>OZ014523.1:558336169-558936169 GCA_963966055.1 Lathyrus aphaca
GGTTGATCTTCACAGATCAAAATATAGCTTTTTCTTTAAGGTGAAACTAATGAACCAAGTTGAGATTTCCTGAGACAATTCCCCCAAAATATGCAAGAGCTTTTACTAGTTTATCTTGTAATCAAACAACCTCTTGTAAAAGAATAATTACTTAATAGAAAATGCACTCTTAGTAAATTATAATTAATCTCTTACTCGAAACAATGAGTCTCACTTAGACACACAAATACTCTCGAAGTATTATGGTTAAATATATGTAAAAAAATGAGAGATTTAGTGAAAAGGATGAGAGAAGAAAAAGTGATATCAAACATCATTTGTTTTGGTATTTTAAAAGTGATAAACGAGCTCTATTTATAGGCCAAATTTTGGTTTAAATTTTGAAACTATCCATGGGAAAAATCAATGTCATAAGCGATTAGGCATATCAATTAATGACCTCCATTAATTGATTGTTCAAGGCACGAATGGAATATTTTGATATTTAGTCATTATCAATTATTAAGAGTTTGTCCCAGTCGATTGTAGACTTAACAAAGTAAAAATAATCAATTATTTTATTATGTATAATAGTTTATTCAATTGGAAAAAGTATTTTAATCAACAAGGCATTCCACTAATCAGTTGGCTATGCCTCCAAAATATTTTGAGGTGGTTTAAATAAAATATGAGAGACTTCTCAAGGATTTATATTGTGTACGATTTTGTCATAGTATTTTAAGAAATACCATTGAGTTTATACAAGACACTCATCACTCGGACGAATATGATCAAGCGAGCTTTCACACTTATTTTATTTCACAATTCTGAAGCTTCAAATCTTGATATCATTATCTTTGAATTTCATTATCACATAAGAACATTGAATCTTCTTAACGAGGCTAGAGATATCTTCATGATGGTTATCGTCATCTTAAAGTTGAGAGGTTAAACCATCGATGAACCTTGAAATATAAGTCCTTACTTAAATGTCATTTAACCATAGTGTTGACTTCAAATATATGACATGATCTTCAAGATCACATTTAAGAGGATAACTTAATTCAATAGAATATCTTAATCAACCATTTTGAGAATCTTTGATCACGTGAGCTATACTTAACATATAAGGTCGACAATGGATGTCATTTGATATTAAGTGTTGTCATCATCAAAACTAGACAACTGACTAGTAGCTTTGTTGCCAACAAACTTCACCACTTTGGATCTCTTTGAGAATAATTGTAAGCACAAAAATTCACACTCTCACCCTTTTTGATGATGACAACGTACTCGGGGAGGTGGTAAATGAGAAAATAGGTAGATAACCTTTTGAGTGGTTATACCCCCTGAGAGTATACTCATTTCAACTTAGCATAATAAAAAAAGTGGGAAAAAAGATGCTACAAAGTAATCCAAGAACATAATTCACATAAATTGAACATGATTTACTAATGAAGGTAAACATATTATTTTCATTTATAAGTTTTAAAAAACAAGGAAAAAGTTTCATTAATTAATCACGAAGAGTACGAAGAAACAAAATAGCATAAAGTAAATAAAGAAAAACTTATAAAATAAGCAAACAACCACCTTCATCATCATCATTGGATCTACTTCGAGATATAAGTTTTATTATGGCGATCTTGTCTGTGAGATAAAGAATTCTTGAATCTGTCATCCTTTGCATTCTCATTATTTATTGTTGATTATGGATAACGGTGTTGATAAAAGTATTAATGGAATAAGTGGAAGGGTGCTTTTTCAATTATCATCTATTAACTTTTTTAATTGTATATGATAATTCATCATTAAAAAAATTAAAATTAGACAAATTTTGGATGTCATTGCATGATTTTTTCATATATGTTATTATTAAAGTTTCACCTAACTCGTCCCTACAAAATTGATTTGTAAGGTGAAAATTATCACTCGATATAAACTATTTTCAAGCTCTATGTCTAACCAATGTGGAACTCGAGATCTTCCAAATACACCCCCACACTTAGGTGGGTGACCCATGGTCTGATCGATAAGCTCTAATACCATATTAGAGTTGGAGTTTGGTCTAACTTATTGGGTGAGAATGTAGATATGAGAAGTTCTAAAAGGGGATTGAATAAACAATACCCTTAAAAACAATTGAATAAAAAAACAATTATTTTTTATTACAAAAATTATAGTTAAAGCACGAAATAAAAAAATAATGGGCGGAAGCAAAACATGGTGAAAGGATTCAATATCACATGTTTCCTTATTATCATAAAAACAAGTATTCTAACAATATAACTAACTCAAGTAAACTTGAAATTGCCATAACAAACAAATTAAATCTAGTGACTTAGATTAAATGCAAGTTTAATTCAAGACATGAGTGTTTATATAATTAAATGAATCATAAACCCACACATATATGGTAAAACACTATAAGCAAGATGTAATCATATATGTCATTTTGATGATGAATTATGTTTGACATATAATGATACAATGCATAAAATTAAAGAGATAGGGATAAAAAAAATTTACACTAGATATACAGTGGTTTGACAATTCGTCGTCACTGTTCTTACTCCACTCTTTGATAATTTTCACCATAAAAAATGGAATATCATATCTACGTGATTGCACTAGATTTCGCGCGAACAATCTATAGCCTTCTAACACCGATTTACCTGCGGGATCGGCTACAAAATCCCAAACTATCGTGTTAGATAGTTGAATGTTGTTGTCGAGATAGGGAAAGAAGTAGAATATAATGTAACGCAAGTATACATTTTGTACGAGTGAACTTGTTTCTTGTAACACTGGATACTTTGAGTGTTTTCCTTTACAATGTTACAAATGCGACCCTAGAAACTGGAACTGAACTTTGCTTAAATGGTAAAATAAATGAATTGTCACCCCACTTTTGTTATGACACGGGTCAAACCACGTCTTTTCAACTGTTCTCATCTTGGTTGTTTTCATATTGCACCCACGCAAATGAATTTTGGTGTTTTAGATTCCACCAACTTGTCCGTCGAGGCTCTTCGTCGATCTTGTCCTTGCTTGTTTCTCTGACACACCTTGTCATCAGCGTCGATTTTCTTCATGTTCCCTTGTCATGCTTTCAGGATCTCTTCAATTTAGGTTCCCAGTCGAAATTTACTTGTCAACAAATTGCCCCATAAAATGCCAGTTTCAACTAAGATGTACGTCGACCAAGAAACTTGGCATTTTACCTTCTGCCAGATTTTGACTGCGCGTCAAATCTGTGACATCATGTGTAATGATGACCTCTTTTTGTGCCACGATTCCCAATGGTGAATGTCATCATTTGCAATTATTTCCTATGGCATAGGTTTTAAACCACTCTGATTGAATGTCATCATTTTCTCTCCCCTTTGCAGATCAAACACCTTCCATTTTAGACTTTTACTTCTTTTTTGGTTGATCGGTTCCATCCATTTTTCTAGTGGGATGTCTGTTGGAGGAAGAAAACTCTTAGGTCGTTGTGGCTGGATTTGCCTACGATATTCTTCATTTCTGCAAGGAGCCCTAGTTTTGTCGAACACAAATCTCGGAACAGGAGGCTTGCTTTCTTCTAATGCTTTCTTTTTGTAAGTTTCATAACCTCTTCGTAGCTTTCTCATTGAATATAACACTGCACTTTGGACATATAACAATCTTTGATCCACTGACCCTGCATTTCTCTTGGAAGTCGACTAGGTCTTCCCAAAATTGAGGGTATACCGCATTTAAACCATCTTCAGCCTTATTGTTAAGGTTATTTATGGTATCAACCATCATGCATTTGACAACTTTCGTCTCGTTAAAATCGTCAGTAGTCTCGACCATCATGTAGTCGAAAGGTTCAAAATACAGAGCCTCTTCAACCTTTAACGGGTCCGTGTCCACCTGCATCTTTAGTCTTTCACCAAATTGAAGTTTGTCTTCTTTCAAAGCCTTTTGCACCAAATCCCTGAAAATAACACATTGAGATGTTTTATGACCAAGGAAATCATGCCACTTACAAAACCCCAATTGTCTACATTCAATGAATGAGTGATCTTTTTAGTTCATTGTCTGTTACAATGTAATGCATCCACTATTTTTATTTAATGAACAAAATTCGTACGTACTCCATACTTGTTTCATATCATTTCTATCAATGGTAGTTATCTTTGGTTCTTTATGAAAATTTAGGGGACTTATCCTCTAATTTGTTAGTCATCTACGAGGATCATATTCAGTCAAGGTTTTTCTCATTTATCTTCTCCAAGTGAAAACTTGATTAGAAGGCAACGTGAATGAGGTTCCACTGTCTGTGATATAAAGTGTCTATTTACGAATAACGAGTGTGTCTGATGCACCATTTTTGCTTTGGAAGTGTGCAGTGTCTTTTAACTATTATCCAATGTATTTCTCGAGGTTTAATGGTTTTCACACTCGTCTTTTGTTGTGATACTCCCTTCGCGTTTGAGGGTTAGCGTTAACGAGGAAGGTTAAAATTTTACCCTATTGCTTGCAAAAGAAAGTGATGCCAATGCTTTTTGGTGAACATCTCATTCATTAAACTTGCAATGTAAAGTTATACACTCGTATATATTATTCTAAGTGTTATAAACTTAAAAACTAGGAAGCTACTTGGTTGTAATGATACTTGATCTTCACATTATTCTAGGTATTCGATATATGTTCCATGTTGATGGTCTTAATTATGTAAGCTCATTTTCCCGTGAAGATGTGATTTTAGTAAGGGCCTTCCCAATTAAGTGAAAGTTTCATTTCCTTAACATTTTTTCTCTTATGTAGGCCCTTCAAAGAGCGAGGCAACTTGTGCGAAAATCCTTGAGCTTGACATTCTTATTGTACTTGGTGGTAATGACTTGCATAACATCGACATTGGTAAGGGCAGTGAAACATATATTCTCATGAAAGAAGTCCATATATTCTCTAATCATTTGTGACTTTTACTTTCCTCGAAGGGTGTGAGTGGTTTTTCAAACGAGTATTCTCCCACATCAACGAGTATGATGACCTTGATCCATAAATACGAGCCAAAACTTTAGTTGTCCACGAGATAGTGGGAAAAGACCAAGTATATCCATACTTATTGGGAGAATGATCATAATATGGTTCGAGTGTTAGATTTGGTAGGAAGGGAAATGTGTATGTCTATATACTTTTGACACCACTCACATTTCATTGCATAATTTTTGGCATCCTTGACCATCGAAGGCTAGTAGTACCCATATTCGAGGAATTTTTATATCCATGGTTCTTCCTAACAAACGTTTCTATGCCATACCTTCGTGGACTTTAATGAGGGTAAATTCAACCTTATCTTGCACCAAACATTTTAATATAGGGTCTACAAACCCATAATGCCCAATTTTCCTCTTATATATTAAATTCGCCACAACGAGATCTGTCAACAGAGCCCCAATCTCGAGATATGTCATTATTAACGTTATTTATGATAGGCACATTGTACCTTCTGCTACGACAATCAAACAGTTTGGTGTGAAGAGTATGGGTTTATCAAATGTCTATTGGACGAAAGAATGGTTGATGTTTGACACTCTCATACCCGCCCATTTGGACAAGAAGTTTAACTTTGTATTTTGCTCTTTATGTACATGTGCAATCTCATTAGCTATAAACAAACTCAGTTTGTCTTTTACCATTATTACATATTTATGTAATAGCCCCCCTAATTTGTACCCCCTTTTGATTTAAGAAACATAGCTTGTGAGTTTGCACGTAACTTAATTTCTTTTACTCCCATTTCATATTCTAAGGTTGGATGACAATGAAGGTTTTATACTTGGTATGGTTATTGGTGGTATGGAATTTCAAACGTATAAATACTTCCACAACGAGTCCTCAGTGGATTTTAAGGCTAATCTCAACATAGATTCCTATTTTTTTTACGATTCATCTCTAAAGATGATCCACTCCGTGCATGAGTCTAACATTATTGGTGTCGTCTCATCAATGAATTTTACAAATGCTTAATCCTTCAGGTCCTTTATGTGTTTGAAGGAGATGTCATACTCTAAAATAATGATATACCACTTAGTCATTTTTCCTTCTAAGTTGGGATCGTAAAGGACTCGCTTCAGCGAATGATTTGTTTGAACCAATATCGAAGGTGCTTAAAAGAAACAATGTAGTTTCCTCTATGCCACTACCAAGGCCAATATAATTTCCTCTATCTTATGGTAGTTATTATTGGGACTGGAAAATGCCTTAAGATGAAGTATAATGGGTTCTGATTACTATTTACTTCTTTGATGAGAATTATGCTCACAACTTCGGCAAAAACAACAAAATAGTGAAATATAATTTTACCAACCATGGTCTAGATAGAAGTGGGTTTTTTGAGAGAGTAACCTTAAGTAGGGTGAATATTTGTTTACATCCCGGGGTCCAGCAAGCTACATATTATTCCTTAGGTTTACGTAGAATGGAATCTTGTGTTGGTTTGATCTTAAGATGAACTTATCGAGAGTAGTGATCATCCCATTCAAGTTTATTATCCTTTCATCCATGGTTGAGGTATCAGTCTTGATGCTTGTATCAAGTTTATTATGATTGGCTTTAATACCTTTTTAGGTAAAAAACAATCCTAATAATTTGTCGGCTTTAACACTAATGATGCACTCTTGCGGGTTGAGCATTATGTTATGTTGTTAGACATGGTTGAACATGTTAGTGAGATGGAATTCAAGCATCTAATCCTTACTGTATTTGGCAATCATATCATTCATATACACCTTTAGTATATTTCTTATTCCAGTTTCAAAGATCCAACTTATCATCCTCTGGTACATCGTAGTTGCATTTTTAATCCAAAAGACATCACATTGTATCTTTAACTGAAATGCTCCACCACGAAGGAAATCTCGTTGATGTCTGCCTAGTGCATGTGTATTCGATTGTGTCCAAAATAAGCATCCATGATAGTTAACAATTTGTATTCAACATAGTTGTCTACCAGTTTGTCAATGATAGGTAACATGTATGAATCTTTGGGGCATGGATTGTTGAAATATGAGTAATTAACACACATTTTTCATTTTCTCGATGAGTTTTAACTAGAACAACACTAGATAGTCATTTGATGTATTTTAATCATGAAATACAGTTTGCTTGAAGGATCCCTCTAACATTGTTCTTGGTGAATTCAACTTTCTTTAATGACTGTCATTTTCTTCCTATGGGCTGTGTACCAGATGGAAAGATCAATGTTTAATTAATAACACACAATGCTGGAGTTGATGTCAATCATCTCATTCGGGGAGACAACAAATAGGTCCACGTTAACTTTAAGGAATTTCACGAGGTATCTTTCCATGAAGTCGTGAAGATTATACCCAATCATTACCGTTATAGACGGGTTTTCGTCGAACTCGATGACTATGAAATCATCATTTGGTATTGACCCTGGAATCTTCATTCTAGCTTCGAGTACAACCCCCCAGACCCACGCCAATTGTCTGACGTGGTATCTTGTAGGTGCATGTTAAAATTTATAATGTTGATGTGTAAATGGTGTTTATTGGAAGAATTCACTATTTTCACCCCATTCTGTTGGACGATTATCATGATCGGGTTCTCTAGTAGGACTTTACGTATTTAACAAACTCTTATTATATTAACGTGGACAATTACCCATTCATTGTGAATATTATGATATTTAATTTTTAGGTGAACCTTGAAAGCGACAATATGAAAGGTTGTGGAGAAGGATTTTTCCTATATGTAATTGTAAATATTTTTGCACAGGACTATTAAGAATTGCATGTCTACCACCCTTGCATCTAATCATTCTTTGAGTGTAACCACGATGTCTTATGGTCGGGTTATTGAACCATTGAATGCTTGTGAACTGATGCTCAAGTATGGCGATGACCTCTCATCTTTTAAGCCTAATTTCTTAAAGAATTCATCATATATGATGTTGCATGAGATGAGTGCGGCATCTGCCTTCGATGCAATACCTCAAAACAAAAATACACATGTTCGTTAGTCTGAATAAGTAGAACTTTGAATTGAACATTCATATTAGACAAATCTTATTCAACAAAATTATCATGTTAAAAAATATATTTTGTTAAATATATCAAACTAACCTTATAAAACTGACTAAAATTAATAAATCTAAAAAGAAACTATTTCCATTATAACATAATATAATTCTTTTCAAATAATTTATACATGTTGTAAATTATTTTCTTAATTTTTCTTACATAATCGCAAATATATAAGAGATGTATCATAAAATATAATTATAAAAATCATTTTTAAACCTAAGTTATGTCTAAATAATATTATAATAATTTTTTAAATTTTTTATTTATAAAAAGAACTCAATAACTAAAAGCCTAAACCCTAGATATTTATAAAAATAAAAAATAAAACAAAATTGAAACCCTAGACATAGACATAGTGTAAACCCTACTAAAGAAAAAACCTTCACCTTGCTCCTCTGTCGTCTTTCATTTTCCCCGCACACCGCAAAACCAGTCTCAACAAAGGTCAATACTTTTCACTCTCTATGAACCTATTTTCTTCATTTTGTCTTTATCGTTTCATTCCTAGTCTCATAACGCTGGATTTCATGATTTGTTTTTCAGGTTTGTTGAAAATCTGGTAAAATGCTGGTACTATTTGAAACGCCGGCGGGTTTCGCTCTTTTCAAAGTTCTCAATGAAGGAAAGCTTTCTGAAGTTCAGGTCATTCTAGTCCTATTAACTTATTTACAAACGTGTTAACTGTTCATAGTATAAATCTATCATTTTTTATGATTCTTCTTATATATTGGTTTCATTTTGAAGGGTAAATGTTTTTTATTTTAGTTTTAATTGTTGTAAAGTTTGTATCTTGCATGTTTATGATCTCTGAAATATATACTTGCCCTATTCCTATTTAATTTTTTTAGGGTTTATGAAGTTTTGTTCAGCATGAATTGCTACGATGCTCTATTAACGGTTGCGTTGAGTGATTTGAACAAAATGCTATTTTCCGTGATTTGCAATTCACAACACTAGTTTATTAGTTGCTTATTCGTGTTTAGAATTTATAAGAGTTCATATTACAGTGAACCTGGAATGTACTGTGTTTCCGTTTCTTACGTTCTATTATATACTTTGATCTAATCTATTTTTATCTTGCAAATTTGTTTATACAGGATTTATCTCTGGATTTTTCCACTGCCGATGCTGCAAGAAAGGTTATATCCTGCATCTGTTTTCTTTCCTATTTCCTTCAATTGCGTGTATTGATGTCAGGAGAATTACAATGGGGAAACTGTGGTTAACCTGTTTATATGTGTGTTTTTTATTCAAGTTTACGAAGCTAACCCCATGTGATGCAAAAATAGGTGGTCAAGTTGAAAGCGTTTTCTAAGTTTGAGAATACAGCAGAAGCATTAGAGGCAGCTAGTTGTTTGATTGATGGAAAAACTAGCAAGGGTCTGCGCAAGTTCCTGCGTGCTCATTGTGATAATGAGATATTAGCTGTAGCTGATTCAAAGCTGGGGAATATCATTAAGGAAAAATTGGTGCGCTACTTAAATTTCTCTTAGAAACTTGTGATGAGTGATGACACAGTTTTCATGTTTTTCATCAAATAGCTAACTTGTTTTTGTTGAAACATTTCAGAAAATTGACTGTGTTCACAACAATGCTGTTATGGAGCTAATGCGAGGAGTTCGATATCAATTGACAGAACTCATATCAGGTCTGGCTGTTCAAGACATGGCTCCGATGAGCTTGGGTTTGTCTCACAGTCTATCAAGATACAAACTGAAGTTTAGTGCAGACAAGGTGTATATTCTGTTCACCGTGAATTTACAATAGTTTATGATAATCACTGATGCAAATGGTTGTATATTGGTTCTGTTTTACTATAGTTTATGTTACTGATGCAAATGTTTGTATATATTATTGGTTCTGTTTTTGTTGACCGATATTTGATCCTTTGGATAACAACATTTTACTGACCTTAAGATGTTTTTTACTAGGTGGACACCATGATTGTCCAGGCTATTGGTTTACTTGATGATCTTGATAAAGAGTTGAATACGTATGCCATGAGGGTCCGAGAATGGTATGGTTGGCATTTTCCAGAACTTACCAAAATCATTCAGGATAACATCCAATATGCAAGGTCTGTCAAGCTGATGGGTGATCGCATTAACGCTGCAAAGCTTGATTTCTCTGTGGTAGGAATACATTTTTGTTGTCACGTGTAATTAACTGATTCTCTTTTGCATTGAGCATTTATGACTGTCACACATATAATTTCGTTTTATTCTAAATCCTGACAGTTTAAACTTTGTATATATGTAAATCATATACTCTTTCTTTCTCCAACATTTTTGAAAATACAGTGTCATGAACCTGTGACACTTTAAACAAATAATATCTTGTTTCACATACGTTGGTATTTTAATATTTTCCCTTTATTCATTACAGATTTTGACAGAGGAAGTTGAGGCAGAAGTGAAAGAAGCAGCTGTGATATCTATGGGAACTGAAATCGGTGAACTAGATTTGTCAAATATTAGAGAGCTATGTGACCAGGTTCTGTCTCTTTCGGAATACAGAGCTCAGCTCTATGATTATCTAAAGAGTAGGATGAACACCATCGCACCCAATTTGACTGCTATGGTTGGGGAGCTTGTTGGTGCTCGCCTCATTGCCCATGGGGGTAGCTTAATTAATCTTGCAAAGCAGCCTGGTAGTACCGTGCAGATTCTTGGTGCCGAGAAGGCTCTCTTTCGGGCACTGAAGACTAAACACGCGACTCCCAAATATGGTCTTATATACCATGCTTCCTTGATTGGTCAAGCAGCTCCAAAGTTCAAGGGAAAAATTTCTCGGTCACTTGCTGCAAAGACAGCATTGGCTATCAGGTATGATGCACTTGGTGATGGCGAAGACAACACCATGGGATTGGAGAACAGAGCCAAGGTACTTGTTGTACTTCTAGTTATGCATGCCATGGTTTTTTATACAGGACCTTTATTTACACGAGTTTTTGTGCAGCTTGAAGCACGATTGAGGAACCTCGAAGGCAAAGAATTAGGCCGATTTGGAGGTTCTGCTAAAGGGAAGCCCAAGATAGAGGCCTATGATAAGGATAAAAAGAAAGGTGCTGGAGGACTGATAACTCCCGCTAAGGTATATTATTTGTTCACTTATTATTATTTGTGCAATTTGTTTTATCAAGTGCTGATTGTTTTTTTCTCTGTAGACATATAATACTGCAGCTGATTCCGTTATCGATCTAAATTCTAATTCTGCAATGGATGAAGACACACCAGAACCTACCACAGCTGAGAAAAAGAAAGAAAAGAAGGAGAAGAAGGAAAAGAAGAGTAAGAAAGAAAAGAAGAAAAAGGATGAAGTGGATGCAACTACGCCAGCTGATGTAAATGGTGGTGAGGAGCCAGAACATGAAGTTGTGAAGAAAGAAAAGAAGAAGAAAAGGAAGGAATCTACTGAGAACAGCGAGACTCAGAATGAAGACACAAATTTGAATGAAGGAGAAAAGAAGAAAAAGAGGAAAAAACACGCAGAGCAGGAAGATTCGGCTGATGTACCAAGTAAGAAGAACAAAAAAAAGAAGAAAAATGACGACTAGAGCCAGATCATGCAGAGATTAGCATCAACTAATCAATCCGGTGACTGGCAACCATTTTTGTACCAACTTGTGTAACTCAGTCGTTGTCTCAGTGTTATTTTTACTTTTCATTTTCATGCATTTTGTAGCGTCCTTATAACTTTTTAATAGGGTAAATTTTGTCTCTGGACTTGAGTGGATAATTTGATGCAATTATGTTTGTGAGGTAAGTAATTTATTATCCTTTGTTCTATTTACACCTTGTTGAGCCCGTGTTTGCAAAAAATTGCCTGAATATACTTGAGATAACTATGAGAAGTTATTACATGTTAATTACTAGCCCTTTCTTGAAGTGATTATTGGAGAGGCCTATGGCCCTCTTTTGGCTATAAAGTGGATATCTCAACATAGAATGAGGGCATGGAAGGATAAATTAAGTTTTGCAATGAATTGAAGTTGTATTTCATTATGATTTGGTGTTTTCAAAGTAAGTAAAGAAGCTCAATGATTCTATGAGCTAGTTACTTCAAAATATAAAGATGAATAAGCTTTTGTAAAATAGAAAAACAGTTGCACAAAGTTGTCAAACATAGAGTTAACTAAACTGAATGTACATTGATTATGATAGAACATAGAAACAAAAAAAAAATACAAAATTTGATTTACTAGTGCGAAGAGGTCATGATATCTCACACTCCCTTTTTCATTTGCTCCCTTTGCAACAAGTGGTTATTTTTGTATTTTTTTCCCACTCCAATGGTGTGGAATGTGGATCACACCTTTGGAAATCCGAATATTCTAAGATTTTTTTGGAGATATATATCTGAGCGCATTAAAATTTATTTTTGTCAAAATTTAGTCTGGAGATGCAGTTGCGAAGACTTCTGAGGTGAATTCGCAGATGCATATCTGAAAAGACGTCTGGATCTAGTTAAACAACACTTTGGTTAAGATAATTTCTCATTTAATCATTCATCAATATTTTTGATGATGCATCTCCGAAAATCTCAAACAAGAAATTGAATATAAGACCACCTTACATGATCATCTCTTTCGCACTCCATACCTCCTTCATAACCCAAAACCCTTAAAAAAATTCATTTTCAATCAACTTTTCAACTCTAAATCATCATTCTTTTGTTTTATCACATCAAAGAGAGTAAAAGAAGTTGCAATTTAAGATAAAATTTATTCATTCTATGCATCTTTGCTTGTATTAATCTTGTTCCTGAGCTGAAAAAATGAACGTTACATCTGGAGATGCATATCCGAATTCATCTGCTATTTGTTTCAGAGAGCATTTCCGAAGTTATCTGTTACTGTGAATTTTTTAAACCGTTTTTCCGTTTGGTTTATGTTAGATATGATGCACACAAATATGTTTTCCAAAGTTGTTGTAAGTAATGTTCAGGATAAAAATAATTGTCTTTTATCTTTGTTCAAACCCCCTTTCTTGTATTTATTGACTCTTCACCACCTACCTTTATTGTCATCTTCCGGAAAATACTTACCCAGAAACTCCCTCTTGAACACTGCCCTGGTCACCATAGTACCAACATCCTTCAAACGCTGACAGGTATTATCCCACCAGTTTTCAGCCTCCTCGAACAACATGTGGGTACCAAATTGTACCTTATGCGCATCCGTACACACCATCACTCTAAAAATCTTCTCAATTTCCTTGAGCTACTTCTGCGCACTATGCATGTCATGATCTCCTTCAAAAACTGACGGACTGTTACTCTGGAACTTCTTCAAAGCATGAAACTCATCTTGTTCATTGTTTCGACCCGTAGCCTCAGCAAGCGCCACAAGAGCACACATGTTGTTTCTAGCCATTCTGCACAACACTCACAACATAAAAAAAGAATAATCGTTAACAAGTAACGATCGACAACAAACTGATAACAACGACACATGATCAGACAGACCGACCTGCTATGATACCACTAATGTAACACTCCTTTTACCCCACAACATTATTATACAAAGTTATTCAAGGAAATCAGAATTTCAACAAAAAAGGACATCACATTTCAACAAAACCTCAATAAAACTCATTTATGTGTCTTGTCCCGTAACACGAGTTACAACGTGCATCATAAAAATAACAAACAAAAAATATCAATTTGTACGCAACAGATCATCATTCAACAACTTAATCAACATAATATAAGGATTCAATTGTTAATTCAAAACATCATCATCATGTATTAGAACAGACAAAAACAACAAACATCTAAGCGTTCTCGATGTTACACGACACAGAGCAAGACACCACTTAGACTCTATAAACGACAAAATAAACATACTCCACGCTACGTCAAAGCACCAAACTATTCTTGAGTATCTGCAGGATGACATAATAGACCATTATGAAAGACAAACATGGTGAGTAAATTCACATTCAATATAAATAATATAAAGACATAATTATAAGACAGCATGCAACAATACATCAACTACATCAAGTCTCACCCATATACAACAAAATCAATCACATCATCATAAAACAAATGCAATCATGCTATGCCACAAAGAATGAAACACAATCCTCATAATATGCATGTGGTATCGAATCATCATCATGAATGGACACTGAGTCATCAACTCTCCACAAGGGAGCACAACATACAAACTATATCACTCAAATCCACACGATGAGATTGAAGCTACCAACGAACCGAAGCCCCAACATAAATATGCCATGAATGCAACGATGTAACAACATCAACATAATCATCATAATCAATACTTGCATCAACATTCATCATTATTCATCATTCATACATCTACTACTTTGCCTACTCATGTCATCAATACTACATATCATCATAATACAACATAATCATCTAAACATCATTTCATCATATATTCTTACACATTTAGCATATTATAACATGGCAAGAATTCATAGCAACATAAAGAAACAAAACAAGTCATTCGAAACAAGAAAACATTTTTCAAAAGATTCCAGGTCTCGCTAAGAGGGCCTCGCGCTCGTTAAGCGAGCTACTCTCGGGTTGTGGAACTCTCAAATTTCACAAGCTCGCTAAGCAAGAAGACAAATTTTGGCAAAAAACCCTACGATTTTCCACACATTCCAGCTGCGACCAAACTCATCAAAACCATCATTAATCATCAGAAAACAACAAAATTCATTCTTTCTACCTATTATCATCATATAATCATCACCTATGACATCAAACAATATCAATTCATCAAAAATCTACCAACAATCTTCATAACCCTAAGGTTTCCCTAAAAAATCCTCTTTCTCATAAGACTACCTATACATTATAGATATCGAATACAAATTATTCTTCATACCTTAGTCAAATGAGTTTTTTCGATCACCTCTTGAGCAATTCCAACCTTAGTCTCCATTCCCTAAGGTTTCCTTAAAAAATCCTCTTTTTCATAAGACTACCTATACATTATAGATATCGAATACAAATTGTTCTTCATACCTTAGTCAAATGAGTTTTTTCGATCACCTCTTGAGCAATTCCAACCTTAGTCTCCCTTGTTCTTCAGAGCAATCTCTCAATCTTCACAAAACACGACTTGTGAGAAAACTAATCGTATTCCTCCTTCTCATAACCTTCTCAAATGACCAAGTTACCCCTAAGACCTCCAACAATTTTATTTTATTTTTAATAATAATATTTAAATAATATTCAATCATTCTAATATCACTATTTAATAAAATAATTAACCACAACACCACAAAATACCACAAAATACTACATGTTCATAAATAATTAAATCATGAAATTGAGGTGTTACAAGAGACACACCACATATTCACCCAAAACTTTAAGGTGATAAACATATGAGTCATCTTACTTATAAAGTGCTTAACCTCAATTTTTCTAAGCAGTGTGAGACTTAGAACTCACACTTATTTCCCAACAATCCGATGTATAATATATATAAATTGGAAATCATAATACTAAGTTCTTTGATTTAATAATTCAACATACTGGATATCCTCCATTCAAGTTATTCGATTCACATAAATAAGATATATAATAGTCAATTTAAGAAAAATTCAGTAAAATTGATAACATGTGAGTATGAGGTCTTCAAATGTGATGATATTGATCAATATGACAAAACGAGAATGTGTATGCAATGATTGATTATCTTACTCCTCTCTTATTGAATCATGTCATCGTTATGCTATACTCTCATCTAGGGGTGTTCGCTGGGCAGTTTAGGGGGTTTTGACGATAAAAATAATCTGAATCGTAAGAGAAAAAACATGCTGTTCAGTTTGGTTCGGTCAACTTTTGGTTTGAGTGGTTCAGTTTTTATAAGATTTTTATTGGGTCATACATACACTAAATGTGAATAAGAGAAAATAGTTCCTAATTGTAAGAATAATTAATAATAAATTTGATTTTGGGTTGGATGTGTGATAATTGAAATTTAAATTATAGGAAAAAAAACGGTCATGCACTGACCGTGTAAATTATTTTACACTGTCAACCAATGACGACCATGCATCCGGCCAAGTTAGACTGAAAATTTTAAACTAATTATATGACATAGCAGAATGATATATTCCTATTGGATGACGCATTGCCATTAAACCCTATTTGATTTTGTTTAATTTGGTTTGAAAAATACAAATATATCCTCTTTTATCATATAATAATTTCCGTCTTCAAAGCACCGGTTACAAAATTTCCTCTTTAACTTAGTTGAGTTCAAACACTTGTACACAATTCCTAACCGAAAGTTGAGGTTTATTCAGTCATTTCAGTCGATCAGACACAAAAATGGTCAATCGGCGTTTTACTCAGGTAGCCACCAGCGACGACGACGACGAAGTCCCACTGCCACGTCAGCAACATTCTAAGCTACGCAAACGGAAGAGAATGAAGCTTCTAGACGAAGAAGAAGAAGAGGAAGACAACGACAATAGTGATGAGGAGAAGGAAGAAGAGAAAAAGGATCCGCCTCAGACTCCAGATGATGCTAAACCAATTGGTGATCCTCTTAGGGTTTCCGGGAAAGGGAGAGGGAGGAAGAGACATTATGATTCCTTCGAATTCGATGGCAACCAATACTATCTCGTATGTTTCGTAACGTAATTTGATTTCGTGCTTCAATTTTCACAACGCAATTTGTTCTTATTCTGTTTCTTTTTGTTGCAGGAGGATCCTGTTCTTCTTGTGCCTGAGGATAAAGAACAAAAGCCCTATGTTGCCATAATTAAAGTATTTATTTGTTTCCTTTCTCTATTTGATTAATATCTTAATTTTGATTAAGAATTAGGGTTGAGAGATTGAAAGTTTTTCATCAGTTTTTGCTGGAGAATTAGCTTATAGAAAAATTAGTTTTCCCCTTATCAAAAGAGACTTGGATCCTCTCATGCACGCCAAACCCTATAATGTTATAGAGGGATGTAGAGAAAAATTGTGCGAGAGGATCCAAATTCCTGACCCTATTAAGACATATTTGTGCTGCTTTGATGTTGTAAGGGGTTTTCATTCGGTCTCGCCTTATCAACAATTGTTATTGACTCCTTTTGTTTTTCTTGATAAATAAATACATCCTTTGAATCACGGTGTTTTGATATTGATTTTCTGTCAGGACATTATACAATACTTTAGTGGCAGTATAATGGTGGCGGGACAGTGGTTTTATCGACCTGAAGAAGCTGAAAAAAAAGGCGGTGGCAGCTGGAAATCATGCGATACAAGGGAGCTTTTTTATAGTTTCCACCGGGATGAGGTTCCTGCAGAGTCTGTTATGCACAAGTGTGTGGTGCACTTTGTTCCCTTAAATAAACAGTTTCCCAAACGTAAACAACATCCTGGCTTTATTGTACAAAAGGTGTATGACACTTTGGAAAGGAAACTCTGGAAGTTGACTGATAAGGACTTTGAAGATGTTAAACAGCAAGAAATCGACGAGCTTGTTCAGAAAACTCAGAAACGCATTGGCGAGTTACTTGACATTGAGCCTGAAGAATCCCCTCCTATTGATCAGGAGGAGGTGATGAAAAATAAAAGAAGCTCAAGAAGGAAGAGCATTTCACCCATTGATGTTTCAAGGGAGGAGGAAGGAATTTCAAAGAGTGAGCAATATTCAAAGCCAGAAACACCAATGAGTTGTGTAAATAATAACTCGGAGCATCATCGCATATTAGTGAATTTCAATGCACTAACTGGAAACATTCATCGTGACAAATGGTTGGAGAGGCTGCTTCAGCACATTCAGTACATGTGTAATGATGAGGGTGTAGAAAAGGGAAAGGGATCAGAAAATGCCGATTCTGATGAAATCAAAAATAAAAACAATGATAGAACTTCAGAAATAGCAAATGACTGTCAGGACAAGGGCCAGAAGGTATGAAATTTATGTTTTATTTGGGATATCAATGATTTATTTTCTCATCCTGATTACTATTTTCCCTTTCTTTAAGGAGTATATGAGTTCTATCTTTTTCTCTCTTCGCTCTACAGAGTTCCGAGTCATTTGTGTGGCCAGATGCTGCTGTTTCAGCCATAGTTGCTCTCGAGAAAGCTTCCAATGAGGCCCTTCCAACAGATTTTCAGAAGTACAACCAAAAGCTACGGCAAATGGATTTTAATCTCAAGGTCAGAAGCTGGCATTCTGCATATATAAAATATACCATTGGAATAGTTATTATTGTTATATTTGAGTCATTGAAGAAATTGCATGTTGTTGCTACATTTTAAGATGAGACTCTTAATCCTGTATTGTTTTTTGTTCATATTATCTAATAAATATTTAATGTATAGGAGGTTAAGAGTCCGTAATAAAAGTATTGTCTTTCTATTCATAAAGAAGAAAAGATAAATTGGAATGTTGAATGATTATGCTGTTGCATACTAAGTAATTATATGTCTACAAAGCATACTATAATGCTATGTGCAGTATCTCTTAATGTCATTTGAAAAGAAAGGGAAAAAGGAGCAAGCTGTTAATTTTCTCAATCTCTTATTTGTATATTTATCGTCACCGCAACCAATCAATTTGGTAGCACGATGGTTATAATGATAATGTTTTTGGCTCGAGAACTCAATATTTTTGTCTTTTACACGTCATCTCTTTGTATGTCTCCCTGCAGTAATAATTATGACCTGAATATATTATTTCATTTTTATGTTCTTTGCAGAACAATGCATTGCTAGCACGCCGTCTGCTTAATGGAGAGTTGGAACCATCTAAAATTTTGAATATGACACCCATTGAGTTAAAGGTACAAAATCTGTCTACATATAGTATTTTTTTAAATATTCAATGGAACTGATGACCTGTTTGCTGGACAAAATGAAGTTGTTTAGTAGATTTACTGTTTTCCAATTTAAGATAGCAGCATCTGGTTTTTGTTTATATCACTGATTTCCTATTGATTCGGCCTTCTACAGCAGTTTCCAGTATATTCTTCTCCTTTGATTATCTCTTTATCCTAATAAAAGAAGCTGGAAAATTTGATCACCCAAGACTCTTTTATTTATGAAAAGTTTGGATTAGAAGTTAGAGAATTTGTATTTTTTTTCTAGGCGAAGTGCAATATTTAACACTTTCCTTATATCCTCGAGAAATGTTGATCTCTCTTGCCTTTTGTTGCATATTTGTAGAGTTGCCCTTGTTGAGTTAAGTTGCTTGCATAATATTGCTGTTGATTGTAGATGAACTTTAAGCCTTGCAGAAAACATTCGCATAGAAACTGTAGTTTTCATTATGATTGCTTTGTATGTAATTACTTTTGCAGGTTGTTTCTACTGCTTGAAACATTGTTGTAGTTAATATAAAATAGATAAATTCTCAAAATATTGGAAATGATTCATGCTTTTCAACTGTGCTTTGAAATCATTTTTGTTAATAAAAAAATGTTTTTTGCCATTTTTATTTTATTGAAACAGCAAGTAGTACATGCTCTTCATAACGCAACTATGAATTGAAATTCTAGTACCTTCTGTTCTCCATAAAAAGATACTTTTGAAATTGTACCAAAAAAAGATGCTCTTGAAATTGTACCAAAACAAAGATGTTTTTGAAAAGATTAAACTGCCCGTTGATTGTTTGATTTTGGACTGTCATCTGCTAAATATGAACTTCAGGAGGGTTTGACTGCTGAGGAATTAGCCAAGAAGGAGCCTGATGAGAAACAACACATGCAAGTAAGTTTTACCCCGCTACAATTTTATTTTGTGCTGTGAAAATCTGCTGACTTCAGCTTTCCCACCCCCAAAGCAGATGACAGATGCCCGCTGCTCAAGATGCATGGAGTTTAAGGTGGGCTTGAGGGAGATTATCCATGCTGGACACGATGACCGTTATCAGGTGTGCAATTTTTACTTGTAAACAATTCCAAACGGACCAATGTGTCTTGTAGATTTACGACATGGTTTGATTGCTTGGTGCTCTTCCTTTTGTTCAGCTGGAATGCTCTGCTTGTGGTAATTCCTGGTATGCCTCTCGGGATGAAGTGTCTGCACTGACCATAGATGCATCGGACTCAAAGAGAAGCACGGGCACAGCACCATCGGCCACAGCAAAATTTGAAGATGTTCAGAAGAAGCTGGCGAGCCCCCGTGAATCTGAAATCACAGCTGATGACATCTCTAAGAAAACAGGTGAACCTCAGGCGCCTGTTTTGGACATCCAGAAATCATTTGGCAAGTCTAAGAAAGATGACAACATTGAGGCCAAAAAACATGTTGATAAGGAATGATCTATGATGCACTCTTTAGATGTTACAATTTTATTACTTAAATCAACAAAAGATCGAGAATGTAGAGTTCTCCTCCTGTTTGATCATATTGCGGATGGTGAGCTTTTGGCCACAAAGGAGGGTAGTGTTAATTATACTCTGTAGTTATGAAACTTTTAAAATAGTTACTCAACAAAATAAAAACAGGTGCTTTGGACTTGCTTTGTTTCATTGGAAAATCATGCTGTGGCATCACTGTCAATAAGCATTTGATAGTATATGCATAACAAAATGCTATCTTCTTAATTTTCACTTCTATATTTCATTCAATTTCTTTAAAATATTGATCGCTACGAACTTGAGTCGAGGCATGCGATGAATCAAAATTTGAATCTCTGATTTAGAAAATGACAACAATTAATATTTAACAATGTTATGAATAAAATTATATTCAGTGGAGAGAACTATGGAAAAAATATTGTTGATCAATTGATATAAGTGTTTAATCTAATTTAAAATCTTAAAATAGAGTTAATACCTCTTTTCACCCCTATCATTTGGATTACTTTTGGAAAATCCTCATGTAAAAAAAAGGTTTGGATTCTTCCCTTAACCTTTCAAGATTTCTCTTTTTTCCATCTTTATTAAACCCAATCAGCTTAGAAGTTGATTTGTCATTGACATGAATGACTATTTCATCTTAAATCATTTTCACGTGTTCACCTCTAACACTTTAAAGGAATCTTAAACAACAAAAATCCTAGAAATTAAAATCCTTCATTTCTTCGTCCTTTAATTTAAAGAAAAAAAACAAGACCTTTCACGTTGTTCAGTATGTGTCATTGCTGCTTCTCAATTTCAAAAAGAAGTTCTTCTGACATCTTATTAACGTTCGTTGACTATACTTTTTTCTATTGTTGTATTGGTGGTATAAAAAATGTACGATTCTATTAATTTTGTGTGATTTTCAGTGGTCCCAAACATAATGTGTCAGTTTATGGGTAAACTTTGGTTAGTTTCATTTGCAAAGTTAGTTATGTTTTTACTTTGTGTGTAAATTTTAAGTAGTTTCATTAAATTGTGCATGTTAATGTAATTGTAGACATGTGTCTATTTAGTGTGATATTTCACCATGGAGGGAACTTTATTCACGATAAACACACATTTTATAAGGGAGAGAGTGAAATCATTTAGAAGGGAAAGATCTTGACAAGTGGAGTGTTTTCAAGGCTATTACCATAGTTAAAGAGTGAGGACATAATAGATTTAGATTGGAGAAAGATACTAGGACTTGATGAAGAGTTTGTTCATTTCATTGATAATGTACAAGTTGTAGAAATTGCTAATTATTGTCTTGAAAATAATATTGAAGGTCAAATATGGGTTATGATGGTGTTGAAGACATGCTAAGCAAGGTGTTGAGGTCTAATGTTGATCAATTTAGTGAAGGTAGTGATGATGTTAGTGAAAAGGAAAGAACTTGTGAAAGAGATGAAGACTTTGTTAAAGTTGTAGTGGAAAAACCAATTCATGTTAATAAGGTTGATGTTAATGGGAAGTCACTTTTTTTTTTTGACAAAAATGAGAAGTCACTTAGATTCAAGGTAAATGGTAACAAAAAAAAATAAAAGAATGATTATGTAGTAAAGTAAATAAAGACAAGGGTGGGGAAACACATATGCTAGGGTATTAAATTACAAATTTGTTACTGTGGAAGTGGGTGTCCAAGTTAATCGTGGAAAAAGGAAGTCAATCGGTTATGTTATAGTGTCTGAAATAATGTCCGAGCTAAGGATGAAGTACTATGTTGATATAACCAAAGGGAAGACATGGAAAGCTAGGTCTATTGCAGATGAAATCATTAAGGGAGATGAAACAAAATAGTATACCATGTTGTGGACATATACAACTGAGTTAAATAAGCAATGTCATGGAAATATTGTGAAAATTAACACTAAAAGACCATTACCAACTCTTCTATCAAGATTTGGGAAATTCTATTTTTGATTTGAAGGTTGTAAGTGTTGAGAATCAAGTGTGAGGAGGAAGTCCCACATTGATTAGAAAATGGAAGATTGAACACTATATAAGTGAGAGAACCCACACACCTATCACCTTAAGGTTTTAGGTGGATATGTGACGTGTTTCTCACAAAGGTGTGTCCCAAGTAAAAATGCTTCCTCGTTGATCCCTTCAAATCGTCCCAATAGTGGTGTCATGAGCCTTAAGTTTCGAGTGAAGAGACCACCAACTTACTTGTATCGAAACACTCCCCGCAAGTGTGGGTAGAAGGTGTTTGTTGAGTTCAACGGTGATACAAGTATACATGAAAGAGAGATCTTCCACTTGAGGGGAAACATTACATATAGATTCACACTTGAGGGGGAGTGTTGAGAATCAAGTGTGAGGAAGAAGTCTCACATTGATTAGAAAAGAGAAGACTGAACACTATATAAGTGAGAGAATCCACACACCTATCATCTTAAGGTTTTAGGTGGATATGTGGTGTGTCTCTCACAAAGGTGTGTCCCAAGTAGAAATGCTCCCTCATTGACCCCCTCGAATCACCCCAACAATAAGAAAGGTTTTTCTAAAGTATGTAGACCTTTCATTGGAGTAGATAAGTGTCACCTAAAAACATAATATGGTGGGCAATTAATGGTGGTTGTTTCTAGAGATCTAAATGATTAATATTATCCTTTGAGTTTTGATGTAGCGGAGATTGAAACAAGGATAGTTGAAAATGGTTTTTACAATTGCTTATTGAATATATTGGTGCAGACATAAAGTATGTTTTTATCTCAGATCAACAAAAGATACAATCTTACAATTAGTTTCTTAATTTTTGTATGTCTGTGATAAACATGATATATTTGTTGATTGATTTTGTATTTATGCAATTGTCAGGGACTTGTGAGTGTATTTGATGAGATGTTTGAACAAATTGAGCATAGAATATGTCTAAGACATTTGTATGCCAATTTCAAGAAGAAGTTTGGTGGTGGTGCTACCAAGATTGTCAAACTCGTGAGTCTACTCAGACTCGACTCGCAAACTCGTACAAGTCTGTGGAAAATTAAAAATGACTTTCAAAAACCTATATGAGACACATACATGACACACATGTATTTTTAAGCTTGTAAATGCCTCATATATATATATATATATATATATATATATATATATATATATATATATATATATATATATATATATATATATATAAAATAGAATACCAATTAGCATCAAAATTTAAATTTCATGCTCCAAAACAAATTTTTTAACAAAAAAACTCAACATTAAAACAAACAAAATAGCAAAGTATGTATTTAAAGACTTAAAATACTAATTTCTTCTTAATTGATTACTACATAAAACAAAAAAAATCATAAAATAGATATGTTAATGGCTTTAAACATCCAAAGCTCTAGTGAAATCATCACCACCAATATCATCATCATCATCATTTGTATCTTGAGTATCATCATCAAATTCTACCCCGGATGAAACACCTTCTTCATCATTAACAAAAGTTGGATTGCTTGAAGTTCCACTTGCACCTAATTCAACATTTCCACCACCAACACCACCACCATTTTGCACAACATTAATAACAACAACATCAACTTCCAAAACATTATTCACAATTACATCATCTTACTCAACATTAACTTCAACATGCGTACTTTTCTCATTACGATCTTCAGTTATCCAAATATCATCTTTACATGAGAGAATATATAAGAGAAACATCCTAGTGAAATATATAATAAAATACTTACATAACAAATGATTGATTTATGGGAAAGAACGCGAACAAAGCAAGAGACGAAATAAACGCACGTCATCTATGAAGGGATGAAGGGAGGAAGAAACTTTAATGAAACAAGAGACTATGAGAGAGCTTTCTAAAAAAAAGGTTTTTTTTTTGTTTTATTTTAAATAAAATAAAATCTTTTGGGGAATGTGGTCCTTTTTTAGGTTTTAAGAAAAACAAAATTCAAAAAAATTTATAGACTCGTAAACTCGCCATAGACTCACGAGTCTATATGAGTTCATGTGATTCTACCTGAGTTTACTCGAGTCTATCAACAAATGATTTTATGCGCGAGTCTATTCGTTTTTGCTTCCTAGACTCGTAAATTCGTACGAGTTTTCGAGTTTACCCGCGAGTTAAACAACCATGTGCTGCAATTAGGGATCTCTTGATAGGGGTTGCAAAAGGTACCTATTTTCAAGCTTGGAAAAAAGATGAATGAGTTGAAATAGACTCATAAAAAGAAAGAACCTGTTGAGCACAAGAAAGACGCTGAGTAGAAGAAACAAGTTGAGAAGAAAAAATCAGATAAGAAGAAGCAACCTCAAGCACATAAGAGGAGTGGTGATAGATTAAAAATTGTTTGGAGGTCTAAAAACAATGTTGGGCCTAGATCAACTTCAGGTGCACCATTGCGAATTGATCAAGAAAATGAAGTCCCCAAAATTGACACTTGTGTGAAGAAAATGAAGACATGAGATGAAATTTCAAGGCAACTGACTCAGTAGTGATTATTATAATACAATTTGTAATGCTTAAGAACATCTCTTTTATGCACATTATGTGCTTGTTTTGCAATCTTTTGATATGCACTATGTGCTCATTTTGTAATCTTTTATAATGCACAATATGTGATCAATTTAGATCAACATATAATGAAATTTATATTACGAAATTTATATTACGTTATGTTATTTTATCATGAGAATGTGTTTACTGTCATTAAAAGTTATGTCCAAACAAAAGTTATGTTCAAACAATGTCACAAACTTAGTACAACAAAATAAATCGGGTCACTGCAATAAAAATTATGTCCAAAACTATGTCATAAACTTACTGCAACAAAATAAACCAGATAGAACATATAAACCATTAATGTCAACTTTTTAAACCAGAAACAATTCATCTTCATTCATTCAAAATACATTACATTAAACATCAACATTGCTACACATCAAATTTGTTACATCATATTCTATTACATGCTAAAAAAATTAAGAAATAAAATCAAAGAACAAATTACTACTACTATTATCATATTCATCTTCTTCCTTAAGCTCTCAAGATTTTTCTTCAACTTTTCCAACTCTTTTGAACAAAGTTGAGACGCAATCTCTTTCTCAATATCCTTTTGAAATTCCTTCTCGAAACTTCTCAACAAATGTACCATTTTCACTTCATTTTGACCTGTTTCTCCTTCTCTTTGACCAAAAATTTCATCATTCCAGTGGAATACATCACAATTTTCTTCTTTTCCCCAATACTTGCACTTCCAGTATTTTATCCCTGATTTGCAGTTGACTTGGAAACAAACATCTTCATAGCAACATTATAGTGACACAAAGGAGTTATTCCATTTGAAGATATGCTTGATTTTGAACTTTCTGACTTTTTCATTCTTGATGGATGAATAAATATGATTGTTTGACTTTAAAAACGAAGAAGAATGAAGGAGAAGACGAGAGAAATAATGGGGAAGACGAGAAGAATGAAGGAGAATAGATTTAGGGATTCTGATTTCCCTTTCTCAATTTCACGTATGAGGTAAAATATGAATTGAGAGTAGTTTGATAATTATGTATACTGATTTACACACGTAAAAATGATTTAAATTAAAAAAAGCCATACATGTCAATAAAGCCATACATGTCAATGACATATCAATTTTTAAGTTGACTCAGTTTAATGAGGGCGGAAAAAAGATGAATCTTGAAAGGTTAAGAGGTTAAGGGAGAATCAAACTTTTATTTTTACATAGAGTTTTCTAAAAATGACCCATATAACAAAGGTGAAAAGAGATATTAACCCCCTAAAATATACACATGGTAAAACCAAAGAGAAATAAGGAACACTTTAGACAGGCCTGACCTGTTTTGTGGAGATGTTATTGTAGTTGGCTGGCCCTATATCAATGGTCCCACTCCATGTGGCTTAGCAAGACAAAGATAAAGGTAAAAATAAGTACAAGAGACAAAAGAAACACTATGATGATGTTTGAAATGGAAAGAAAGACATTATCACTGTGTTGTCTTTCTCTTCTTTTCTCCTTCTCGTGTGTGAGAGAGACAATTTTCATTCCTTCTTCTATTTACCATTCATTTTGGCGGCATTTTGTTTGCATAACCGCTCTTTCTTTAATACCTTCAAATTCTGCTCAACTTTGAAACAATCATTTTCTATTCACCTTTTTTCTACTATTTCACTTCACTATACTCTTTTCCCTTTCTCATTGTTATAGTTTGGCATCATCAAACTGAACTTTATTATTACTGTTATTACTTACATTCCTATCTTTCTCTTTTCTTTATATGATAGTATTACAGGATTCTGGATTTAATAATGGAACAAAAGTTGATTCTCAATGAAAAGTATTGTTCAAATCCAGTAACAAATATAAACAAAATGGCCACAATACTGGAGGAAAGGGAAAAAATTGAAATTTCAGGTAGCATTTTTCATTCTTCATGTGGTTCAGATGATGAAGGTTCAGTTAAGACACCTTCTCAGGGTTCAGAATTGAGTTCTCAATCTCCATCTGTTTCTGGTTCCTTGACTCACACCTTATCAAATAATTTTATTGAATTGTGCATAGATTCAGATGTTTGTGATAAAAAATCTACTCTAGTAGAAGAAGCAGGTTCTGTGAATTCAAAGATGACAAGTGATAAGGTTACTAATTCTTCTCTTCAAAAAGTTAAAGTTGAAATACCTCGCTCTCACCAACCATATCCATCAGAAAGTGAGTGTTCATCAAGAGTGAGTTCAAAAGTCCCATTCACTCCTATCAGAAAAAGACTAAATCCTTTCACACAGACAAAATCTTTTTCAACAAACATGGCTTGTCAAAAGTCTTTGTTGAATGACTTCTCCCACACAACAAAAGCTACTGGTAGCGTTGTTTCTGAATGCTCACCTCTTCATCTGCATGGTAAGCTCAAGTTGAAAAACAAACAAGGACTTCCTTATTTTGAGTTTAAGGTAAATTCTCCCAAAGATGTCTTTGTTGCAAAGACATGGAGAGTAGGTACTAGTGTTTTCAATTGGGTATATACCTTTCACTCTTTTGATAATAGAAACAAGAACAATTATTCAGGTGTTTTGAAATCTCAACATTGTGTCAAAGATTCATCAATGATAGCACAGATGCTAGTTTCCTATAGTTTATGTTCTGAATTAGAAGGTGGAGTATTTGGAAACTATATGGTAGCAGAGTTTGTGTTGTATGATTTTACACACTCAACAAAAAATGCTTCACCAAAAAAACCATCTTGCAGCAAACAAGATGCTTCTAAGACTCTGAATGCTACTAGCCTTGAAAGTGCCGCTATTGTTTTGCGAATTCCATTTCGTAAGAGAGAAAGTTTGAAATACAGAAGAGGGAATGGAATAATAAATGGTAAAGCATATTCCAAACCAAGTGATATCTCTTCAGTAGTAGAGCAGGTGAAGGTGGTATTACCAATTGGAAACCACGGTCTGCCAAGTGGTGAATGTGAGGGTCCTTCATCGTTACTTGATCGATGGAAACATGGTGGAGGTTGTGACTGTGGTGGTTGGGATATGGCCTGTCCGCTTATTCTTTTAGGCAATCCTGGTATTCAATTTCATGAAGATATCCATCTTGTGGAGAAATATCAACCATTTGAACTTTTCTCTCAACCTCAGGTAAAACATGAACTTCATATGAAGTCTTCCTATGCAATTTCTCAAATTTAATAACTTCTTGATACTTTGACAGGGTGAATCTGATTTTGTAAAATTGATTTGGTGCACAGGGAAGCAAAGAAAGTAGTCCTACCTTTGGCATGAAATTAGTTGAAGAGGGGCAATATGCAGTTGATTTCCATGCAAAATTATCTCCATTACAAGCTTTCTCCATTTCTGTCGCCATTTTGCATGGCACCTCTGCCTTCCGCGCTACAGGACAGGTGAAAAACTAGCAGCTATCTCAATGCAATTCACTTGAAGAGGATGTAGATTTTTTTTATCAAATCAGTAAAAAAAGAAGATAAGGCAATATCTACAATTCAGAAACTCTGGAATGTCTAGTTCTGATGCCAGGATCAGGATGATTTGTAACAACAAATATTGTCTACATTGTGATATGATAGTTAGAGGAAAAGATGAAGAAATAGTAATTGGAAATAATGAATATCCTTTCTAGACAAGTTGGCATTTCTATATCTAAATATTCAGAAATAATAAATCATATGGGAATTTCTGACCAATAACTAGTTAAGTTTTTCTTTTGTTGCTATTGCCAGTTTGGAAGAGTAACTTTTTGGTAAGAACCGGATATCCTCTGCACGTAACTGCAGAGACTAATCTCTCGAACAAACTAGATTTTATCCTGAAACCTCTGTTTAAAGTGAAAGAGATTTATCCCATATCATCCAAGTGCTCTTGGATACAACACTAATCACATTTCTCAATTCATAACAAAATGCACAATCATAAATCATATCAGCTTCCGAAAACTTACATGTTAACAAAGGGATCGGGTAGTGCAATCAGATTGAAATCCACCTTTTGTCATGCTAACATTTATAGAACTTTAAAGCTCAACAATTCTTTATATATCAGAAATAAACTTATTTTAACTACAATGATATCAAGTGAATACAAGATATTCGTTTGAAATGTTTGGCTATTTACTTACAAAGAAAAATACAGTGACAAAGTTGAAGCCTGTAGGATTACACATTGAATACATATCACTGCAGACTCCGATGAGAGAAGAGTCGAGCAAAACTTTGATGAATATGTATAGTAAAATAATCGTTATTGATGTCGGGGAACCACATTAACACCAGCAATCTTCTTTTCCAACTCTGGCTTGTTGGCTCCTACAAGTTTGTCAATCTCTTGTCCATCTCTAAGAAAAAAGAATGTCGGTGTGGCTTTAATATCTAACGAGGTGCTAAAGTCCTGCATTATAGAAAAGCACATCGAGTTAAATAATAATACTAGTAACAATAGTAGTATTCGTATGTATCGCTTGACTACTTACAACTAGTTCATCGACATCAATTAATAAGAACATAATGGATGGATAGTGCTCGGATAACTCGCAATAATATGGTGCAATCATCTTACAAGGACCACACCATGTGGCACTAAAATTTGCAACGACCTGTTGAAGATGAAGTTATAGAATTAAACAGCACAAGAAAATGTGGTAGAAATAAAAAAGAGAGTAAAAATTACAATTTTTCCATCTCCCTTGGCTTGTTCTAACTTTTGGTCCCAAGATTCTTTGGTATTAATAAGTTGAACCTTCCCGGAAACAAATTCGACGTGAACAGAATCATCCTCTTTCACATGAGAGTGAGACTGTAGACATTAGAAATATGAAACTTTTACAGTAAATAAAATTATTGATGAAAAAGAGTATGCATTGTGTTAAGAGTTAATGACATAACCATAAATCATATAGATTCTGACCTTAACCACACAATTCCCCATGTAATTGTTTGGAAAGCCACACCTTGTTGAATGAAGTGAAAACTGCAAGCATAAAACACAAACAGCATTTCTTAAATTCAATGGAATGAAATAAAATAAAACCTTGGCAATATTTAGAATTATGATGATAAAATGAATATGAATGATTGAAGATGGTTGCTTATTTAGAGATGAATATTGTTAATAAAGAAATTAAAACGATATAATAAGGAGGATGGGAATTAAAATCAATGAAATAAAAGAGAGGATTTAAGGTATGAAATGGAAAAAGAAACTCACCGTTAATTTTTTTTGTAAATTAGGTTAATCTGCAATGAATGAATTGGGAGGGACACAAGTATATTTGAAAATGAATGCAAGAATGGGTATTTTATATCCACGATTCCCTTCCTTTCTTCCTGTCTGGGTGAATGTTCAATGTTATTCTCGTCTTTTCTTTCAGTCTCTAATATTTTAACAAGACTTTTATTGTTTTAATTGTGAATATTTTGTAATCTAATAATGGGTCTATGGAAGGTTGTCTTGTACCTATCTCAGTGTGAAATCAAGAATATTAATAAATTTCAACTCTAATTCATTCTAGACAACTAATAACACATTAGGTGTAACTAACCACCATAAACCAGTCTTTCATTTTTGACCATTTCACACCACCAAATTTTCCACCAAATTTCGTTATAGGCTGTGATTTGTAAAATAATAAGTATGGGATACAACAGTACTAAATAGTATAAGATAATTTTTTTGTTTTATATTCCATTTGAATAAATTTTTATTATTTTATTTAATATATATTTTTATTATAAATTTTTTATTGATATATAAAATACTGATATTCATGAATCAAAATATTAAATAATATAAGAAGGAGAAAAAAGATGAAAAGAAAAAAAAATTCAATATTATTTGATACGTTTATACATAAGACACCAATAATATTTTTTATTAATAAATAAAATATTAATATTATATTTATAAATCAAAATATTAAATAGAGAGATATTAAAAAATTTATTTTGATATTTTTTGATAACTTTTGTTTGAGACAAAAAGTTATCCATGACTTAGTGATGGATAAAAATTCATATTTTTGTACTGTCCCTTACCATATATGTTGTCTTGTTCTATGATAAGTTTATATATCAAACAAGTACAAAAAAAATCGTCATGTCCCTCATATTTTAACAAATCAAATGCACGTTACGCACCTTATCTCTTATTTAGTTTTTTGTGGACATATACATGAAAACGTAAATGGCAACTTTTTTTTATTAATTTTTTTTACATGAAAACAATATATATATATATATATATATATATATATATATATATATATATATATATATATATATATATATATATATATATATATATATATATATATATATATATATATATCACAAATCCACTCCACATGACTCAGAGAATAAAAGTTATCTCACACGAAAATCAAGATACCCTTTATGATCTCCCTTTTTTATTATAATCATCTTGAATCTTGAACTATTTAGGGAGTTGCAATGCTAACCTTGCTAGTCCACCACCATATCGAATATCAACACCTCTAGGATTCCTCATCACCTACTTCAATTATTTATGGCTCCAAGAAGGAACAATGTCGTCGTTTGGGGAAACAATTTTGATTCCCGCGAAATTCTACCACTAGATCATTCTCGATTTAAAATCAAATCTCTACTAGAAGAAGAGAAAGTAGAATTTGTAACTTCGTCAGTCATGTCCAAGAGATTGGTTCCATCTTTCGAACCAATTTTACGCCAATCATCACCGATCGACGAGATTCTCGGTGCAAACTACATCTAGTATCCGTTAGTTATCAAAATGCCCATTACTAATGTTAGATATTAGCGTTGAATGGAACAAAGATCAATTGAAGTTAGGATTTTTAGGTAACAAAACGATTAAAGGAATCTCTAACTTTCATTTACTTATAATTCTAGCAGTTACCATGACTAATTGAAACCTGGTAGAATTCCTTGTGGATGACAAAAGTTCTTGCAATGTCTTCTACTCTGATATGTTAGAATGGTTAGACCTTCAGCTGACAGATTTGAATCCGTATCGTGGGAGAGATTTGTTGGCCTCCAGTGACTCAATAACTCGTCCTAGAGGAACGACGAATGTGACGTTGACGATTGGATAATGAGTGCGTGAAAGAAAGGTAATCCTCAACTTCCTCGTAATTCCATGTAGAAGTACCTTTGGAGGTATCATGGGATGATCCTTCTTGACAAATATAAATGTGGTGGCATCGTCGGTTCATCTAAAGGTAACCTATCATGATAACGAAGGAAGACCGACCACTGTTAACGCCGACCTAGAAGAAGCGGATCATAAAGCTCATCACTAAAAACATTCTCGCGTTGATGACAGGAGAAGCATAAGTCCCAGGGGATACCAATACCTTCAACCTAGACACGCGAGAAGAGGAAGTTAGGCCTATTCCAGACATTAAATGTGAGTCTAACCAACTCAGCGATAACTCGACCCGATCGGTAAAGATAGGATTCAGGTTTCCCTTCGAAGTAAGGTCCACCCAAATTGATTATCTCCATACCAATATAGTGTTTTTCGTTATCTCTCCACATGAGATGCCCAACAACGACCCAGGTGTAGCATGCCACTAGTTAAATGTGAACTTCAACGCTTGCTACATCTCATATGGATGAATAAGACAATCCCGAAGAAAGTCGAGGCTACTGCAACAAGAATCAAGGGCTTATTGGACGCCATATTCATTTCTGAGGCAAATTATATAAAATGGGTTAGTAGAGTGTGCACCTAAGAGGGGGTGAATTAGGTACTTGGAATTTTTTCGATTTTCATACTTATGTTCTGATTACTTTCCTGATTATTTTTCTAAGTGATGAAAGTGATAAATGAAAGAAAGTAAAGAACACCTAGAAATATCCCGGTTCCCCTCACAATCTGAGAGTACTCCAATCCCCTTATACAGTAAGAGATTTTACTATTGTTAGATCTTATGGACAAGACACCATCAGTCTTCTTATACAGGCTCTAACAACATACCAAGAACAATCCTCATGGATTTTCACTAAGCACACTAAGAGAACAATCCTCTCTTAATGTCTCTCTTGTTTCCGACAAACCTGGACAACAAGGATATGACAAATATTCTGAATTTTTCTTACAAGTGTTTGAAATGATAATACAATGTATCAATCTATTGATTGATCTTCTCTTTACATGCACACAATTCCCTTGATGATATACAAGTGTTCATAATGTATGAAATGAAACTTATAATGATTTTCAATGAAAATTAAGTGCATAAAGTTTCACTAAAAAATATGGTATGAAATACTTGTGAAATTTGAAAGATGAAGAAAATAGAAATGTTTGAATTATGGATGAAAGAGGTGAGTTGAAAATCTGAAGAAATGATGTTTATATAGCCTATATACACCTCTACAAATGAGTTCAACAAATGACATAATATCATGCTTCAAGAGTCATTTTTGTAAACCAAAGGAATGAAAAATGCAATATTTTCAGGCACTTGTACAATGGTAATCGGTTAACCTATAATGATTAATCGATCACACCTCTGCAACGTACAAAAGAAGTCAAAATCCGCCTATGTTAATCGATTAACCATATGCTATTAACCGATTAACAACTGTCTGGAATGCAAAAATGGCCAAATTTTAGGATGAAATGCTATGACATAATGCATACAATCACTTTAATGGATCATGGCATGAATGAATGATTAGTTGAACACTTGTATACACAAAGAGAGATTGAATTCTATATATCTTGACATTTATGATCAATCTAGAAAAGCTTCTTCAAGACTTGATTATACTTGAAACTTGTCTTGTGCTAGGAGTCTTGAACCATTTCCTTTTTGTCAATCTTTTCTTCCTTAAAAAAAATAATCTCCAATTTTAGTTGGCTTGCCACATTTTTGTACATCCCCTCCGTGCTCTTGCCTCTTGATGTGGCCTAGAAGATAAATATTTCCTTGATTTGCGCTCTATAATTGAATCCTTCCACACTTTCTTTGGGAATTCCCAGTGCTAGACTTAAAGATATGTTGCATGAGAAGTGTGTTTAAGAGTTATGACCCCAGCAAGCAAAAGAGCCGTTACCCTATCCATGTTGTAGGTGGGGTCTGTCAGACTGTCACGCCCAACCAGAATGAATACTCATTACAATAATATTTTAAATTATTCAACATTTTCTTCAGATATTAATAGTTAATTACACCAAACAAAAGGAATCCTATGACTCTAATAAAAATCCAAAACAAAAAGCATTCAACACTCTGTTAAGATAAGAACAACATACTAGTAAACATAACCCATCAACATCTACTCACACCCTTTCCAGAACAATCCACCTAAACATTATTTATTAATTTCATACCTTAACCTCAAATTCTAGAATGGTCCCTATATTGTCACATTCTATGCTAAAACAAAAAAGTAAAGTTATGACCGTTATTATTAGCCAGCAAAGCAAATAAACAAATTCCCACTATATAACAAGGACTAAGAATCTTTGACAGAACACAGTTACACAGAAGTAAGAATAAGAACTAGTTTTGAGTTAGAAAAAACAGGAATGGAGAGAGAAGAAGATGTTAAGATTGGAGCAAACAAATTCTCAGAAAAGAATGCATTGGGCACAGGAGCTCAGAGTGATAGTAAGGACTACAAGGAAGCACCACCAGCACCATTGTTTGAGCCTGGGGAGTTGAAGTCATGGTCGTTTTATAGAGCAGGAATTGCTGAATTTGTGGCAACTTTCTTGTTTCTTTACATCACCGTCTTAACTGTCATGGGTGTGAATAGATCAACCTCTAAGTGTGCCTCTGTTGGTATTCAAGGAATTGCTTGGGCTTTTGGTGGTATGATCTTTGCACTTGTCTACTGTACTGCTGGAATTTCAGGTCACTTCTTTTTCTTTACTTCATTGTTACTTGGTACTTAACGGTTTTATTTTGTTTTAGACTAAACTAAACTGAGGATGTTTTGTTTGGAACAGGTGGACACATAAATCCAGCTGTGACATTTGGTTTGTTTTTGGCTAGGAAACTGTCCTTGACAAGAGCAGTGTTTTACATAATAATGCAGTGTCTTGGAGCTATCTGTGGAGCTGGTGTGGTGAAGGGTTTTGAGGGTAATGCTCGTTATGAGTTGTTCAAAGGTGGAGCAAATGTTGTGAATCCTGGTTACACTAAGGGGGATGGTCTTGGAGCTGAGATTGTTGGTACTTTTGTTCTTGTTTACACTGTTTTTTCTGCCACTGATGCCAAGAGAAATGCTAGGGATTCTCATGTTCCGGTATGATATGATATGATATGATAGTGTTTCATTTTTTGTGGATTATATGTGGAGTAATGTGATGTTTGTGTATTTGTAGATTTTGGCACCTCTTCCAATTGGGTTTGCTGTGTTTCTGGTTCACTTGGCTACTATTCCTATAACTGGAACTGGTATTAACCCAGCTAGGAGTCTTGGTGCTGCCATAATATACAACAGAGACCATGCTTGGGATGACCATGTATGTTCTTGATCTCTTGGCTTTGAAAATTTCTTTTAGAAAATGACTTTGTATAATGTTTGAATTTTGTGGCCAATTAAAACAGTGGATATTCTGGGTTGGACCTTTTATTGGAGCTGCACTTGCTGCACTATATCACCAGATCGTGATTCGAGCAATTCCTTTCAAGACTAGGGGCTAATGAATCCATCATCATCATTCACCTGTGTTGTTGTTTGGAATGATCTATTCGGTTTATTCATTCTTGTTTATTTTTTATGTATGTGTTGAATGGACTGTGGAGTGGAGATTCTTTCATGTTGTTATAATGCTTCCGAGTGCTTATTTTTTTCCTTCAAAGAAAATGTGATATAAAAACATCATCAAACAATTTATGGTCGATAAAAAAACATCATCAAACAATCTGTGTAATATGGCTCAAGATTCTACAATTTTTGATAAAAATAAATAAAAACCACTACCCAGGTGTTTCCGTATTCCGTATCAAATTGCACATCACTTCTTAATACTGAATAGTAATTCTCTTCAGAAAATATGGTGCAATATTCCCACATATATTATTTTAACCATGATACATTCACATCTATATGAGATCAAAATGAAGGCCAACTATATAATCTCGTTTCAAAAAAAGCTGAGATAGATAGGCACGAGAATACCACCTAATAACTTGTAGCAGCAATTCTTGTGTAACAATTTTAAAACAATAAAAGTATATAAATTAAATATGTTTAATTACATGCTTAATTATACAAAATGTCAGGGAAACAGAAACTGCATTAGACCCTACTAACAAGGTAACAATGCAAGGCACTTGGCAAATTTTGGTTCTTCTAAGTTACTTAATGATGTCTATGCCGATCCTTCTCTCTTGATGGGTAAGACGAGCTGTAGTAGTCACGGTCACGGTCTGAAATATAAAAATGTTGTTAAGGAGGAGGAGGATATACTAAAAGGAAAAATGCCAAACTAGGAAAGACACGAATTCATACCATGTGACGAATAGCGCTTTGACTTCTCTGAATGTCCTGCATCCAATACAAAGACTTAATCTTAGTACTTCAATACACAACAAAACAATAGTCCTACATATAATCTATAAAAGTACCTGAATCCTTTGCTCTCTCCCTAGAACGATGACCATGATCCTTGAGTTTGACCCTCTCAGCTTCCTCTCGTTCACGTTCTCTATCAGAATCCCTACCCCGCTCACGTTCTCTATCAGAATCCCTTCCCCGCTCACGATCCCTGGATTTTATTCGGTCCCTCTCTCGGTCCCTGTGTAACTCCCCACTGATCTCCATTTTACGGTCTGGTCTGGACCTTAGTGCGGGTTCATCTTTTACGTCTCTCTCAGCAGCAATGCTTTTGGATTCATCATCAGACTTCCTAACATCATTCAGCTTATCACTGGCTTGCTTTACCAAAGCACCCTTGCTACCACTCAAGTCAATATTAGCTTCTCCAGGAGCTCCCTTTAGCGCTAACGTCTCAGGATTAATCGGTGAGCTACTTCGTGGAGCATCCTACAGATTGGCAATGATTTCAAATTCATAAAACCATATCTTAATTGTCAATAATACAGATTTACAAGAGCAAACATGGTCTCGTGACAGCCAAATGATGCTAAATAATATTGTACTAAGGCAGGTTAAAAATAAAGGACTTGACTTCTCCAAATAAAGGATACACTTTAAAAGATAAAAATTAGTGTGTATGCGTTGATTGAAAACATCAGGAGTATATTTTATCCGGCGCCATTATTTTTATACATTGGCGTACTGTAAAGGAGCAAATTTTCTAAATAAAAAGGGTAAAATTGACCATCACCTTTGCAGTTGAATGAGACTTTGATTCCAATGATTTGTTGGAGAATGTAAATGAATCCCAGTCCTTGCAAATTGGTAAATATTGTGCCTTGGGAAGGCTATAAAGGTGAGCCAAAACCCTGCAGACTTCATCAATCCCAGACTTTTCTGCATCGAATGCCTTCCACCATGGTGGATTCTCAGGAAGGGGTACCTGAAACCTACGAGCAGCAGCATATACAACGCCACAAGCCACAACCTCACTCTTAAATCTAACACACAGTGTAGTGCGCAAACTGCATAAAAAATCCAGTTAGGTAGGGATATAAGTAAGAAATAGCATGTATGATGTGGTAAAAAAACAAAAGATAAAAGCACACATTTTGGTCGGGCAATTAAGTGAGTAAACGAATTATGCATTCCACTATTCTGTAATATGATCAGATGTTTGTTTGAAACACAAGTTTATAAGAAGCATCAAGTGTTCACTAAATAGAAACTAGTAAAACAGGTCCAACATTGTAAGAAGCTACTGAATAAGAGAAAAATACATGCATGAGATGGTGAAACCACATGTTTAAACTACACAAACAGACTATTATATAGGCTCTGAAATAATCAATATAGAATCACATCATTAATTACATAATAACTACAATATCAAATCAGCAGAATATACTATTTATGTAAGTAAATACTCTTCATAACATCCACACATTTGACAAATACAATGAGTTCAATGGGTTCAAAAATAACACAATGTCAAAACTTAGTACTACCGTGATACAGCCACACTTGCTGCATAGCCTGTACACATTCTAGAAAACATCAATTCATTTTTATAGTATCTAATATTTTTCACTTTAACACTAGCAGTGCCCACAAAGAACGATATTATACTATCAAGTTGTGAACAAAAGTTTCATGGAAAGATTTATCAGGATTTGGTTTACTTCATTAAATGTGCTAAGAGGATCAGTCCATCACTTGACATAGTATGTTGCATCCAAGTATAAATTAACTTGATAAAATATCCAAACTGGAGACTAACTGACTAAGTAGAGGCAAACCTTAAGAAATATAACATAAGAAAAAATACAGTTTAATTCAGGGATCTCTAGGGACTAGAGGAATATTGAATCATGGGGTACATATTATGTCAACTGGAGCACAGGTGCATGTTGAGAATATACACAATAATAATAATAATATCTCTAAATATGTACCTATCATTAGCCAGATTCCAAGCTTCTTGCCTCAACTCCGGAGGCGTTTCAAGGGTAGCAAGGTAATTTGAAATAAACTTGTGAGGATGTTCAACATGACAAATGAATCCCATTTCTTTCAAAATATGTCTCTCAGTTCTACTCAGCTCCATTTTTAAATCAACATATTTCTGTTCAGCACAAAGAAAACAAAATCATTGAAATGACTATAAGCTAAATGACTCATCTCTTGTATGAGATAGTGCAGTGAGATGATTAATGGACAAAATTCAGAAATAATAATATTGATCATCCAAAAGAGACTGAGCTCTCATACAAGATAAACCAGAGCCAAGCTCCTCAGAGAAGAGAATCACACTATCTCTAACTGACCGCAAAGGTCCCAACAGAAAATGGTTGATGAATGCCAATCCCACTAGGCCACTACCCCTAATAAGTTCATTGGAATATCCTAACTAACTGCCAGTCAGTACATTTCTAATTGTCTTCCTTCTGCTTTTTCTTTTTCTTACACTCATTCACCATCCATATCGATTGTGCACCCAATGAGGCATCTGTTTTAAAATCTAATAGTTTGGGCCTAAATCCATTATTTTCTCAGTATGTGAGCTACAAAAGTTAAAGGGAAAAAATTGGGAGCTTACAACCTTGGAATACAAGTCTAAATGATCGATGGGCAAATTCTCCCTCCTGCATTCCATCCTGTGAAATATAATAAGTACTTGTCTAGCTTTTCTTGGGTTTTCCTCCAGTTTTGAAGCCAGCCACACTGAGCTTGCAGCAACTTTCTGCAAAAAATAGAGGATATGAGCATTTTAATTCATTATGCACAAGAGAGGAAAAAGAGCAAACAATATGCAAATATATCAAGACCTTGACATTAAACCGTGCAAATGATTTCTTGCAATAGAAACGATGAAATAGAACCTGCCCAGTGGCCATGACTGCCTGTGGTCTGTCAAGCGGTTAAGGTAACAAACTAAACTGAATGCAGAGGATTACATTGAAAAAGAAAATAGTAATATCAATAATACTAATAAAAAAAGGATAAAATCTCAGCAAAATGCCGCTTTCTTGGATGAGATCACAGCCATAGATTCTAAGGGCGGTTTCAGTAGCTTCATCAATGCCATCTTTTCTGGAAGGTGAGTTTGTTAGTTGCTCATCCGTGAGGTAAAATGTATCAATTGCTGTGTAGATCATCTTTCTATGCTCTCTTAAGCCTTAACCCTAACATAATCACAATAAGGATTCATTAAATTTAAAATAAAAGAAAAAACTGTCAAATCTAAATCAGCATCCAAGAATTAAAACAATTTAGAATTTCAATTTCTAAGAAAAGGCGATTTTAGGGTAGAATCTTCAGAATCAACCATCATGAAGAAAATCAATAATTGATTCAATATAATCTAGCGGGAAATTGCGGAACCAAGGTGCGAAGTGGATCAATGCTGCTATGGAATTATACTCGCACCCGTTACAGTAAAAGGAAAATCCAATAAAAAGTAAATAAAAACCTGGAGAGTTTATTCAATCTTTGACAGCCGACAAACACTCCGCTGCGTTTCCAGACAATGGAGTTCAGTGCGACTCCAATTTGATTTAGTTTTACTGTCTTGAAATTATACAGTATTTTTTGTTTAACTATGTGCCTTTTAAAATGAAATTGGATTGGGCCTAAGGGATTAGAATCTCATCTCTTTGTTTGATTGATTTTTCAAAAAAGAAAAAAACTAAAGCACCATTAAGTTGGCTCAAATCACCTATAAACCAAACACAATCTATATGCATTACTAAAGCAAATACACTAGCAAACTATACAATTGTTAGTATTAAGTTGATATTTATTAAAAAAAAATGTTCAGCAATTGATTTTAATTTTTTTGGAATATAAAAGGTCCTAACTCTGGTTACATCATCATTGTATGATTGTGCTTTGGGCAAGAATATAAAACAATCATAATTACCATTGATTCATATTGATTTATTTTAATTTCTCAATTCAATTGCACAAGCTCTTTGAAATCGATTTTCAGATAAATTTGCTCAAAGGCCTATTCAAGCTGGTCTTGGAGAGAAATAGAATCAAATACTTATATGGTGAAGGTGAAAGATGCATGTTACAAACTATGATACCTACACTGTCATTTTGTCAAAACTTTAAAAGCTTCTATGCAAGCTTCTAATTTCAAAATTATCAAAATTCTAATTGAATAACAGAATTAACAGATTCTAATTTCTAAATTCAAAAAACCCTAAATTAACAAAACCTTAAAATCAAGATATCTTACCTAAATGGTTTCAATGTTGAAGATGAATGCTTCTAAATCAACTTTGATTCGACAAGAAATCGCAAAATCACACCCGAAATTGACACAAAATCACAAGTGAAAGCGGTTGCCGAAGAAGAAAAGCACGTGATAGTGAAAGGAAGAGACTAAGATTGAAGGTGGTGGTGTGGTCGTTCCGTCGCCGGCAGTGGTGGTGTGGTCGTTCCGTCGCCGGCAGTGGTGGTGTGGAAGTAACTTAGAAGCCTGAAAGAAAACGAGACGAGAGAATGTAGGGTTAGAGAGAAGTAGAGGGAGAAGTGAAAAACTCAAGTTTTAAATGTGTTTTCGATCTTCGATCTTCGAGTTTTTGTTTTTGTTTTAAACCATCGATTTCCTATTACAAAATCACCTATTATCATCCCTTAATTTTGATTACATTTGGATTTGTGTGTTCCATATCCAATTTAGATATATTATTTGGATCCATGTTTCATAATATTTTAATTTACAAAATATTAAAAATAATGTTATAATTAAAAAACAATTTACAAAATGTTGAAAACAATGCTACTTCATTGTCTTTCATCTTTTTCTTCTCCTCTATCGTATTTCTTCATCCTCGTCTATTCTTCATTGTTGGCCTCAAAAGCGTGCTTCATCATTCAAATCCCAATTCGCTATTTCTATTGAAGATGTCGCAACAATCTGTTTTTTGTCATGGAATTATATCTTCAAATCGTTTGAGGTATATATGTAAGTGTGGGTTGAATGCTCCATTGATGATGACATGGGCATATGCTAACCCATGTCGTTGTTTCTATGGACGTGAGATGTATAAGGTATGTATACGAATTTTCATTAATGTTTACAAATTCAATGTTAATGCTCTGGTATTTGATGGGATTTATTCAACTTCATCTTCATTGATATTTACATATTCAAGGTTACAAGAAATACAATCACTTTATTTGATTGGATGTGGAGATGAAACATAGGGTAAAAGAGTTAAGCTCTGCTTTATTAAAGAACATAAATGAAGAGAAGACGACAATTAAATCGTACAAAGCAAAAGAGGAAGAATTGAAGATGAAAATGAAGCTATTGATAAAATAGTTGAAGATAAATTGGATGATGTTGTTTATTATGTTGTTTGCATTTGCTAGGACGACATTGATGAAATAGATTGTAGGTGATTAATTTTAGATTATGTTTATATGTTATAAGACATAATGATGTAAGGTGGATTGTAATATATTATGAATGAAATTAATGGTATTGTTCAAGTTGTTGGTACTGCTCATATTTTGGATCTGTAATTTATACTTCATGCAACTATTGTTCAATTTGTTGGTATTACTCATAATTTTGGCCTATTACAAAATAATGCATATTGCATATTGCATATTGCTCAAGTTGTTTGCATTTGTTCATAATTTGGACCTGTTATTTATATTGCACTATGCATATTGTGTATAACTTGGACCTATAATTTATATTGCATTAGGCATATTGTGTATAAGTTGGACCTGTAATTTGGACTCCAAACCACACAAGGTATGTGACACACAAAATACTTAACATTAACCTTGTTTGAATATTAATATTTGAGCAACCAAAATAAAACCCAAGACTTTACTTGAGTCAAAATGAAACTACTTAAGTCATAAACTGCAGTAAAAAACTACTTAAGTCATAAGTACAACCATACAAAATAAATCATAAACTACTTAAGTCAAAATGAAACTATTCTTGAGTAGGTGGAGGAGCTTGTAAAGTTTGAGCAATTTCTGTTTACTTTTCCTTGATCTTTTTTGTTCCCTTTCCACCTTTCACTTTCTTAGCCTTCTTTGGCTTATTATCACCCTTTGAAATTGCCCTGTCAGCTGCCTTTTTACCTTTATAACCCCTATTTTACATCTCATCTTATTATGTCTCATAACACCATATTTTGCACATGTGACAGTTGAAAATCTCCTTGGTAGTATGTGAGGATTTTTAGGTTCATCATTTGTCTTGTTCCTCAATTGTTTTGGCCTACCTATGGTTCTCCTTATCACTGGTGGTGCCACTATATTCATATCATATATAGGCCACAATTGTGATCTATTTGTTGGATACACAATGTTTGAGTAAATATCCATAAATGTAAATTTCGTAGACAAAACAGAGAAAATGTTCACAAACAAAACAAAGCAAGTTTCCATTAACAAAACATAACTAGTTTACATGCAATTAAGTCATACCTATAACATACAACAACATAATCCTCAGGTTATTTCTTAATGTTCCATACATATGCAATTACATGACAGCTAGATATACCAGACAAGTCTCACTTTCTACTTGAACAAGTTTCTTTTTTCAGATCCACACAATATGTTGTAATGTCATTTGTGACATCAAATATTGATAGGTCATCATCACCATGCCATGTAGGACTCCACCCTTGTGTTTGCTTCTTATTCTTCTTAATAACCAACTGAATTTTAGGACATATGGATCTAGTGTAAGCCAATCAATAACTCTTTCTGACTTGTCATCCTCTTGGTGATGTAATCTTTGATGCCTTCCTATAGAGTCATAATAGGCTTTCTCCATATGCTTAAATATTTCCCTATTGAATGCTTCACACATGTTCACTTTGTAAGTCACACTTTGAATATGTTTTGAAGTGTGATCTGTTTCAATGACAAGCGGGGACATCCAACATATCTTTCCATGCATTCTTTTTCATTGCCTTCATTCTCTGCATTGCCCTTTCCCATGTTGGAGTTGTTGTTGCCCTAGCAGCTGCCCACAATACTTCCTTAATTTTAATCCAGAGTTTTTCTTCTTCCAATTGTCACATAAAGGCTTCACACACAATCCGAACTCCATATTGACATTGATGCCTTGAACAACCTGAATTAATCCATGTTATATGAAAACAAGTTTACGCATAAATTTATGTAAACAAGTTAATGCATAAGTATATGTAAATAAAAATATCATAAATATAAGTCCTTTACCTTTTGTACATCTTTACAAACTACAAGCAATGAATATACTTTGTAGCACTTATTACCTTCACACTTATCATTTTAAATTAGAGATATACAAGCCCACCAACATACAATTCTCATGAACATTATATTCTTGACATCAATTTTACTAATGTAAACCCTTTCTGATACAACAAAATATCATTATGATCTTAGCATCTAATTTATCTCCAGTTTGCAAATTTGCATATGAAAATGTTGAAGTGAACACACGTTCTTAACCATTAAATATAGTTGCATTCAAAATATTTGAATGCAAATGTGCAAGATATCAATTAGTCTATTGTTAGTGCATTAATGCCAGAAACGACACATATGAATAACATGGTAATACTAAAAAAAGTCACTAATTATAAAAATCCAATCACTCTTTCAAATGGTCAACTCAACCAAAGTTCATGTTTAAAAGTTATATCACCATAATCTCATGCGAAAACTCACATCAGTAGCAACTGCTTGGCCGAATATCTACCTTAATATTGTAATTTGGAAACAACTATGAATGTCTTATTGTTAGGGTAAATTATTGAACATAGCATCATTGATTTTGTCTATACCAATATTAGAAATGGGATCAATGGGCTTCTCATCCTCACTTCTAAAAAACCATGACTCAAAGGGTCTCTGCTGAATTCATCCGAACAAAGAGATATCAAAATCAATTATCAAAAAACATAATGAATGTGTCATTCAATAACATATTCTAAAGATCTTAATCAAATGCTGATTCATAATCTATTTTGTGGAGCTAATTGAAACAAGTCAAAAACAACTTTTTGATATGTGATGAACTACTTCTACAAATGTATTCAAACACTAATAAAAATGATCTTGCAATGAGATAAACAAATCACTATTGTTCCTCAATACACTAATAATTAGAACACAAGTTTGTACTATACCATTTCACTGATAATTTTAGCATTACAAATGGTAATTGAAATCGATAAATTAAATGAAAAGAAAGTGAATTCTTTTATAGATAGATGCCATAAACTATGATATCACTATTTACCGGTAATGCATGAATAGGATTAAGAAAACTGATATAATTGATAGAGATTTTTCAGATGAGTAATTATACATGATTTCTAATTTTCAACTCAATTATACATTGGAACACTGTAACACTTGCTGAGGAGTCTCACTAATTATTCAAAGAACCAACACATGCTTATGTCTCTAAATAATCTGAAACAATTTAAAGAGTAAAATGATGGTTGCTGCTAAACCAACACAATTTGAATGCTCAAAATTGTTACAATGTTGCATATTCAAACTGCTCAATTGGTGATGCTTGCTTAAATTTTAATCTATTATTCATTTTATTTATAGACTTAAGGTAAACTCATATTCTCTGTTATAATTAATGAACTTAATAGTAGAACAATAATTGGTTGAATAAAAATCTAAACTGATTGAATAAATCCACAACAGAATCAGAATGATAATGAGAGACAATCTTTCTTTCAAGCATTTTTTACTGGTACTATTAACTTGCAATTTCAAAATTATCAGAATTATAATTTAATAACAAAATTAACGGATCCTGATATCTAATTTTAATAAAAAAAAGCTAAATTAACAAAACGTAAAAATCAAGATATCTCACCTTAATGGTTTCGACGTTGAAGATGAATGCTTATAAATCGACAAGAAATCAAGTAGAACGCAAAATCACAAGTTAAGTAACTTAAAAGCAGAAAATAAAATTAAAATAATCAAAAAGTAAAATCACAGGTTAAGTAACTTAAAAACAGAAAATAAAATTAAAATAATCAAAAAGTAAATGCCCTCACGCAGAATAGAACTGCGGACCTTCAGTTTACAAGACTGACGCTCTACCACTGAGCTATAAGGGCTTGATGCTGCAAAATTAATATTTATTAATTATAAAATACAGTAACTCTCAAAAAATCATTTTTATTTACATAAAAATTATGAGATGGATACAAAATGAATTTTCTTTTAACGGACATTTGATTATTTTTAGTATATATGTTTCAATACTTTTCGATTATTTAATTTAATACATAGATTATCACTCTATTGGAGGATTAATCTTTTTTTTTTTCAAGAGTTCATGTGTAACATTATTGCATTGCATGCATGAAGTAATGAAAATTCTTATATTATTTAGTCAAGATTAAAATTTATTACTATCTTTTATATATCTTTAATCAAGCAATTGACTAGTTAATGAAAATTTTGAGTAACATATATGAAGTTCTTGTTTGGAATTGAGAGAATTAGAATATCATCATGTGATAGAGATTTGAAACTACGTCATAAATAGATTGAAATTTGTTTAAAATATTATAATTATTTATAATAGTGATGGTTTAAGTTAATAAAAAAAATCATCTGGAATTGTAAGTTCGGGTATGAATGGTAGAGTTTTAAATATGTTAATAGACTAAAGATTTGTTTAGATTGATTTATATGAACGTATTTTATGTCATATATTTTGTGACAATGTTTGAAAAAATTTATTAAAATAGTTTATAGTATTATTTGTAAAAGAAAAAATTGAACTTATTTTTGTAAGTTCTCAAAATATAACTTATGAAAACAATGTATATAGCATAAAAAAATTAATTTAAGTTAATTTTATTTTTTGTTAGAAAAATAGGTCATGTAAACTTTTTCATGAGTGTACTTGTACTATAAACTCTGAATAAATTGTTTATCCAACCATGTCATACATGTTGTTTTTTTTGTAAGTAAGGTATTCAATAAATGAATATTACATATATTTAAACCCAATTACAAAAAGTGCTACAACTAAGGCTACAAAGAAATATCAACATCTAATTGAAACTTAAGTGACTAAATGCAACATATATTTTCAAAAATCATAGAAATTATAATTGGAAAAATTGATGTATGCTATAATCGACCACCTCCAAATTGTGTATTTGATATTCCAAATAAGATCCGAAAAACTAAATTTTCCGTCCTTGAACACCATACTATTTCTCAACAACCATAAACACCAAACAACCGCAAATCAAACCGTCCCTGATTTTTTCTTCCTCACTTTTTTATTCAAAAATGTTTATAAAAAGTGACAATCTTCATCTTATAAATCGATATTATAAGATTAACAAAATAAATCAATATTATAAGGTTAACTTAAACCCAACTGCAAATTTAAGATGATATTAGAGTTTATTTAAAATATATTGGGTCACTTGTTATCATTATTTCACTATCATAACACACATCATTTCGATTTTATATGATTGAGATAAAACAAATTATAAATTTTAAGAGTAAGAGCTCAACTAAGATTAGAAAATTCAAAAGAGTTGATATAAAAGATATTTAATAAATAATTATTTTATTTTAAATTATAACAAATTATAAAAAATAAAATTGATTTTTTTCTTAAATAATAAGTATAAAGATGAAGGAAAAAATATAAGTAAACTATGAATTAAAACACTATTTAAAATAGCGTTTAAAAAATAAACTATAACTTAATAAAATAAAAAGACTGTTACTATATATCTCTAAATTAATATATGAATTTATAAGTTATAAATTATAGGTTATAAAGTTAAAACTCAAAATTGTGTGTTATGAGTTGAATTAACTCACTCACCCAAATAATTTCCATTTATCTTTCATCATTGATTTTTTTATTTTTTATTGGATATCATTGATTCTTTAATCAAATTACTAAAATTTATATATATTCTCAAGGAATTAGTACCAATCAAGAAGTATTTTTATTGGACTAAAGACAACTTTTCTATGTACTCATTAATCTCTCTTGGAGGTTTCCAGAGTAAGGCAGGGTTAACTTTAATGAAAACAATATATTTTATGAATTAAATTCTAAATTATATTTACTGTCCATTAAGTGTATTATTCCACTTTAGCTTTAATCACATTCTTATCCTAACATAACCCTAATTATTTTTTCATATAATCACATTCTTAGCATAACATCTGTCTTTTTTCCCTCTAAAGTAGATGATGATTGTTCAATAAGAAATGTGCTAGAAAGATGCAAAGCTTGATTAAGACTATGAAAATTGATATTATAAAAAAATGATCTTTACATTCAGAAGCATCTCTTTGCTGTGACACTTGATTGTTTAAGAAGAGAATCTGTAAAAACATGTCTTTAAATATGTTTTAAGAGTTAAACAATGAAGTATTTTACTAAAAATAGCATAAACATCACAAATTAGTGACTAAACCGTCCTTTATTCTTTGAATTTATTTGACCAACTTTGATTGGAAATAATTTATTTATTCCACTCTAAATATTTTGTCGCTTTGAATTGATGTGCAACAATAGCATAAACATCACAAATTGATTTCTTTTAGTTAATGCTTCTTTTACTTTGTATGTCCATAAACATAATGCATGAAGCCTTTTATTTATACTTTGTATGTCCATAAAGATAATGTCATGACACGGATAAAAGATCCTCAAATATTAGTAAAATTTTAAAATTAATTTTTTTTTTAAGTATTTTTTTTGTCCATTATTGATAGAAAAGAGAACTTGAAATGAAACTCAAATAAACAAAATTTACTGGAGGCAGATACCAACGACCCAACTTATGTCTGTCCTTTGTGGAATCTCAATACCCAAGTTAATGTAATGATGACTTCATTCAGTGAATCGAAATTGAAAAAGATTAAGCAAGTGACATTTTTTTTCTTTCCTTTTGACTTAGGGTAACTCTTTATCATTCTGTCTCAAATAGTTTACAGGTGATATAATGATACTCTAATTTTAAATTTATCTCATAATAAAATTAATGAAATTTTACCTCTTTCCTTACTTTTAACCTTATATCCCTACGTTTTATATAAAATACCAATTTTACTTTTATATATTTTAATTAATTTTTTATTTTATTTTTTAAATAATTTTAAAATTTTATTTTATTTACTGAAACTCTTTTGAAAAAATTTCCGGTAAATAAAATAAAAGTTAAAAATATATTTTAAAAAGTGGCTACTGAAACTTTTTTGCAAAGTCTTCCGGTACACAAAAATTAACTACCGGAACTCTTTTGCAAAGTCTTCCGGTACACACTATAAAAGTTAAAAAAATGTTTTAAGAAATGACTACCGGAAGTCTTTTGCAAAGTCTTCCGATACACAAAAATTGACTACCGGAACTCTTTTACAAAGTCTTCCGGTACATAGTTTTTTTTTAAAATGACTACCGAAACTCTTTTACAAAGTCTTCTGATACGCAAAATGAAAATTTAAAATTATTTGAAAATAATAATAAATTAGTTAAAAATATATTAAGGCAAAATTAATATTTTTTATAAAATGTAGGGGTATATGGATAAAGATAGGGGTAGATGGTAAATTTTCCTCTGACATGAATGATAAAAATTAAAATAATAACAAGGTCAAAATTGACATTTTGAAAATTTTGTTGGGGTATGGATATAACTGTAGAGGTATAGGGTAAAATCTTCTAAAAAGAAATATATTTTTTTAAGTGCTATTACTTATTTAAATTAAAATTTGTTGTGTGGCTAATGTGAAAATATTGATTAGAAGTATGAAGATTTGAGCATTTATAAGTAGATGAACTCAAGTATCAATCACTTTAAGATTTTAGATGAGTATGTAGTGTGATGTGTTGATTTGCCTCATGTTTTTTTGTTTTTTGATATTGATGAGGGCCACAGACCCAAAGAAGCAAAGATGACTACACAAAGACTTTCCTCACATAAGATTTTCCCTCTATGTCCTCTCGTAATATATTCTTCTCAAAATTAGGAGCAAAAGAACATTTAATTAACTCCTTATCTAATTTACAATCAACCTTAGCCAAGGTATCCGCACACCTATTCGTCTCTCTGAAGACATGAGACACAGAGAAAAATTCAAATCTACTCAAAAGACTCCCAATTTTTCTAAGTAATTCAATATCTTCAACTCTACGAGTTTTTCCATTATTGATATCCTTCACTATCCCAGCCGAATCAATATTCACCTCCACTTTATTAACCTTCAAATCTAAGGCTAATATCAAACCTTTCATAACCCATTCTAACTCCGCCAAATGACTATTGCCACCAACCATTTTTTTTTGCAAAACCTCCCAACCATCCACCACGCGCTTCTCTAATTAGGCCTCCACAACTCGAAAAATTTCCCATGACAATTACCAAAAGAATCCCAACAAAGGACAATTAAACACAAAAAAAGGGAAAAATCGAGTTGCATGAACGTCCTTAAGATCTCGCGAGTGGGAGAATAAAAAGGATATTAGATTCCCTCTTTATCCTTTATATATTTGCGATAAATGACCCTACGATCGACAATTGAAGATCGAGGGAGATACACCATCTCCGCTAGTGGTCCTGATTTTACCTTGATCCCCATAACACATAACACTAAGTACATTAAAAAAGATCACACATCCCTCAAAATCTAGGGCCACGTGGGGAGCCATAGCTGCAAAACGTTCCGGCTATACGACATCAATTTATTATGTGTCTTCTTGATGTCAACTACCCTCACTTTGCACATCTCTAACCACAAAGTAAGGATTTACTCGACAGTCGTCTGATGGCCTGTGGTGGCGGTCAAAAGAGTCGAGCCTAACGATCCAATTCGAGGAATTCAATCAAGAAACCCTCTAAACAAAATACGAACAAGTAGACTCTCGTTAGAAGCTAATACACCATATTCAACCTATCTATTTAGCACTAGCCGTCAAATATAATCGGACACACACATCTCACCTTGGGACAAGCAAAGACAATTTTAATTGTTTTCTATTTATACGTCCTATTACGCGCCATAAACAAGTATTCCCTCATTCACTCTTACAAAGTTACATCTATCTCACTTCATTTATTTAGATGTTAAAGTGTTAATTTAATAGGTATAAAATAATCCATCGCATTAGTGACTTTAACCATTGTATTGAAAGAATTTATTCTCTTACATCATGGAACTTCTATTCCACCACAAAATGACATTGATTCAAATAATAAAATAAAATAGTTATTAAATATTATAATCTAGGAATTTATATTAAATATAATAAATAAACCTATTAATTTTAAAAAATTAAAATACTTTTAAACCAAGATGCAAATTTCTAAGCAAGCGTGAAGTAAATATAAATATTATATATCTCATTATATTTTAATTATCAATATATATATATATATATATATATATATATATATATATATATATATATATATATATATATATATATATATATATATATATATATATCAGATAAATTAGGGAGGAATTTGAAGTCAAAGTTGTGATTTATTAATTGTTGATTCAACTTTCCAAATGATTTGTTTTTTAATTTTAATGTGAATCAAATTTTATCAATCATGAACTTTTCTTTAATAAATAATTTGTATTTGGTGGGTATCGTTTCGAATTTGAAACTTCGAGAAGAAAACGCTCTCAAGACTCAAACTTTACCAGTAAAGACACTTCAATCATGAACCTAATACAAACAATTTTATTACACAAATAAATAAATTAAATACAATTTAGATTAAAACTATCTTTATTTTTACTATAATTATATAAAATTTGATACACTTATTAAAATATTTTGAACAACATATAAAAGTTATCTCTAGTCAAATGTCCATTAAATCAGATCACAACACATCACATCGTTTCACCCTTAATTCATATCAACTTAAGTAAAAACATGTTGTGTGATCTTCATTTAATCCTTCAATCAGATCAACCTAAATAAATAAATAAATATAAATAATATCAACACCATATTAATAATTAATTAGTAATAAAAAAATATTGAATTTATAAAATCATAATTACCCATAATTCATCTTCATATTCTTCTATTTTTGAAGATGGAGTTTTTGGAACATCACTGGTTTCGTCGTTACGTGCAAATCTGCCACGTATGCGTGTTCTATTGTCGGCTAGTGTCTTTCGACATTCATACTGTAGTAGCACCCAAAAACAAAACATCACTGAAATGATGGAATTTTTATAACTTAATTAGTATTAGATGATTTTTAATGATAAATTTACCTTAATAATCTTGTTGAACTTCCTCTGTTTTCTCTTGGCTCTGTATTTAGAGATTTTTTGTTTCCTTTCTTCTACACTGTAACGCCCTACTTTCAACAAGTTTGTTTCCTCCGTTTGAGAATCACCTGCACTGCTTGCCCTTCTTATTTGACCGGTGAAGAAACTATTCTCAGAGGACTTCAATCCTTGCCATTGAAAATTCGAGGAATCCATGAGTGTGTTATTATTATCATAATCTTCCATTGGAGCATTTGTTAGTGGCAGCACATGGTTATTGGTAATTGAGGAAGAAAAAGAAAAAGGGTAATCCTCATCAACTACATCAAAGAAATTGAAAGGATCATAAGTGCTTATGTTTGGGAGGTTGAAAGAAATATCAACAGTATAGATATCAGAAGACATTGAAACAGAATTGAACTCTGGTTAATAGCTATATGCTATGTTGATATATAGAGTTGGGGGAGTGGAGCAACAAGACAATTCCAAGTTAATTACTACTTCTCTCTATGTGTGTCTCTCTCTTGAATGGCGCACCAGAGAAAGAGAAAGAAAACACTGAATGTGTTTCTCTATGTTTTCATCATCTACTATATAATGTATATACAAGTCAATATTCCAAATTTTGCCTTTTATTTCCTCTTTATTTTTTTAATTCAAATTCTTGCCGGAACTATATATTATTTAGTAGGATTAAAACTGATTTTATTTTTGTAAACTTCAAATATTCATTTAGTAATAATAATAATTATTGATTAAATTCATGGAAAAATGACTGAAAAGCCCTTTTCAAATGAGATAGACAATTTTGACTACTATATTCCTACACATATTCAAGAAGATAAATGTGATTAATGACAAGTTCGACTTCATAACTCGATACTTCATTCCAGACCAAACATAACTACCACGAAAGTTGTTATTCGATAACGATTTTGATATAGAATAAACTTGCCTTGTTGTCTAAGTGTGTTTAATTTCATGCACTTTCCTTGCCGTTTTTTGTACTTTTTCAATTACGAAATCTCCCTTTTGTACTTTAAATTCCCATTAATTTCAAAAATAAAATGAGTGATGTTTTCCCTTCCTAAGTGTTTTATTGAATATGTTTAAATTATCACAATGCATCGTTACCGCCTTTCTGATTTCGACAAAAGGTGGAGAAATATACTCTCAGGGGGAGTGAAGCATATTATTTACTTAGTTGAAGGGGAGTTCAATCACTCCAAAAATATATTCTCTATTTCTTTTACCATCTCCTTGAGAGATACACTGTCATTATAAATTTTTTGGAAAAATGGCAGAATGTGGAATCTTTTTTTGCAAGTTACTAATAAGGAAGTTCCATTAAAGACAAACATGTTTTTGATGATGACAACCAATATTTGATGACAACAATTAAAGTCAAACATAAAGCGGTTAAAGATAAAATCAAATTAATAAAGCTTGATAAGTTGGATTCTCTGATGATGACACTTAAAAGAATATAAGTCATGTGTAATATTAAAATAAAGGTCAAACAAGTGTTTACAAGATGGAAGAATCTGACAAGTCTTGAAGTATATGAAAGTCAACCTTGATACCTCTGAGTGAATTTATTATAAAAGCATAAGGGTTTCTTATAACTATATATATACACACACACACACTCTGAAACATCTTAAATCTTGTTTTCTCAAGAAAATGTTTTCAATGTCTTGAATTCGTGCTAGATGAGTTAGGAGTTGACACAAATTATATGGGATTTTTTTTTGTCTTTGCAAATCATTTGGAACATTAACCCAATCGATCGGGTCAATTTAAAAATGTGCCTTAAGCGATTAGGAGAACATTTTAATGATAGGTAACTACTAAATATCTTTTTGTACCTTTTTGAACTTATTAATCAATTAATTTTAGACCTACCAATCAATTAATGGATGATGCTAATCCATTGGATTATCATTTATGACCTTAAAAATTTTCCTTTCTTTTTGCCAAACTCTAACCTATAAATAGAGGATCGTTCCCACACATTTTTACATCAAAAAACGTGACGTTCTCATTCCTCAATTCTCACTTTCTCTCAAAATCTTTATGTTTATTTTATATCACTAAAAGTTTAGTCATAACGCTTTCGAGAAGTTATTTTGCGAGTGAGAAAGTTTTAATTTTGGAAGGGTAGATCTATCAGTTCACACAGGAAGTTTGTTTTTTCCTTGGTTGAACAACTAATTCATTTATATATTATTTGTATGGGTTCAAAGCTAAACTAGTGAAAATCTTTAATTTGAGGATTGTGTGATCAAGTCTCCGTTTAGGTTCGAGATCAGCCAACTATAAAAATCTCACAGGTTCTTGGTTAGCCGGGTATAAAACCAAGTATTAGTTAAAGCTCAACCCAATGTTAAAATATTGGTTCGGTTCTAGTTCATTCTGGTTTTAAAATCTCATAGGTTTTTTGTTAGCCCGATATAAAACTATGTTTTGATTCACGAACTTAGCTCGGTGTTAAAAGATCTCCAAGGTTCAAGAACAGCTCGTGCAAAATCTAGTTTGAAGCTCAAAGACTAACTGTTCCAAGTTTATTGTAGAAAGGAGACTAACTGCTTCGATCCACCATTTGGAAGGAAGTATCGCCGCTTCATTCCTTGTTTATTATTTGGTTGGAAGATACACACAAACTTCATTTTCATTGTATAAGGGAGTTCAAGAGTTCAACCTACTAAAATATCTTAAGTTTATTAGATATTGTCAAGAACAAATATTTGAGAGAGGATTATGTCTTTTTCTTGACCGAACCTCTATAATTCCTAGTGTTCATTTATCTCCCTTAACATTTACTCTCCTCACTTTACTTTTTCGCTGCATAATCCTAAGACTTTTCAAAATGTTTTCAAACTTTGGTTTTAATTACAAAAATCAAATTCAAGTTTTTCCGAAACATACAATTCACCCCTCTTTTGTGTGAAGTCACTTGTCCAACAACATTCTCTAGAGTACAACTTGTACTCACCAGGTAACTTATCATGAATTAGTCTACAATTAATGATTGAGTTAAACGATGAGATATATTTGTGCCAAACTATTTTTGTCCAAGGAAGCATCTGACCATAAGTTCTTTGCAATTTATAAGCTTCTTTAAAAATGGGAGATTCATCCACACTAAGAATCCAAAAAATCTTGTTAGGAAATTTAATCTTAGTAATATTTATCTCGGGGGGCTTGTTACATAGATTAGAAATGGTGTTCATAATAAAAGTAGTAGAGCCATTGATTATTGAGTACAAAATCTCACACGTTAGCATTAAGGACCAGACTAGAGTCAATAGAAAGAGCATCCCCTAACTAGTTATCAGACCAAAAGTTAATAGAACTCCCATAGCCAACAAACCATTTGAAGTTATCCTTCAAATATATATAAGAAGTTTTCCTCTCCAAGTAGAGGAAGGGACATGGTATTGAATGCAACATGTTTTTCCTCATATCTCTAGGTCTAATCTGCCCATTAGTTTTGGAAACTAAGGAGCTCCCATTCAAGCTTAATCATTGATGATTAATTGATGTATTTGAGGGACCTAATTACTAAAACCCCTACAATAGTAAGGGTACAAATCTTATGTCAATCCATAATGACAATTTTGTTTATATTTATATCACATTCCCTAATGAAATTCCTTACCATTTGTCAATCGTATTTAGAAGACTGTTGATATTCTAAGAATTGATAGGGAAAAAGTAAATCAACATGCCCTAGATGACACCCTTGAAGAGTTCAAATCTTTCAACAAGAGAAAGAAGATAAACCTTCCAAACACTTAATTTGGATTTGACCTTGTAGCAGTAAGTTGAATATAATTGACTTTAGGTCTGCCTTTAAAAATGAGAAACCTAAGATAATTAAAAGGGTAAGCAAAAAGGTTGAAACAAGCATCTTAGTAAGTCTTTTTGATCTATTATATTTGATGGATCCGCTAAAGAAATAGGATTTAACTAGATTAAAAAGTTGGTCAACAATCACAACATATTTGGTAAACAAGTAAATGAGATTTGTTACATTAATATTAATAACCTTGTAAAATATCATGACATCATTGTCATATAATACATGTGATGGGATCTGGCTACCTCTAACTATCATTGATAAATTTTGTAATACATACATTGAATACATATTCAATAAGACAAAATACAATACATGACAATTGATCACCTTTACTTATATCTCTTTTGCAAGGGATAAATGTAACACCCTTTCTACCCCATCACAAATAACATACATTTTTATCAATTATCAGAGTAAAACTCAAGAAAGGATATCACATTTACTCATTTAACTCATAAACCTCATATTGAGTCCTGTCCCGTAACACGGGTTATAAAAATCATGAATGGCCATAAACATCTTTTCAAAAATTTCGCAGCGGAAAACAAACATCATCTCTCATCTTTAATAAAAGAAACTTCATGATTTAATCCAAAAGGCAGATAGGGTGAGTAAATTCACTAACTCCGAGCTAACGCGCACCGAACTAATCTTGATTATCTACAAAATGGCATAATAGACCATCACAAAAGGCAGACATGGTGAGTAAATTCACATTCAATAAAGTAATATAGAAATTAGAATTTAAAACATAAGCAACAACGACAAAAACCATCATCAATTACTCATTCATACACAACATCAAATACATCACCTCAACATACAAACTCAATGCAAATCATGCTATGTCATTTAGAATGAAATGCAACCTCTTATTATGCATGTGGTATCGAAACATCCTCATGGATGAACACTGAGCCATCAACCCTCCACTAAGGGAGCATATCATAACATCAAATCACTTCAATCTGCACAGTGGGATGAAAGCTACCAATGGACTAAAAGTCCCCTCATAAATCATGTCATGAATGCAAGACGCAATATACACACATCATCCTCAAAATATCATAAACATTGCATCTGCATTCATCGTTAGTCATCATGTTACATACTCATTCAATCATCATATTACATACTCGTTTAACATCATACTACCTACTCATCTAACTTTATACATCTACATCATGTACTTATACTTCATGATTCAAAAAAACCATTTAAGTCATCATACATCATTTATTCACTAGTCCTACTCATATAGCCTCTGAAAACACATACAACAACTCTACAACATCACAACAGCTTGCGACGTAAACCACATCGAGAAAACATTTTTCTGAATTAAAACTCATTTTTCAAAAAATTCCAAGTCTCGCTAAGCGAGTCCCTTTGCTCGCTAAGCGACTAGCTCTCGGGTTTTGGTTTTTCCAAGTTCTCATTTGCTCGCTAAGCGAGCTTCGCGATTCCTGCAATTTTCCTGCGATCTCAAAATCGCTCCATCTGCGATAAAACCCTTAAAAACCCATTATTCAGCAACAATAACCCAGAAAAATCATTACCACAACCTTCATTCATCATAACATCATCACATACATCAATTAACATCATTATCTACTACTAATTTCATCATAAATCATCATATGACACATTTATCAACAAACCCCAAAACCCCAAGACTCTCCCTCAATACCCTAATTATTCTTTGTAGTAGTTTTATTTTGGACTCAATTCATTGTAGTAGTTTAAAAAACAGTTATTAAGAAATATAATTAATTTTTCAATTTAAAGCGTTTAATAAAAAATGTTTGTTATAAATATAAATCGACCTATTTATTATCGGGACAAACAACAAATAATGAAGTGTTGTAATATAGATTTCTAGTAGTACTGGTACGTAGTAAGTCACATTCTCTCTCTTTTTTTTTTTCTCCCGGTTTACAATAAGTATAACACAATAATTGGTAATTTTATTATCAAAACCTAATTTTTAAAACACATGGTAATTTGTAGTTTTTTATCAAATATGTAGTATGTCATTTAATCTGTGAATTTTTTTTGAATAACTTAGTTTAATATATTATTTTATTAGTATTTAGATATATTTTCAAAATAACGTAGTTTGTGTGTATATTGGTCAAACCATTTGGCAAATAAGAACAAATGATTTTTTTTAAGGTCTACTGCACATATTCGCCAAATGAGTTGGTGAATGAGTAATTTTTTTTTTACTTTACATGCATTCGTCAAATGAGTTAGCGAATGAGTGAATTTTTCTTCTTCTTAATTTACATGCATTCGTCAATTAAATTGACGAATGTATAATAATTTTTTTATAAAATTTATACCATTTAACCATATGAATTGGTGAATTTTTGTATTTGAAAAAAAATTGAATTACACACATTATTCATACCAATTGACGAATGTGTGTGTTTTTAAAGAAATTTTTCAAGCATTCGTCATTTCAATTGACGAATACAATTCAAACTACGCCGGTCTCGTAATTATACCAAAAATTAAGTTATTTCAGTATTATTTTTAATAAATTATGTTATTTAAAAAAAATTCTTAATCTGCATAGATATTTTTAATTATAATCTTTTGGATAGGTTAGTTTTTATATTTTCTTTTTATAATTATTATAAAGTGTTGATTTTGTGGCTGAATTATTAATTTGATTAAGGTTACCAATGATAGTTGAAATCAGCGTGAAAAGTTACATGTGCTTGAATTGTATCGAATGTTTTTATGTTGACCAATAACAAGTTTTTGAAAATTAGTCGTGAAAATATTAGCCTGAAATTCAATATCAAATGGGGATGTAGCTCAGATGGTAGAGCGCTCGCTTAGCATGCGAGAGGTACGGGGATCGATACCCCGCATCTCCAAATTTTCATGTTTATTTTTAAAAACATTCAACTACTGCTATTTCGTGTTTTCTGCTATTACATGCAGTGTTCATGATATACACAAAGCATTTTCTGTATAAAATCGTCTACTTCCATTACTAAAATGTACTATTCAGTAGCTACAAACTTTGGGTGTTGCTTGTTTGTTGATGAAGATGAGGAAAAAACGAATTCACCATTGGACAATCATAATTCAGTTCAGCAGGCCTTGCAATTTTATGCCTTCACACATCAACCATCATCATATAAGTATACATACCAATATAACAATCCATACAATAATTCTCATTATATAATTCCTTTTCTTACCATTCTTGATCAATCAACATTTCATCAGTCAATCCAAATTCTCTCAACTCTTGTTCATCATGATGCATCAGTAAACTATACCTGTTCAATTTATGCTTCTCACATTTATAGACTAACCATTCACACAGACACCAGCATTGAGACATTGAAATGTATTATAACATGTATTAGAGACCAGACACGCTTTTAATATGAAACATTGATATTATAGAGGATCAATTACCTTCCACCATAGCCCTTTTCCATGACAAGCTCACCTCCATTAACAAAGTTATTGAGACCTTCAAACTGTTCAACTGTCCACTTATACCACCTCATGAGAAAAACTCTAAGTGTTAAACCGTGCGACACGATCACCAAGTTCACATCAAAATTCTTCTCTCCCGGTGGCTGATATCGTCCGATATTAATATCTGCTCTAAGTGTTTCTCTAAATCCTGAATTTCAATATCAAATCCAACATTAGATTCAATAGTGTTTACCTCAAATTCGCATTGACATGGTTTTTAAGGCGACATTAGAATTTTTGATGTCTATGCAATTGCAACGCAACTATGATTGAGGCCTATTTGCCATATTTAACTGAAATTCTCCACAATATCAAGAATTTTAACTAATTTTTAAAATTTTATTACCTGTGATTCTATCATATACATCAGCCGCGGATTCTCCGTTTGGAAATCTGTAAAAGAATCGACCATAAAGATGCCGTTGCGCCTTTTCAACTTTCATCAACTCTCTATTTTGAAAATTTCCTTACTCAACATAAATCACAAAGAAATAATAAAAATGTAATAAAGTTTATACAGAAATAGAAGACAGCAAAACTTTTAATTTGGTTAATTTACCGAAATCTTGTTCTCGAATGCGAGGCTCTTCTCTAAAACCAGCAATTCTGGAGCGTTCAAAAGGACGAGCTAAGCTTTGCAAAGTTTCAAGAGTTCTTCTATATGGAGACACATAAAAGTAGAGTTGCCAATTCTCATCACCATCTTTCTCAATCATGTTCTTGATTCTTTGACCACATTCCTCTGCTTGAACTTTTCCTTTGTTGGTTAGGCCTATTTTAGGATCAGGTACCCTTGTGTAAACACTCTCATCCACGTTTCCTTCACTTTCTCCATGTCTAACAAGGATTATTCTTCTAGGCCTTGGAGGTACTGCACCAACGGTGGAGGCTACTAAAGGGTTTATGAGAGGATTTTTCTCTGGAAACCTGGCATGTCCATTGTTGTTGTTAAGTGAATCTATGGATTCTGTTTGGTTGTGACAACATTGGATTAGTAAGTATGTGTTGTTTGTCTTAGAATACTTAATGGATTTGATTTTAAGGTGTTTTGGTTGAGATGCTGAGAGAGGTAGTGTTGCTATGGCAATGCTCATGATATACTTGAATGCAATTCTATTCAATCTAACATATTTTTTCTTACTTCATCTGTTCATGCGGAGAGTGTGATATTTGTGGTTGACATGAATCCTTCCAAAATTTTGGATATCATGAATGATAGACCAACCAGGTAGTCCATATGTGTTGACAAGTGGTGGCTTTCATGTGGTCCTAGATTGTTGACATGTCTTGTATCTTGGAGCTTGAAAAACATTTTGATTTTTTTTTTTTTTGTTTTAAAATGGAGTTATATGAAAAACATTACTAATTACATTTTTAAGAGTATTACAAATATGATTCGGAGAGATCGTCGTTAAGAGAAATGCTGATAGAATGTACATGCAAACACTTAAATGATTAAATTAGTAATTAATCTAATGTGTGAAATTTTAGGATTTATAAAATGTGTATCTTAACATGAGGCATGAATTAGTATTTGAAAAGTGAACTCTAATAAGAATATCAATTTGAATCTATAAGTGAAGATTTTTGCAAGGATTGCGCAGTATGAAACGAGGAAGAAGGATCATAAGGCGTTATTTTATATCCATCAGTGTGTGGATATAAAGGTGTTTGAAAAAATTGTTGATTCGACGACGGCGGCGTGGTATGCACTAGTGTGGTGCCATGATGGTGATGCATACATGAATAATGTCAAGTTGCAATCCATACACAAGCAATATGAGAGTCCCAACATGAAGAATAATGAGAAGATATCTGATTACTTCTCCAGAGTGATTGTGGTCACGAATAAGATGAAATCTTGTGGAGAAACGCTCTCTGAACAAGTAATTATTGAAAAATTATTGGAATCACTTACTCCTCAGTTTGATTATATAGTTATAGCCATAAAACACTTTAAAGACACCAACACCATGAGACCTGAAGAGCTTCAAAGTAGTTTTGAGGCACAACAATTGCGTTTGACTAAAAGAAACACTGAAAGGGTGTTTGAACATGTTCGGAAAGCTCAGGCTCTGAAAGCTTCTTCTAGTGATAAGAACTAGAAGCAAGTATGGATAGAGAACAAGAAAAAGTATGGTGGTGGTATTCAGAAGTCAAAACTCTCCAACTCTGAAGAGAAAAAACATAAGAATGTTCATAAGGGAAATGAGAAGTTTGATAAAAGGAAGGTTCAGTGTTACAACTACAATAAGTTTAACCATTTTCCTGCCGATTGCTGGTTAAAAAAGGTTAGCAAGGGTGAAGAAGTCAACATATCTAGATGAGATTCTAATGATGAACATGTGATGTTGATGACATCTGAGAATGCATGTAGATAAACAGTAAACTTGTGGTATATGGACACTTCTTGTTTAAATCACCTAACTGAAAAGAAGCAATGGCTGGTTAATTTTTAGTTTAGTAAAAGGAACAAAATCATATGTGTTGATGATGAGTATCTGAATGTTAAAGGAATGGAAAATGTCATAGTGAAATTGAACAATGGCAAAATTGTACTAAGCAAGGATGTATGGTATGTTCCTGGCATGAATAGTAATATGATGAATGTAGGTAAGTTATTGAAAAAGGTTTTTTAGTAACCATGAAGGACAATCTCTTGAATTTGTATGATTGTAAGTAACATATGGTTATGCAATCTAAACTAGGAAGAAATATGACATTACAAGTTACAACAACAAACATTTAATGCCTTAGTGCTTGAAGTGATGAAGGGGAAAGTGAGATGTGGCACAAGAGATTGAGGCATCTGAACTACAAAAGCTTAGGGCATCTGATTTCAAAGCATATAGTACATGGAATTCCTAAGAATGCGGCAGCAGAGAAATCATGTGATGTATGCATGAAAGGAAAGAAACCAAGATTGTCATTCTCATCAGAAATGCCTCAAATAGCAAATTATGCTTTAGGTGTGGTGCATTCTGATGTACGTGGGCCTTTTGAGGTACTTTCACTTGGAGAGAACAAATACTTTGTGTTATTTATGGATGCGTTCATAATAATTGTAGAGGTAAAATCATGAGTGTAAACTATTAGTTAACTTAACTCAAAGTAAACAGAGTCGCCACCGCGCTTTTATTTTATTCCAAGTAGAAAAGGAAGAGTATGTGTGCAAACTGAAGAGATCTTTATATAGGCTAAAACAATGTCTTTATAGTTGAATAAGAGATTCGACAAGTTCATGGCACGCATAAGTTTCATCAGAAGTCAGTTCGACCACTGTGTTTACTTTAGATTTCGACCCGGTAATTCATTTGTTATTTTGTTGCTCTATGTGAATGATATTCTAATAGCAAGCAAAAATGTTGAAGATGTTAGAGGGATAATCGAGTGTGGAGAAATCCAGGTGCTTAAGGTTTCGGTAGATCATAATGTTGTTGATATGATCACCAAGACGTTCCCCAATTGCAAGTTTTTCTACTGTATGCAATTGATAATGCTGCAAGAAGAAAGCTAGTTTTGTTTTCTTGTTGGTATAGAGTTTAGTCCAAGGTGGACATTTGTGGAATATTTGATCAAACTCTGATACAAGAGAGGTTTTGTATGAAGTCGAAGCTGGTTCATATGCTAGTGCAGAAGTTATACATATTGTAGTCGAAGTCAATTCTAGTATGTATGTCTAATTGGGTCTTGTGTTAGGGATCCAATTGTATAAGTTAGCTTATACCCTAAGTTAACTTGTAATGGGTAACTGTTAAAAATCCCATTAGATTAGTGTGTTAATTTTTTTATAAATAGCATACTAGTCTCTCATCTTTTAAGAATAAGGAAAAATAGGAAGATAAAATCATAATTCAAAAGTGAGGGGGTTATTTGTTATTCTTGTATACTTGTAATCTTATTTTGGAAGAGAAATGAAAGAATAACAATTTATAACCAATTCTTGTTGTTATCATTGTTTACCCTAAACCCTAACCCTTGTGGTTGTGTGGCCTATGCTCATATTCTAGGGCATCCGATTTCACAACAGATTGGATGACCATTTAGAATAGGGTTGATAATGTCCAATTAGGTTGGTGTAAGCGAGAATATTGGGTTGGGATCTTTGTTTGCTTCAAATAACAAAACCAAAGTAGGGTTTTCCTTCAAGATCATTGGGATTTGAATGTTTAAAACATGATCACGCAAACACGGATTCGACCGAGTGAAGGCCTTTGGACAAGGTGGATCCTTGTTAGGGAGTAGTGCGAGATGGTGAATCGTGTTCGAAAATCTTGGATTCAACAAGTGTGTGCTATGAATTAATGCGACCGAGTAAAAACCTTGAAGACAAGGAGGTCTTGTAAGCAAGTAGTAAATATCTGGTGGATTGTAGCAACATTATTGGTGACTTGATCAAACTTTGATCAAGGATTTGAAGGCGGTTGAATCAACAACAAACCATAGGGTTTGTGGGGTTAGAGTTTTTCACCTCTTGTATAATATTTTTTGCAAGGAAAATGTTAGTTGCAAGTATTTCAATTCGATTTCGAATTGAGGACAAACATACCCATAACGAGACCGATTGGGGAACTACCTAAACAAATCTCTCTCTCTCTCTCTCTATATATATATATATATATATAATTGTTGTTCTTGCAAATTATCGAGTTCATCATTGTTTTGATCAATTCGATTGAAAATTATTTTCAATTCTCCTCTAGAATGTTGTTGTCGATATAATCATAATCACTTTGATTGTGATTCACTTTTAACATTAACGAAGACAATTTGAATTTCCAATTGTTATTGATTGCACACAAAATGTTCGATAAATTGCTTTTGAGTATTTTAATTGAGTTTTGTTCATTGAAAATATGCCTTACATATAACTTATCATTTAATTGACTCATGAATTAATCATTGTTGAATAATTTGTGTTCATTATCATTCCATTGGTTTATGTTACACATATCCGAGCTATCCGATAGTAGATTCAGTTAGATGATTCGATTCAGGTTGTTTTCGATGTGCCATTGAATTTTTGAAAAACTATTTTTTTTGCCAAAAGTTCTATTTTTAATTTGTGATCTATTTACCCCCCAAATCGAAGTCTATCTTCTAACAATTCTGACTCTGAAGATGAGTTTGAATCTGAAGATGATTCTGATCTAAAGGTGAGTCAGACTCTAAAGGTGACACAACCTCTCAAGGTGACTCAAAATCTGAAGATGACTCTGACACTGAAAGTGAGTCAAACTTTGATGGTAATCCAGCCTCTCAAGCTAATCCAACCTCTGAAGGTGGCCATATCTCTGATGGTGGACCTGACTCTAAAGGTGGAGCTTCTGAAAGTGGTCCTGCTTCTGAAGATGAATTTATGTTGTTCCAGAGACCACATGGAGTTAGATAGATACCAAGGAGACTTGTAGACTTTGAATGACTGCAAGATACTGAAATTAACTTTGAAGGGGAAGTCATATAGAATTCCATAATAATGGACTCTGAACCTGTCAGCGTCAATGAGACTCTGAAGAAGAATGTGTGAATGTCATGAAGGAAGAATTTGAGGTCATTGAAAGAAACAAGACATGAGAATTGACAGTTCAACCTTAGAATAAGAAAGTATCAATGTGAGATGGATTTTTAAGATAAAGTTGAAGCCCGATGTTCAGTTGCTAAGAATAAAGTAAGGTTAGTAGTTAGAAGAAGAATCCTACAAAAATCTAATTTATACTACTTTGAAGTGTTTGTACTTATAGCTAAACATGAACCCAGAAAGGTGATTATTGCTATAGCTGCAAATATGAATTGACCTCTAATACATGTGATTATTGCTATAACTGCGAATATGAATTGACCTCTAATACATTTAGATATGCAGTCAACTTTTGAATGGTTCATTACAAGAAGATTCACCTTCAGATGATAAACACCCCCAAAAGGTATAGGTTCTCCAAGAAATGTCATGCACTACTGTGGTGAGTATGTTTTTAACATTAGTACGTAACGACAAGCACAAATACTAGACACGGTATAAATTTCAAAATGGGTAGATTTATAGTATTGAGGTAAGTTTTAACAGTATTATTCTGCCCTTAAAGGCCAGATACTGGAATTTTCCTTTTCACTGTCCAGAATCCCCTCTGGCTCTAAATATCTATCACATGTGAACGAAAAGAACGAACTAGGAGACAGATTCTAAAGATGACACCAAAAAAATTCTTTTGGCTGTATGCATATCCAACTGTATATGGAGACAGATTTTGATGATTGGCATGACATATATTCATGCCAAAATCGTTTTTTGATTTCAATGTCATGAAAACATCCAATTAGTTTTTATGTTTTTGTGCACGCACTGTATCTGAAGCAAAAATCAAAGTCAGTAAGAAAAAGCAAATTACAAATTGAACTTCTCCTTTATTTCCAGTAAATTAACTTACAATTTGTATCTATAATGATTATAAATTACAATTTGTTTGCCAATGTGCAGAACCCATCCCATTCCAGGGACATGACAAAATTTTACCTTTATACTCAATAAATGAAGAAATAGAAACAAAGAATTAATATAGACAAGAACCTAATTTTAATCACTCACAAGTTACAATTACGGTTCGCTGACCTCGCCATCTCTACAAATTCCAACATCCATCACCATTCTTCCTTTCTTGTTTGACTTCATTACTCTGCAACAGTTTCTCCTTGGAGCCTGCCACAATTAGTTTTTGCATCTTAAAACTAAAAGCCTAAAAAACACTCAACAAGTAGGAACTTATAGAAGCTAGATATAAGTTAGTTATGATTGAATGCAAATTGGTTATGATTAGATGAAAGTTAGTTATGATTAATTATTAGAACTAGTTGAATTCGCTACGCTATATCCTACTGTCATTGTAATCATAACTATATTGTAACTGCGACGAGAGAAGAAGGACATACCCTATCCCATAGATGTGGGTCTGGTTTCTTATATACAACAATTTTGTCGAGAGCAGAAGGATCAGCCATTTTCCATCGACATTCTGGATGAGGAATACGATGCCTTTCATATTCACTCACTGTCTGATCTATTGTAGAATTGAGTTTGGCCTTTGAAAGGTAAAACACAAAAGGCTTCTGACACGGGTTTCGTGTAACAGGCCGTGTATTGAAAGCATATGCAGTGTAATCAGCTCTTCTATACCAATTAAGGAATGTTCTGGAAGGCATTTCAATTTCGCGAGGCGAAAATATCCCGCGAAATATCTGAACTGCAAAACCCCATGAAACTGAAATCGTCCATCTATTTTCTTTGTCGTAGCAGATGGATTGCTGAATGAGTCCTGCTGAGTCAAGCTTCATTGGTACCGTAAGGCGTTCAAGTGCTTCAACTCTTGTGGCGTTAGGGAAGATCGGCTCAACCACATCAAGATGGTGTAGTGATACCAATGGAGTCACTGGATGAGCTGCAAGAAGCCCAAATAAGTTCCCATACACATCATACTGTTTCAATAAAAACATTGTCTGTTAGGGTCAAAACTTGCACAAAAGATAGCATGAATTCCTTAATCATTTTTTTTATAATTATAATCAAAACTAACTGAGAAATTAAAGTTAGTCTTTTTTCCCCTACCTAAATGAAAGACCTAGTTTGGTGGAAAAACATTAAAAGACCTTGTTTGGCCTTACCTGTTGAATTTTAGACATGGCAACTACTATAATAAATCTAAGTTGTTCAAAGTTAAAAATACTAGAATACCTAAAATCCCACATTACATGAATTGCAATTGAAAACTACGTAAATAGAAGAAACACAAATAAGTAATTCACCATCCACCATCTATTAAAGGAGGTGTTTTACTAGTAATAATATGTTTTCATTTTGCAATTAGAAACAAAAGACCACCATCAAATCAATCCATTTCAACAACAACTGATTACCTAAAAATACTTTTTTTTTTAATAACAATAATAATCACTATATTGAAGAAACACAACTCATACATACACAACCACAATATTTCGAGTTTGAAATTAGATGATACTTAATATATTTTGGTTAAGTCAAAACTTGCGAAAGAAGAAATCTAATTAATTAGTTACTACTTTAATTATAATAATAATTATACCATGCATGTATAGAAACAATCTAATTATTTAATAAATTATACTTCATCGGATAAAAATAGATAGTATTAACTAAAACACCATCATTCAAATCCAAAATCTCACATTTGTGTTTGTGTATGAATTTGTAGCGGTAATTATCACTTCATCTCCTGATAGCCTATTTTTGGATTTTTTATTTTTTATAATTAAAGGAAATGATATTAATCAACAAAAATATATTCATCCATTTAATTTAGATATTTGTCTAAAGAACTCTTTTCTTACCAATTCTTGTCACATAAAACACAATGAGTTGCATTAAAATAGGAGATTAGAATTCAAGATATTCCATTTATTCATCTTTAATACATATATGACATATGACGATATTCCATTTATTCATCTTTAATAAAACTATTATATTTCCTTCATTTCTGTTTATAAACAAATTTTAACTTTTAAAATTTATTGAATAATTGATGTATCTAATTTATATACGTAATCAAAATAAATCATTTATTCAACGAAGATACAAAAATCAAAATTTAGTTATAAATAGAAATGCAACTGAGTACAACTTAAAAAAAACAACACCAACCCATCACACACTGCAAATTCGCTGGTACTTGGAGCCAGAATTAAGTGGAGCCAGAGTAATGACATATAATCCATACGTGTCGCATGAATAAGACAAAAAGACACCTAAGCAAAAAATCAAATAGCTAAATTCTAATTAAAACAAACTAATCAAGAATTAACAACTAACCTGATGAAAACCGATTTCTTTGGAGAGTGGAACACCAAGTTCCGCCATACAAGCTTGCATTCGATCATCAGAACCATAAAGTGCAGGATACCTATGAATACACCGATCCTGCATTTTCACAAGTGCTTTCGCCAATCCATAACTAATCGCAAATCCACCACCACCATAAGCCATACCATAAGAAAAATATATATTCTGCAAATGACTCTCCGATAAGCTTCCAATGTAATAATACTCTTTGTAATCATACTTATTCAAAACCCTAATTAAATTATCCGTTACAAAAACGGTGTCGTCGTCTCCCATTACAAACCACCGCACATTCTTCAGCCCTAAACGCACCGTTTCGGACACGATTCGCGAGATTCGAATCGCCGAACGGTGACCTTGTTTGTTTGTGTAAGGAAAATTCGATGTGTCGGTCGAGATTCTCACCATTGGAAGACCTTCGTTTGGATCTGTTTCTACTGTATCGTCCATCCAAACTATTCCTCTCATTGTTTTGTTCTTGTACCAGAGTTTTATGTAGTTTTTTCTTTGTGGCCAGAGTTTTGAGGATGCTGCGATTCCGAACACCACGTGTTTGAGCTCTGTTTTCTGAGAAGTTGTTGCAGAGAATTTGGAAGTGTTGTTGACGGTGGATGTGTGGAGGTTGATGGGGAATGGAGGGTGGTTGCAGGTGGTTGAAGTGGAAACGAGTCTGAGAGTGTAGATGAAGTAGGTGAGAGAAACGGCGAGGATGAGCCATAGCATGAAAAGCTTTGGTGAGTGTGGATTTGAGGTTCGTTGTTGCTGTGTTGGATTGATTACTATTTTGTCTGAATCTTTCATTTTTGTTAATGTTTTGTATATGATAAACTAAAAAGCTTTTGCAATGTTTAATCTTTATTTAAGACAAGTGAGAATAAGAAGAAATGGTATTGAATAGAAAGAGATGATATATTATAGAGAGATTGAGGTAGAAGGTATGATAGGGACCTATGCATTGAATTATGATGATGGAATGAGAGTGAGAAGGAGGAGGGAGTAGGGAGGTGAAAAAGGAGAGGAGAGGGTAAAGTCGAGAGAAGAGCATGCAGAAGTGACAGGTTGCACGCACTCCTGTACTGTATATTTATATTACTCTAGCTAGCTAGTAGTAGTAAGTATTGTTTTGTGGGGACAAATTTAAATTACAAGGGATTAAAGAATAAACATATCTTAGGAAGGTGTTGCAATATAATCCAAGTTTAATTTGTTACAAGTAAGTAATTATTTGTATATAAATACATATTCCTAGTTATATTATAATAATATAATTTGCTATTTATTCTCCACATTATTTCTAATATTTTTATTCTTTCCCCAGTTTTAGGATTAACAATTTGGTATATAAAGTTTCAATTAGTTCGTTTTTTTTATCTTGATTCAAGATTTATACGTTGTTGGTCGTGTTTTTGAGAATTGTGAATCGTATTTGCTGTAGAGATAAATTGTGATAATGGTATTCTTAATTCTCCTTCAATTCTTGACGACAAAAATTGTAATCGATGGAGTAAATAAATGAAATCCTTGTTTGGTTTCCAAGAAACCCTTGAAGTGGTCACTAATGGTGTTCCTAAACTTGTTCACGATGCAAATGATGCTCAAAAGATCAACGACAAGGATGTCAAGAAAAAAGATTGTAAGATTGTGTTTTGTATTCAACCTGCAGTGGATGTTGTGAATTTATATCGAATATCTCATGTTGAATCTGCAAAGGAGGCATGAGATATTCTTGTTAGGTATTACAAAGGTGGTGAGAAGGTTAAAAATGTTAAGTTACAGGCACTACAAAGGTAGTATGAGTTATTGCAGATGACAAAAGATGAAAAGATTGCAGATTGTGTCTCGAATGTGTATAATCTTGTCCATTTCATGAAATATTATGGTAAATTCCTAACTAATAAGATGATAGTTAAAAAGGTAATGAGAACCTTGACCTTTCACATTGATTATGTTATCGTCGTCATTCAAGAATTCAACAATCTTGAAGCCTTGAAATTAAAAGATTTGGATGGTTCGTTGCACATGAGTTAAGGATAATTGAGAGGAGATGGGTTCGAGATTTGATACAAGCATTGCAAGTCCAAACATGGAAGAAACATGGATGTCTTAGGTTTTAAGGCAAATGTGACAAGTCTTTGAGCAAGAAATGTTATTGTCTGAATTCTCATAAGCAAAAGAAATATGAGAGGACTTTTGAATCTTCCAAGTGAGGAGAAAGAACCTCAACTCATAAAGAAAGACCCGAGAAGAAGAGTGTGCAGTGTCACAACTGTGAAAAGTGGGGTCATTTTACCAAGAATTGTTGATATAAGAAAAGCATGAAAGGTTCTTCAAAAGAAAATAATGCTGAAGAAGAAAATGTTGCACATGAAGATTCAGATGATTTTGAAACCATGGTGTTTATGGCCACAATTTCAAATGAGCATGTCTACTCCATAATCTGGTTTCTTTACACAGGCTGCTCAAACCACATGATCGGTTGAAAAGTTTAGTTAGCAGATCTCGATGAGTTGAATAAGACCAAGGTCAAGCTTGCATATAATGGCTTATTGCAAGAATAATGTGCAGGAAATATATTTATTCAAAAATAAATAAATGGAGCACAAGCCATGATTGAAGATCTACTTTATGTACCTGGAATGCATTGCAATTATCTAAGTGTTGGACAATTAGTCGAAAAAGGTTTCCTTATGGTTACGAAAGATAGAGCTTTAGAATTATTCGTCACTTAGAATAATCTGGTCTTAAAATATCCTCTGTCGAATAATAGGAAATTTAAGACCATGATATGTTCGATTGAAGTACAATGTCTGAAAACAGTTATCGATTACAATCATTGTTGGTTGTGGCACTTGAGGTTTGACCATTTGAACTTTAGGCGACAAAATCAACTGATTACTTTAGATATGATAACTGGTATACAAAGTCTAATTATGCTTGACAAGCTCTAGGATGGTTGCTTGGTAGGGAAGCAATATATAAAGTATTTCATTTCGACTGTGTTAATGTGGTCTTCCTGCATGCTAGAAATAGTACATTCAGATGTATGTGACCCTTTTGTGGACCATACCATTGGCGGATACAAATAGTTTGACTCAATTTTTATGAGTATAGTTTAAAACTATGGATGTAGGTGATTAAGGGCTAAAATGAAGTATTTGCAATCTTTAAGAGATTCAAAATACTTGTCAAAAACCATAGTGAAAAGAAGATCAAGGTTCTAAGGACAAATGGAGGTGGCGAATACACATCTAAGTTATTTGAGGAACTTTATGCAAAATATGGTATTAATCATGAGGTAACTTCTCCCTACACGCCTCAACATAATGGAATAGAAGAAAGAAGAAATTAGGACCATGTTGGATATGACTAAATGCATGTTTAAGACAAATAACCTACCATAATCCCTATGGGTGAAGCATACGCCAATGTTGTCTATATAATGAGTATGTGCTCTACTGAGAGACTAAAGAATAAGGTTCATGAAGAAGCGTGGAGTGCCAAGAGACCATCAGTGACTCACCTGAAGGTGTTTAGCTCTATGTACTGCAAGCATGTTCTTGATACAAAGGGAAGTAAGCTTGATGATAAGAGTGAACCTATTATTTTGGTAGAGTATTACAAGATTTAAGTATATTTTGGTGAGTCGAGACATTGTGATTGATGAGAACTGTACCTGGAATTGGGAGTCAAATGATGCAACCAACAAACCATTGGTGAGTTGTGACTTTGATGAAGAAAGTAGTGATTATGACGAGGTTCCAGTTAATGAACTCCCATTAGTTAGTGAAGTTCCAACTATCAAGTAGATAATCATGGGGGTGTGGCATCATGCAGGCACATGACAATGACCACAAAGAATCAAAGTTTTTTGAACAAGACTTCAAGACTAAGAAGTGATTGGTGATGATGAAGTCACACCAGATGAAAACTTGGTTTATTTTGATTTACTTGCAGGTGTTGAACTAATCAACTATAATGAGGCCTTAAATAATAAACAATGGAAGGAATATATGGTTGAAGAGTTACAAGTCATTGAAAGAAATAATACATGGGAGCTAGTCCATTTGCCAACACACACAAAAGTTATCGAAGTGAAGTGGGTGTTCAAACTGAAGTACAATCCTGATGTGTCGATTGCAAGATATAAGCCAAGATTAATAGCACGGGGATTTCCTCAAAGAGCATGTCTTAACTAATTTGAAGTATATGCACTAGTTGTAAGATTAGAGTCTATCATTCTAGTGGTAGCCTTAATATGCAAGCAAGACTGATCGAAATTTCACTTAGATGTGAAATCAACGTTTTTATAATGCTTCCCTAGATGAAGTTGTATATGTCACATAACCACCTGGTTTTATGATACAGAAGGAAGCAAGGTAGGTTTACAAGATGCATAAAGCCCTTTATGGCCTCAAACATGCACTTATGGCACAAAACAATAAAATTGACTCATACCTAGAATTGAGATTCGTCAAATGCAGGTCTGAGTATGGTATCTATGTAAAGGCCATGGCACAAGGCATAACCATCATCTATTTATATGTTGATGACTTGCAGTAACTGAAAATAAAATTGGAAACTTGTTGAAGTTCAAAGAGCTAGTGAAGAAGGAATTTGAAATATCATATCTAGGAAACTTATCTTATTTCCTAGGCATGGAATTTCAAATTACCAAACAAGGTATGTTGTTAAATCGAAGGAAGCATATCAAATAAATACTCAAGAGATTCATGAAGCCTGATTCAAACCTGCATTCTCACTTGTCGAACCAAATCTGAAACTAGAGAAGTATGGAAATGGGGACAACGTCGATCTCACTTTGTTCAAACAAATTTTAGGATCTCCGAGGTATATGTGCAATAGCAGACCAAATATAATTTTCTTAGTTAGATTGGTGAGTAGATACATTGATGAGCCAAATGTGTCACACATGAAGGTTCCAAGGTCCTGAGATACCTAAAAGGATCATTAAATTGTAGAATATTGTTTCAACAATATTTAAAATGCAAAGAAGTTGTGATTAATTTCTATTCAAATGTCGATTGATGTGGAAATGAGGAGGATAAAAGAAACACAAATGGTTATTTCTTTCAAGTGTTTACTGCCCTAATCTCATGGTGCTCGAGAAACACAACTTGTGGTGGCATTATCATCATGTGGGACTAAGTATATAACATGATTTTATGTTGCTTGTCAAGTAATCTGGATCAAGTTTGTGCTCGATGAGACGAATGTAGAAGTTAAAAAAGCATTGGTGTTGTAGGTCGACAACAAGTCATCTTGCAAGAAATCCAGTTCTGCTTGAAATGAGTAAACACATTGAGACGAAGTTTCACTTCTTGAGGGGGAAGATAAAATTAAGGCGAATTTGAGGTAAGGTATTTATCGAGTGAAACATAACTGGCCGACGTTTTCAACAAATGATTTAAGATCAACATATTCCTGATTTTGAAAAAGAAATTAGAAATAATTCAAATTAATTATGATTAATTTGTGATTATATACTTTTACATAAAACAAAATTTATTTTTTAAATTTATTAAATAATTAATGTTTTTGAATTATATAAATTAATTATATGATTATTCAAATGAATTATTTTTTTCTCACTGAACGCTGAGGAAGAAGATTTGCCTCGGACGAAGATGAGAGCTTTCTGCCAAGCTATGAAGATGGATGTGGAGTCTTTCAAGGTGAAGTTTCAACATAAATGTGGAGGGTGGAATTGTGGTGCTCATGCGGCGGCTAGAGAAATAACTATGAGGAAGACAAAGAGTCATAGTAATTGTATGGCTGAAAACCTATAGGGTTAGTTTGTGTTTAGTGTTTGTGTGGGTTGGTCTTTTGTGTGTTTAAAAAAAAAGTTATTTTTTTCAATTTTATTCATATAATAAATACAAGAGGAAGTATATTATTATTTCAGACATCTATATTATTTAAATAATTTAATTATATTTTCTAAATATTTATATCACACATTTAAAATTTAAAATAAATCTTATTATTATTTATTAAAAGTAAAAAATAAGTACTAATTCAAAAGTAAAAAATAGAGCAAAATATGGATGTCTCTGTACAGAAGAGTTTGACCACCTTATTTTAAGGCAATTATTCAAAACTCTGACACAATGTTATTGTACACACTAGTTTCACACTCTTCAAATCGATGTCCTATAATATTACACCTGTCAAATGATTTAGATAACTGTTTCAAACATATTTTTCAATTGTATTTTTTAGATAAATTTTAAATACATCATAAAAGTTGTCAAAACAATATTGATTAATAAATAATAAAGGAAATTAAATTTAACTAATATATTTAGAGAAATTAATAAAGAAATAAAAACTACTTTATTTCCAAAAATTAAAAATTAAAAATTTATTTTAATTGGAATATGAGATAGTTATAATAAATTAATTAATAAATCTACGTCTTAATTTTCATATTTTTAAATAATAAATACATGAATAAATATTAATATAATTATATATGTAGTGGTGTTACTATTGTATAATTTTATATTCTTATTTATTTTGATATGCCTATATCGGGATCTATATTTTATAGTTTTTAATTCATTTTTATCTAAAATTTTAGAAACTAATTAATTTGATTTTCGTCACACGGCATGATAAAAGACATTTATTTTATAGATAATTCATAAGACAATTAGATAGTGAGTAAGAGAAACGTCTAAATTTCCAATCTATAAAAAAATTTAAATTTCTAATATTTTTCTGTCTGGCTTTCGTGGGGCTACATTATAACCCATATACAGAAATGTAATAAATCTCTGTCTTTCTATTTTTTACATTTTGAGTAGGTTAACTTGTGTTTTCTTTTGCTCACATTTGACAGTGTCACACTAAACTACTCTCATCATTATCATCAACAATTTAAGGTTTTTCTTTCATTTATCTTATCCTTAATGACAAAATATAAAACAAGATTACCATACAAAATCCTATTTTAAGTTTTGTTAATATGTACTAAATAACTCGATAACTTTAATATAAATGTATAAAGCAATTTCCTTGTTAAAACTCTAATTTTAGACGAAACTTGTTTTTCTTTGGAAATGTTACTTTTGTTTGATAAAATTAAATGATAGTTTGTTAACACATAAAATAAGTCAATATCTTTTTAAGGAAAAAAGAAAAAAAAACAAGACATTTCTATTCCGTACCATGGTGGTTTAAGTTAGTGTTTGGGATGTTTAATCAAGTAATTAAAATGATAACTATATTGTCATTGTTAAACAACATAACTTCACTTTAGTCAACGGTTTGTTGCTGTCAATTGAATTATTTTTGTACGTATGTTGTTACGATGTTTTCACTTGTTGTTGCTTCTTTGAATTGGGTACCAGAAATTATTGCCACATTACCTACTTGTTACATTATCATTCAATTTGACAGATCATAAGAATAAATCTAAAGGTGCAGTGCTGGAGAAATTTTACGCAAAATTTAAAGCTATGGCCTCAGTATTTTATTTCATTTTTTGAAAAATGAGATGAATATAATTGTGAATTAATTTTTTTCTAACAAACCACGCATTCTTTCTTTTCTTGGCAATTCTAATTCAAATTTCTTTTTACAGTGGCTAGAACCAAACAGGTATTACATGCAAAAGGTCATCCCAACTACTACTGCACATGAATTGAACTTGATAGCATCGTCACTACGACAAAATGCTATTTCACTACTTGTAGGTAGGTATTTGTAAGAATATCTACCATAATTATTTTGTATTGAGTAGGGTAGAAGTACAATTTTGCATTGTCCTATGATTTCTACTCATTGCCCATTCAAAGAGTTCTATTGTTACCCTGATGTCAAGGATGAGAGTAAGGGTATTTCTTGTATGGTGTCTCATCTTAAGACACTATACTTATGCAATGACAGACACAATAACATAATTCGAAAAGTTATTGAGAGTGATTTGAATTTGTTTACGACATTCGAGAAGAGTCTAAGGGGAGTTGGACAATGAATATGTGGAAGGTGCATGAGCATTTATGCCATGAGTCAGACATGTCATGATCCTGATGGTCTGGTTCAAGTTACTCTTAGAAAATGGGAGGTCGAAAGTCTCATTATGAGTGTTGTAAAATCATTTACAATAGACTCTGATAAATTTCGTGCAAATGAGGGGATTGTATTTGACGCAAGGTTGTTAGAGTGAGTCTTCATAACACCTATCTTCACTGATACCTCTTAAGTGTCATCTTTCTTTATCTCAAGCATTGAAAGATGTGTTCCTTAAGGAGGCTGTTGAGTCGGGATCTGTTGATTTTTGAGTTCGATTGTTACTTCTTCTTCGTTGCACTTTATCGATGGTCAAGCCTCAAAATAGGAGGGATCACATGTCTAGAAATCGGAAAGCCTCACAACAACATCATATTTTGGAGCACTTATCTTATTGGAGAGATGCAGATGGTCTTACCAAGTTAGTTTATAGTGTGTTGGGAAACTCTGGGCAAGATAAGTTGGGCCTTAAGAGAGTTCATATGAGGAGAAAGATGCAAATGTGATCTCTAATGTTAAAATAATGCGTTCGTAAGGTTTCAGATGGTTACTTCACAACGACTGTGAAAATGTTGAGGTCATCTAGTGTAGCCCCCTGTAATGAACATACTATGAAGGCTAAACACGTTTACAAACTACTTCCACCCATGGCGACCACTTTGTTCTCTGAAGCTCCTTTAGTGGTTGAAGTAGATACTGTCTTCAGATGTATTAAGTCATTCCCTAAAGAGACTTCATACGGTAAGGATGGTTTACGAGTTCAACATTTATCGGGCGCAATGTATGAAGAAGGTTATGATGTGTCTAGAGATCTCTCGTGTGCAATCACCCTAGTTGTTAACCTATGGTCGGGAGGGAGATACCCGATCAATTTGGAATAGTTTGTTGCTTCAACACCTTTGATGATATTACTGAAGCCTGGTGATGGGATACGACCAATTGTTGTGGGTTCTATTTGGAGATAGTTGGTATCCAAGGTTGCAATGAAAAGGGTCACTATGGATTTGGGACGATATCTCAATGACTTCTAATTTGAAGTTGGGGTGTCGGGTGGTGTTAAGGCGATTTTGTAAAATGTCAGGTGATCTTTGACAATGCTCCTGGTAGATTTCACGAATGCTTTTAACCTAATAAATCGATTAGCCAGTCTGCAAGAGGTTAGGGTGAGATGTCTATCTATTTCCTTGTCGGTTGAGTTTCTCTATGGTCAGGCAACAAGGTTTTACCTTTGGAATGGGAATATTTATCAACACTGGAGTGCAATAAGGTGACTCATTAGGGCCTCTCATTTTTTCCCTTGTGTTACACCCACTTACTCACCAAATCAGTAACAATTGTAAGCTCATTCTTCATGTTTGGTACCTTATGATGAAGGGAAATTAGTGAACTAAACGCAGCGGAAAACAAAATATTTCCCTTTAGAGATCCTTACGAGATGTCATGATCTGTGATAGAAAGGTTACCTCTTGTGGTGATGAAACCTTTGAATCTGAATCGATGGATAATCATGAACATTGTACGATGAACAACGTCTCTACTCAATCCACATAAATAACTTCCTTCAGTCACAGTGCTAGCTGATTTGATTGAAGGTTTTTGAGTGAGGGAGAGAAATAAAAGAATACGGCTAGAGTTTCAACAACAACAACTTTTGGGCTTCTGCACAAGGGTTCTATTTATAAAACTACTTGTATGGGCTTCAAGCTAAATGCCCAACTCAATAATAATATTATTATATTTTTATAATACACATATTATTATTATTATACTTTATAACTATTATAAAATTAATAATAACTATTATTATATCATATGTTAATTAAGCACATGATACCTTACCATATTCCGTATTCCATTCTAGTGCACCGTACCTTACGGTGTACCTTATTTATTCGACTCATTATCTTATTGTCCTTATGTGTGTGACCCTGTAGGATATCGCGATGTTGACAATTATATTAAATAATGTATTTAACATAATAAACGGTGAGTGGTATATAGCAACACATCATTGCTTCCCAAGTCACAAAATTATCATGTGATATGAAAAAACCTTTTGTGATAGTACTTGAATGTATAATTACCCTTTTACCCTCATGTCTATATTGAACACAGGGCATATACCGTGTCATCCTTGTCCAGTTCAATATTAGCCCCTTATACATTTATCCTGTTATGCAGGATGGGCAAATTCCATCTAGGCTACTAATATCCCTCAGCATCCTTTTTGAAGTACCCATCAATTGTCTTTATGATAATCCAATTACGGACAATGTTTTATCAACAATAAAGTACTTGACTCTACATCTAGGTTTTATAGTAGTTTCAGGTCGAAGGGTGGCATACACCACTATCACCATGAGAGTAACATATGACGCTTTGCTTAACATTCTATGTAGTACTCTCATAGTGGGTCAATTCAGTATAAATATTACTCCTAATATTCATACCTATGTCAATACTTGATAACTCCTTATCCATAATCCATGAGATGTGATCATCAGTCTATCTACATAATAGTCTTAATATTTTAAGGCTATCCCATTTCACATTAAAGTTCGACTATTGATGCTTTAAGAGTAATGTCCTTATGTTTAATGGAATCTTATGATTTAAGTCACACTTAATATTTCATTAAACGAACTAACTATTCTAGGGAAGTCTCCTTTTTAGTAAATGTGTTCAGGACATGAATGTGAAGTTTAACATGACCACAAGATAGAAAATAGGTTTTTGGTTATTTGCAAGCAACATATGTAAGAGTATCTCTAATCCCATTACCACTGTAAGAGATTTTACTATTATTAGAACATTGTACAAGCCTATACCTAACTTCTATACACAAGCTTATAAGTAAACCAATAATACAAACCACCTTGTAATTTTACAACACATAAGAAAAAAAATCCTTTATTTTTCCAACTATCTTGTTTCCAACAATCCTGGACAACAAGGTGCTCATACAAATATCTGATTTTTGGTAAATATAAGTTTGAAGTAGTAGGATATTGTAAATTCTAACAAAAAGGATTTCTTCTGTGGAATATTGGGACAAACCCTAGTACGAATAACATGTCGTCGAAGTACTCTCACATGTTGTTATTTAATTAGGCCTTGTATGGATTCTAGGTCCCAATCTTAGGCGTTACAAGATCATATATTGAGAGGCAGTGGGATATATGGTATGGACATTGATTTTCGAAGAGCTTTTGATGGTTATAGTGTTATGATTCCAGATTTTGACCTTAGAAATTTTATTAGAAAGAACATCGTCCCTCCTTAAGCACAACTTGTTTTGGGAAGTCTCCTTTTTAGTAAATGTGTTCAGAACATGAATGTGAAGTTTGACATAACCACAAGACAAAAAATAGGTTTTTGGTTGTTTGCAAGCAACACATGTAAGCGTATATCTAATCACATTACCACTGTAAGAGATTTTACTATTGTTAGAACATTGTACAAGCATATACATAACTTCTATACACAAGCTTTTAACTAAACCAATAATGCAAACCACCTTGTAATTTTACAACACATAAGAAAAAAAATCCTTTATTTTTCCAACTATCTTGTTTCCAACAATCCTGGACAACAAGGTGCTCATACAAATATCTGATTTTTGGTAAATATAAGTTTGAAGTAGTAGTATATTGTAAAGCCTAACAAAAAGGATTTCTTATGTGGAATATTGGGACAACCCCTAGTACGAGTAACATGTCGTCGAAGTCCTCTCGCATGTTGTTATTTAATTGAGCCTTGTGTTATGAATCCAATTGTTTAAGTTAGCTTGTATCCTAAGTTAGCTTGTAATAGGTAATTTTTAAAAAGCCCATTAGGTTAGTGTGTTAGTTTTATTATAAATATCATACAATTATCTCATCTTTTGTATACGAGAAAATAGGAAGATAAAACCCTAATTCAAAGGTGAGAGAGGTTATTTGTTATCCTTGATTACCCAAAACCCTAACCCTTGTGGGTTTCTTGACTGATCAAGGAACCTATTATACTTTGTTTCTAAGGTATCTGATTCACAATATCTTCCTTTTCAAGAATTATGGTACATCATAATATATCTTGAAATGCTCAAGAACTTTTACTTTATTTGATTTACGAAAATAATGCACAAGTTCTTGGTGATTGAAAATTACTGATGCAGTGAGTTATAGTGAAATACATAGGAAGTAATTTATGAAAGTGGTGAATTTGATCAGATAAAATACTCTTCTATTTATATGGTCATTCACACCCTTTTGAATCAAGACAAAACTCTTGATAATTTATATTAAGGTGTGAATTTTATTTGAAAAGATACAATGAAGGTGCCATGAAAATATGCATTCCATAAAATTATTTTTCTGAAAATTCATAGTTTCAATCGATTGAAAGGAATATAAAATTTATTGCACCTTTAAATACGTTGGAAAATTTTGAAATTTGAACTCATGTTAATCGATTTCTTATCTTATGCAATCGATTGATGACTTAGAAATAGTTTTTTTTTTTCAAAATGAAAACTAAGCAACAAAAAAAATCTAAGTCTAAAATGCAAACTCATGATTTATGAGATATGTCATGGATTGATTTTAGATAGTTTTATTACTTAAGGTTATATGAACCATGAGATACCATATTTACCATCTTGCTTGATCTTCCATAACATATCTAGTCATTTGAGTAGTTTCTTCATACTTTAACATTTGATCATGTCTTCAAAATACTGTTTGTCTTGATCAAAACATCTTCATTGAAAGCTTGAATTTACATTAACCACTCAGAAACTCATCTTTTTGGTTAGTGAAAAATATTTTATCCAGATGAGGAAAATTAAAACCACTATTTTAAGGGATTAATTAAAGTTTTCCAACAATTTCAACCTTGAAATAGTGTACTACGTATCATATCAAATTGTGATAAAAATTCCCCATAAAGGGAAACCCTAAACATATTATGGTGTGTTCTTCCTTTTCAAGAATTATGGTATATCATAATATATCTTTAAATGCTCAAGAACTTTTATGTTATTTGATTTATGAAATAATGCACATGTTCTTGGTGATTGAAAATTACTGATCATGCAGTGAGTTATAGTGAAATACTTAGGAAGAAATTTTTGAAAGAGGTAAATTTGATCAGATAAAATACTTTTCTATTTATATGGACATTCACACCCTTTTGAATTAAGACAAAACTCTTGATAATTTATGATAAGGTGAGAATTTTGTTTGAAAAGATACAATGAAGGTGCCATAAAAATATGCATTCCATAAAACTAATTTTTTTTAAATTCATAGTTTCAATCGATTGAAAGGAATAAACAATTGATTACACCTTTAAATACGTTGAAAATGTTTGAAATTTGAACTCATGTTAATCGATTGCTTATCTCATGCAATCAATTGATTATTTACCTTGGATTTATTAAGGGACGAGCATAGGGTCATCGTATGGTCAACGAAGGCAACTTGTAGGAGTGTCTTTAGCAATTCGTAGGGACTATCATCATTTGTTTGTATGGAGAAGATCATTATTTCATAGGCAACTTCGAATGGACTTATGATCTTTTAAATCTGAAGGGACTTGATGATTTTTTTGTTTGAAGGGACTTTTGCTTTTAAGACACCCCACTTTCGAGGGGCTTGACCATTTGTTTAAGGCAACCAAAAGGGGAACCCTAGAAAGTGCAGATGGCGATTGTAGAACGATCGATTTAAGTGTGTGAGTGCTATTTTCAAATAATTATCTTGAGAATTAATTTTCTAAGTCCGTATTGTTCATTTAATTCTTTTCACACCCTAGATTATTAACCACGCAGTAAATATAATAAGATAAAGGCAGAAATTAAAAGGTAGAAATTTAAACTTCCTACACTATTACATTACTTCGGGGCAGTTACATAATAATAATTGCGGAAAATAAAACCTAATTGTTACAAATGCGAAACAGTTACATAATAAGGCAAACAATAAATGAATAACATAAAAATGAGTGAAAATAGGATATAAGTAAACAAAAAGGTTTGCAAATTAGGTTAAAGAAAGAAATTAGGGTTAAAGTTTAAAATTAAGGTTAAAGCACAAATTTTAGGGTTTTAAGGTTTGAGAAAAAGTTTTAGAGTTTAAAGAAATTTTTTAGGGTTTAGAGAAAGTTCGGGTTCAAGGCAAAAAAATCAGGATAGTTAGTTAAAAACCTAAATGACACTAATTAATTAATTTTTCATAAAATGTTAACCTAATAAAAAAACAATTTAATAAGTTAAATAAATTAAATAAATAAAAGAGCATTATGGAATTTATTTTGAGAAAAGGTTTTTAGGTTAATGGTTAATTATGGTTTTAAAAAAAGGTTAAGAGTTTAATTAAGAAAATATATAATCAATTGAAAAAAGGGAAATAACCAAGGTTGCAAAAAAATACCATGAGGAGGAGTTGAACCCATGCCATTTGGTTCCCCAGCTTTCTGCCTTTCCCCTAGGCCACGCATGCGTTTGTGAATATACCTGAAACCACAAGATTATATAATAAAACTAATAAAAAGAACAAGGCATAAAAAAATGTTTAAGGCTGGGTTTGAACCCACGCCCTCATGGTTCATGTACGTTTCCTTTTACCACTGAGCAACAACGCGCATTCACGTCATCTATCTGAAACAAAGATATTATATAATAAAACAACATTAAATGAATAAATTAAAAAAAAATCAATGTTGAAGGTTGGGTTCGAACTCACGTCTTCAGAGTGATAGGACCAATACTCCAACCATCTGGCCAAACGCGCGATGGTGATTATCAAATGAAACAAACAAATAATATAAAATACACAAAATTTGAATTCTATATCGCGCGCCATCAGCTTAATCTTCTACCTTTGGACCTGCGATTTTTCCTGCGGAAATTGTTAGGGATTTTGCTGCGAAATTATTTTAGCAGGAAACCTGCGTTTTCCAAATACATCAAATCGTGCAAAATTAATTCATGATAATGGTACCAAACAATTGCCCACAAGTTCTACAATCAGAATATGTTGTCAAAAGGGATTTATATAGTCTAAATCAAAATCCCCCAAATTGGGGCCTTAAACCCTAGCCATGGCATAATTCGGTCAAGGCCATGAAACTCCAATCTAATCATCCAGAAAGCTTTAATACAATGAAATAAGTCAGGTTAGATAATCAAAATCATTAAAAAAACGCATAAACTCATGGAATCTAAAAATGAAAATATGGCATGAACAAGGATTCGACTTATGCAATTCTTGAAGCTTTCAATGAATATGATGATCAAGACACGTTCTAAGCACCTCCAAGAAACTATCCCAGCCTTCAAATGTTTTAAAAAAAAGCTTGAATTGGTGTAACCGAATTTGAAAATCTCCTTGAATTTTTGAAGTTTGAAAGTACTATTTTGTCTCAATTTTTCCGTCCCCAATCCTTGTATTGTTCTTATGTATTTATAGTGAAGCAATTTAGGTCAAAGAATGGGCCTTAGTGATGGATTTAAGGGTTACTTGAATGTGAAGAAATCTCATTGCCATAATTGTCACAAAATCAAATATTCTCATATCACATTGGTCTTACACGAATTTGAAGATTACCAATCACTTTGAATACCATATATTTGATCCCAAAATAAATTTCAAACCAAATCTTTGATTTTATATAATTTTTTTAATTAAAAACGATTTTAAATGATTAAAATAAATAATATAAAATAAATAATAAAAATCAGAAAATATGGTCATTGGGTCGTGAATGGACTTATCTTTGAGTTTGGATTGAAATATTGTAGGCCCATTTGAAAAGAATTGGAGTTATGACCTTTTTTACTTCACACACCTCTTGAAAATTTCCCAATTTTGACAATGTATAACTTCCTCAATTTTGATCCCATGAAGGTGTTCTAGGACTTTTTAGAAAGCTTAGAGTGTCCTCTAATCAAACCTTTTGATCCCATGTCCATATTACTTACCATTTTCAAGTTATGAGCTTTGGAAAAAGTTGACTTTTTGTTGACTTTCAAAAATACCTATAATGTCTTAGCTCATATCTTTCAAATGAAGTATTTTTGTACTTAGCTTGTGAGACACAAAGAAAAATCACATTTATGGATGTGAAAATGTGTGGGAAGGGACCTATATTTATAGTTAGAGCTTGGCTCAAAAAAAGAAAAATTCTTATAGGCAATAATGATGAGCCAATCGATTGGCACAAAGCTCCAATCAATTGGTATGCCTAAGTTAATCAATTAGTGAGTTCAAAAAAGGAAATAAAAGATATGTATTTGTTACCAGTCATTAAGGAACTGTCCTTATCGATTAGGGAACATTTTTTAACTTCTCCAATCGATTGTCAATCGGTACTAATCGATTGGCAAGAGCAAAAACTTACCCATATCATTTTTTTACAATTCCTAACTAGTCTGGCACGACTTCAAGTAATTTAAAAAAAATCTTGTGAAAATAAGTTTAAAAACTTGTTTGTTTGTGTGTGTGTGTGTTTGTGTGTGTGAATTAGCTATTAAATTTTACGAGAAATCTCTTATGCTTTTACAATTTATTCATCCAGACGTGTTGAGGCAGGCTTTCATATACTTCAAGATTTTTCAGATCTTTCATTCTTATAGACACTTACTTGAGTTTACTTTGAGATAAGACTTGAGTTATATTTCATTTGGTTGTGATCATCAAAGAGTTAAGTCCATCAAACCCTAATAATCTAGTTTTCATCTTTAATTGCTCTTTGGTTATCCTCAAGGACTTGTTGTCATTATTAAATGCATGTTCATCTTTAATAGATGTTATATTCAAAACAAGGTTCCAAATTATCCCCCTTTTTGACTATGACAACACATCTCTCACAGAGGTGGTAAAAGACATGAAATCATTGTTTTATTTATCGGTAAAAATTATTAGGAATTCAAAGTACAAAAGGGAAATTATTGAATGAAAAATGTTTGGAAAAACAAAATAACATGGAATTAAATACCCTTAGACACATAGGTGAGACACTATTCTATGTCAAAATCATCATCGAAGAACATGTATTGTGGTAGTTGTGTATGGTATGGGATGAAGTGTCGAGTTATGAAGTTAAACTTGCCATTAATCACATTTATCTTGCCGATTATGATTTTGAGTATGTCTTTAGTTGTGGGTAGTTGAGTAGGTTTGAGGAATAGAGTAGTCGAGGTCGTGCATCTCTATGGGTACTTTTTAACTATTTGTTTTTCTTTTCTTCTCGTGTGTGTGATTTAGTCATGCACTTTTACGAGAAAACCCTTATTATTTTATAATGTATATTCACTCAGATGTGTTTAGATAAACTTTTATACACTTTAAGACTTGTCAGGTGCTTAGTTCTTATAGAAACTTGCTTAGGTTTATTTTTAGATGACGCTTGATTTTATATTTTATTTGGTTGTCATCATTAGAGAGTCAAGTTCATCAATACATAATAACCTGGTTTGCATCTTTAGCTGTTCTTTAGTTATCTTAAAAGACTTATTGTCATTATCAAACACATGTTCATATTTAATAGTTTTCATATTTAAAAGCATGTTCCATGACTTTACCTTAAAAATATGAACTTTTTTTTTGGAAATTATTGGTTCAATCCATAGTGGTCGTGCCGACAACTGAAGTAGAGTACATGGAGGCGAGTGAAGCTTCCAAAAAAGTCTTATGTACTACACGATTGGTGAGAGAATTGAAAAAGGTGGAGTTCAATTGCATTATGATAGTCGGAGTGTTATTAATTTGGAAAACAATTAGGTGTATCGTTCCAAAATCATTCATATTGATGTGAGGTTTTACAAGATTAGAGAGTTACTTACATCTGAACATATATTACTTGAAAAAATTCATACTTCAGATAATGCAGTTGATATGTTGATAAAGTTAGTAATCAATGATAAGTTCAAGTGTTGCTTTGACTTGTTACACGTTTCTCAGTGTTAGGAGGTGTACCTTTCAGTTGATTGAATGCAAACATTTTGTAGGAAGCCTTTATCCGAGTTTCATATTCATTAAGGTGGATATGGTCCGAAATGACTCCATGTATATTGAGACCTAGTACTCTACTTCATATTCATTAAGGTGGATATGGCTTAGTGAAGCTATCCAAAGGATATTTTTAACTTCTCCTTTGGATAACTTCATTCGCCATTCCAAAGGAGGTTTTAGGACCAATTGTTTGTTATGGATAGATAATTGGGGTTGTGAGGGAATTAGGGGTATTATTGTAAAATGAGACCTTGTATTAGATATATTATTTGTAACATTGTAACACAAATTTATAAGATATAAATCAAAGGAGATATAGTTATTCTATATATGCAGAGGTAGACATCATTGAGCGGACTAAGTTAATAAAGATCATTATGTTGATTATCTTTTATTTTTGTTTCCCTTTAATATTTATATTGACTATTGTTCTAACATATTTTGTTATTTTTAGCTATATATTTGCATCATCATTGTGTTGATTATCTTTTATTTTTGTTTCCCTTTAATATTTATATTGACTATTGTTCTAACATATTTTGTTATTTTTAGCTATATATTTGCATCCTTATTGCTTTGTTTTGACTCACACTTACCTCATGCGTTCAAATACTCTGCTTTGTGTTATGTATTTATTCATATTGTAACGCATATAACTTGCGAAGTGTTTTGTTGGTCAATTATATTGTTGTTATCGTCAATTTATTAACAATTTTTAGAATAAAGTGTGTATTTTTTTTAAAATAACCCATTTTAATTAACAAAATAACATGTATTTCAAAAGAAATACCAAACTGACGTAGTTTTATTAAAGATTCGCCATTTGAATTGGCGAACATGTGCATAATACAATAGGATTCGCCAATCCAAATGGCTAAACAATGCAATTTTACACACACTCACCACACCATTTGGTGAACATGGCTAAAAATTCATAGGGATTCGCCATTTCATTTGGTGAATATGTGCAATGTATTTTTTTTTTTTTAATGCTTTCTTAATTAATTTGGCATATAAGATATGTTGTCGTAACGTGGAGTGTCCGTTTCGATTGACGACATCGTACAGAAAGAGAAGTGAGGATTGGAAGGTTGCGTCTATGGGTCCATAGCATACGTGTGTGATAACTAATGCATTGCATGATCATCGACAACTAATCTCTCAACTAATATGTAATGATATCTTATCAATCATTGGCGACGATCCTTCGGTAAAGGTCAGCACGATAATTAAGCACATAGTCCATAAACATAATTATACTCTGTCATACAGGAAGGCATGGATAGCTAGAACGAAGGTTGTTGCCGTTGCATGGGTAACTCTCAACTAATATGCAATGATATCTTATCAATCAATGAAATTCATTAAATGAGTGATAACTTTGTTTACGACACATGTATTTATAGGAAAAAAATCACAAAGTAACACATTCATCACTTCATTTGGCGAATGCCTTTAAAACTAAAACAATGACATTGCACATATTCGCCAAATGAAATGGCGAATCCCTATGAATTTTTAGCCATGTTCGCCAAATGATGGGGTGAGTGTGTGTAAAATTGCATTGTATAGCCATTTGGATTGGCGAATCCTATCGTATTATGCACATGTTCACCAATTCAAATGGCGAATCTTTAATAAAACTACGTCAGTTTGGTATTTCTTCTGAAATACATGTAATTTTGGTATTTTGTTTATTAAAGTGTGTTATTTTAAAAAAAATATCATAAAATGTCGGTCAAAATAAAAGTTTCCCATTATATCATGTTCCTAAGAACCGATGGAGCTTTTCTCCTCAAAAGCACAGTATATATCCTTCTCTTTTTAAACTATGAAAGAGTTTCTTCCAAATGTATGCAAGATGAACCGTTACACGATTACTACTCACATGACACTCTTAGAGTGTGTTTGGATGAAACATTTTAATGAGGGAAAATAATTTTTTGAGGGAATTTGAAATGATTTGATCAAAATTCATTGTTTGGATAAAAAAATGAAGAATTGTTAAAATGATGTAAATTTATGGAGTATTTTATTCATGTTAAATTTAGGGAATTTAAAATGACACCAAAAAGTAAAGAATTTCAAATTGCTTTATCACTCTATATAATATGAATGTTAAATTGTTTATCATTAGATTTTTAAATTTTGCAAAATAGTCCTCATATTTTATGAAATTTTCAAATTCACCTCCAAAATTTCCAAAAAATTACAAATAAGTCCCTAATAATTTTCAAATTTTATAAATTGGTCTTTTAAATTTTCAAAAATCGGAAATTGGTCCCTATTTATCATATTTCAGATTTCACCCAAATTTTTTTAAAATTATGAAAATTGTTCCAAATTTTTTTTAAAATGAATCATTTTAATACTCTATCCAAACAAAAGAATTTAAAATTGAATGGATTCTAATTGAATAATTTGAATTACCTAGAATTTTGAATTCCTTAAAAATTTCTAGGTAATTCAAATGGTTCAATTAGAATCCATTCAATTTTAAATTCTATTGTTTGGATAAAGTATTAAAATTATTCATTTTAAGAAACATGGAGCAATTTTCATAATTTTTAAAATTTTTGGGTCAAATTTAAAATATGAAAAATAGGGACCAATTTGTATTTTTAAAAAATTTGAAGAACCAATTTGTAAAATTTGAAAATTATTAGGGACTTATTTGTAATTTTTGGAAATGTTGGGGTGAATTTGAATTTTTCATAAAATATGAGGACTATTTTACAAAATTTAAAGATAAACAATTTAAGATTCATATTATATAGAGTGATGAAGTAATTTGAAATTCCTTATTTTTTGGTGTCATTTTAAATTCCTTAAATTTAACATGAATAAAATACTCCATAATTTTACATCATTTTAACAATTCTCAATTTTTTTATCCAAACAATGGATTTTGATCAAATCATTTCAAATTTTCTCAAAAAATCATTTTCCCTCATTAAAATGCTTCATCCAAACACATCCTGAATAAATCATTTTAATAAGGAAAAATAATTTTTTTGAGGGAATTTGAAATGACTTGATCAAAATCCATTGTTTGGATAAAAAATATGGAGAATTGTTAAAATGATGCAAATTTATGGAGTATTTTATTCATGTTAAATTTAATTAATTTAAAATGATACCAAAAAGTAAAATATTTCAAATTGCTTCGTCACTCTATATGATATGAATGTTAAATTGTTTATTATTATATTTTAAACTTTGCAAGATGGTCCTCGTATTTTATGAAAAATTCAAATTCATCCCCAAAATTTTCAAAAATTGCCAATAAGTCCCTAGTAATCTTCAAATTTTATAAATTGGTCCTTCAAATTTTCAAAATTGCAAATTAGTCCCTATTTTTCATATTTTAAATTTGACCCAAAAGTTTTAAAAATTCTAAAAATCACCTTCATTTTTTAAAATAATCATTTTAATACTCTATACAAACAAAATAATTTTGAATTCCTTAAAAATTCTCGATTACTCCATCCAAACACACTAGACAATTTGTTGTTTCTTTATTTAGATGAATCTTAAAACCCATTCTTTATATTTTAACTCCCATGTTTTCTATGATTGTTCATCAGCTAAAACCTTACCTTATAGATGAATGTAGTCAGTAAAAGTTAGAGGTGTTTTCTTTACGGATTGAGCTTAATATGACGAATAAAGTAGACACTTCTGTAAACTAAATACAAGCTAGGATTATAGAGGAAAGCATGAAAAACTAGATACAATATACAAACAAAAATGTCCTTATACTATAATGATAACCCTGCTGGAAGCGGCACTAGTTTTTTCTTGGAGAGTATAAACCAGATGAAGAAGAGGCCCTTGAAATTACTGACACAATTGAATGAAAAGCATTGGCAGCTATCTTTGACTTTATCTGTCCTCTTTTTGGAAGTGGTCTTTTGCTTCTGAACCTGTTCCTGTTGTTAGTAACTTCAGCAGACGCAACACGAACCATTCTGTTATTCCTTATTCTGATATAATAAAAGCCTAAATAAGATGATATCTTATGAAAGTATGTAATGTTGTTGTGTGTTCTTATGAAAATGGTGAAAGACAGAGAGTTTATATAGTAATAGAATCATGAATAAGGTTATTAGAAATTGATATTGGAAGAAGAAATGTGTAACAGTTAGGGACATGCTAGCTAATTTTTATTAATTTACAAGATTCCTTTTAGCTCAACACAGAACAAGTTGAACCTCTAATCTATAGGTTTGTTTTGAGTGATCCAAAAACTAGTCATAGGCTTATATAGCTTCAAAGATACAATATTGTTGTTTTCAACCTTTGCTACTGCTAAGGATGAACACGTGCGGGTCAACGTGGTATCTCGAAGCTGTCTTGTCTTGTGTTTGGTAATGAGTTTTAGTCACAAAAGAAGTATATACTTTGTTAATGTTTGGCGTATCAATTAGGTGGGTTTCAGGGAAGCAGAGGTTTGTTCTTTATATAGTGCATGCAGGTCAAGCAAATATTAATATTCTCCTTTCTTATGTAGAGATAATAATTTGGAGTCACATGTAATGAAACTTGTTTTTGCATAATTAGAGAAATGTGTTAACCGAAAAGTACCGTGAGCTTAAGTAAATTACAAAATATTATAAAAGTGAGTTTAAGTAAAAATATGGAAAATCATAATGTATTATATGTTTAAGTGGAATACGGAATACCATAAGATACGATGAGGTAAGTGGAAAACGAAACGCTATAAGATACAATACATTCTAGTGAATTATAGTACATTGTAAGGTATGATGCACTTAAGTGGATTTATTTAACTTTCAGTCCACACAAACAATTCTATAAATAAAACCTTTGAGTTGAAATTTTATCATTTGATGAAATTCAGTTTGTGAAAGCCTAGTCATAATTTATCTCTTTCTCTTTCAAAGTCTTCATTCATAGTAGATATCAATAAGATTGATGGCATTGTGTTCATGTGGACTTATTAGAGGTGTTGTTGTTCATCACTCATGAATGTTCTTCTAAATCTACATCAACAATTAATCACCACAAAAGATAACCAATCTATCAATGATCATACTCATTTGTAAGGATCAGTTAAGGGAAGAAAAAAAATTTGTTGCATTTCATATCGCGATTTTCCTTTAGACACAACACCTCTACCTAGTTGACAACATTTTGAAAGGCTTCAAAGACGGCTTGGACGTATTTTTCTACATAGTTTTTAAACTTTATCCTCATATCTACTAAGTTGTCTTCACATGTCTTCACCTTTTCATTCTCTCCCTTCATAGCACCCCAAACTTTCGCTATCTGATATATTAGCATTTCCCAGACCACTTCGGAGTTAGTTAGTGAAGTTTTCACGTCTTCGAAGGCTTTCTCCTTCTCATCTAGAGACACCTTCAAAGTAGTAACCTGTGAAGTCAGCTCAAGAGGAGCATCATTGGTGTGCACATCCTTCTTGAAGCTAGCTAACTTTTTCAAGAGTTGATTTTGCTCATAGGCATGAGGCCCCATTAACCCTTCCAATGTTATTTTATCCTTCAATGGGTTTCTAGGAGCCATTACCCCGCCACACCCGACTTCCGCAAAAGACATTAGGGAAGCATCCTGATACATTTGGTAGGTCGTCTTGGCCATCAACTCCAACTTAGTTGTGTCGTTGAGGTTTCGAACATAGACATAATCATCCTCGAAGATGTAAGATTGTAACTCCTTGGAAGTGGGAGTTGTGATGCCTCAAACCGATTTCAGGATTATCGACTGGCCCCACAAACCAACACGAGTCTTTTCAACATGCTTTGACCTCACTCACACGCTTTTCAGGAAACTTATCATAAGGTCACTCATCCCTAAATTTCTCCAAGTTAAGCACGTTTAACTGTGTAGTTCTTATGGAATGAGTTACCAAAAGGAAGATGCATCTAGGAAGTTTCCTGGAAAGCGTGTGAGTGAGGTCAAAGCATGATGAAAAGACCCATGTTGGTTTGTGGGCTCAGTCAATAATCCTGAAAGTAGTCTGGAGCGATACATTGGTGTATTTTCTTTTTGATAACCCGTTCCATAAGAACTCCACAGTTAAGCATACTTGACTTGGAGCAATTTAGGGATGGGTGACCTTCTGGGAAGTTTCCCGAAAAGCATGTGAGTAAGGTCAAAACATGTTGAAAAGACTTGTGTTGGTTTATGGGGTCAGTCGATAATCCTGAAAGAAGTTCAGGGTGTTACAAAAGTCCCTTGGGATAAGAATACTTGATGAAACTTGAAATGGTGAGTAGTTGGTCATTGTCTCTCAGGACAATTCCCATAGGAGTAAAATCCTAATGTTTTGGGATTACGTAAATAGAGTTTCTCTCATCACCAAAGGTATTTTCCTATCAAGACCAGTGGTCACGTCCACAACCACTCACGTATTAATAAATCACCTACTTTGTTGGGTAGGAGTCACATTTTAAAGGTCAACTCCCTCTTGTAGCACAGTCTCTCCCGAAAGGCTAATTCAATGACTACTCCTCTAGAGTTAGAAATGTTAGACAAGTGACTTCAAGCATAAGAGGGTCAGTGAATTTTGGTATTTAAAATTCGTGATTAATTTTAAACATTTCACGATTAAGATAATATTAGTAATTTTAAGTGAGTAATTTGCACTGGAAATAAAGTACTGAAAGTAAATTGCAGAAAATAAAAGGATAAGGTTTAAAAGATTGCACCAGAGATTTATACAGATTTGGTTGAACGTTGTCCTAGTCCTATCTCAAATTTCTTGTTATTGTTCTTTGGATCATAACTTAATCATGCTTTGTTGTAGGAGGTTGCTTTATTTCCTAATAAGACTTATAAGTTGTATCTCCATTTGGTAAACTTGACAATTGTTTTCTTAAGATCGCAAACTTCATTTTTAAGTTGTTGCATCTATCACACATGTCAGGTTCGTTATTTTATGTGGAAGAGTTTTGATTTAAGTTTTCTTCTCTAAGACATTCTATTTCTTTTTCAAGGGTTTTGTTTTTAGATTCAAGAGAGGAGATAATATTCTTAGATGAAGTAACAATTGTTCTAGTTTGTGTGTTTCTTTTGTTAGTTTCTTACATAATCTAAATAAATCATGATAGAAAAATTGAGAGGCTACCTCATCATCTTGATGTTTTGTCATTAGACAAATGTTGGCTTTTTCTTCTTCATCATCATCTGATAATTCCATATCATTATCTTCCCATACGATATAATGGTATATTTTTTCATCTTTTCCTTGCTTTTCTACTTTATTTTTCTCATTCTTCATAAATCTCTTGATTTTCTATACTATGAGGGTCATGTCGCCATCTGAGTTGGATTATTCAACTTTAAGAGTTAGCATCTTGCTTTTATTTTATCCTTCTTCATCTATGGCAAGTATTTTAAGTTTCACTTCATGTTCCTAAAATTTACCAAATTTTGTGTGTGTGTATGTGTGTGTGTGTGTGTGTGTGTGTGTGTGTGTGTGTGTGAGAGTGAGAGAGAGAGAGAGAGAGAGAGAGAGAGAATGTGTGTGTGTCCATAGTTTATAGAGCCTTATATTCACAAATTGTAGTGACTTTGGGTTGCCAACTCTGGTTTAGGAATCTAAGAATCTTTATGAATAATTCTTCATTTGAGAATGTTTTCCCCATATTTCTCATATGACTCACAATGTGGGTAAATCATGTCTGTATTTGATTTGTGCTCTCTTCAGGTTTCATTCTGAATAGTTCATATATATGATTTAATGTGCCCTATCTTTCCCTTTTCACCTCGGTAGTACATTCATGGGTAATTAGGAGGATGTCCCCTATTTATTTTGCAGTTTCGCAATGAAAAACTCATAGGAAATCAACAAGACCGGGTGTGGTGGTGATGATGTTCTTAACTTTAAATGTTGCACATGAAGGAAAATTGCGATCTAAACGCAGCGGAAAACAAAAAATTTTCCTTTAGTGATCCTTACGAATGAGCATGGTCAGTGATAGAATCGTTACCTCTTTGTGGCGATTCAGATCTTTGATGCAGCGATCACAAGCGTTGATGAAGTGCAACGCCTCTACTCAGTCCACACGAACAGCTTCCGGTCACAGTGCTAGCTGCTTTACGAACGGAATTATTTGAGTGAGAAAAGAGAATCAAAAACGAAATTGCATCAAGTGAAAGCTTCATCACAAGGGTTCCTTTTATAGACTCTCTTGTGGGCTGCGGGCTAAAAACCCAATTCACATGATCCATAATAATATTATATATTATTATAATAACTATTATTATAATAAATATATTTATTTTATTATTATTTTATAACCATTATAAAATAACAATAATTATTATTATATTATCCGAATTTCTATTTTCACTTAAGTGCACCGTACCTTACGGTGTTCCTTTGATTTCTCTATCTCTCATCAAACTGTCCTTATGTGTGTGACCCTGTAGGATTTCGTAACGTTGGTAATTATATTAAATTATATATTTAACATAATAAACAGTGAGCGGTATCTAGCAACACATCACTGCTACCCAAGTCACGAAAGTGTCATGTGATCTGACAAAACCTTTTTCGTGATAATATGTGTTTGTACAATTACCCTTTTGCCCCTATGTCTATATTGAATACAAGGCATACACTGTGTCATCCTTGTCCAGTTCAATATTGGGCCCTTAGACATTTCTCCTGTTATGCAGGATTGGCAAATTCCATCTAGGACACTCATGTCCCTCAGCATGCTTCGTGGAGTGCCCATCAACTGTCTTTATGATCATCCAGTTACGGATAATGTTTGATCAGCAATAAAGCACCCGACTCTACATCTAGGGTCCATAGTGGTTTCAGGTCGAAGGGTGGTAATACACCATTATCACCATGAGAATAACTTATGACACTTTGCATAACATACTATGTAGTATTCTCATAGCGGGTCAATCCGGTATAAATATTACTCCTAATATTTATACCTATGTCAAGACTTGATAACTCTTTATCCATGATCCATGAGATGTGATCATCAGTCTATCTTCATAATAGTCTCAATGCTTTAATGTTATCCCACTTTGCAATAAAGCTTGACTACGGATATTTTAAGAATAATGTCTTTATGTTTAATGGGATCTCATGATTAAGTCACACTTAACATTTCATTAAACAGACTAACTATTCTAGGGACTTTATTATTCTGAAAGACAAACATAATAAAGAAATGCCTTTTATTATTAAACGAATAATCCGATACAAGTACCAAAAAGTATTGGCCTCTAGGGCTTACACCAACAACACATTCTCTTTATTCTCTTTGACATGGTCCTTTTCAGGTTTCTTTAGGCTCTGATGTCACTTGTTGGACAAGTGACCTTAAGCACAAGAGGAGGGTGAATTGTGGTATTTAAGATTCATGATTAATTTTAAAACTTTCTCTACTAATATCGTATTAGTAATTTTAAGTGAGTAATTTGCAACAGAGATATGGTACTAAAAGTAAATTATATAAAATAAAAGGATATGGTTAACAAGATTGCACCAAAGATTTATACTGGTTTAACCGAGCGTTGGCCTAGTCCTGTCCCCAAGAGGTATTCTTGAGAGTTATGATTATAAATTTTTTAGCTTTTGAAGGTTATGGCCATGAACCTTAATGCAATTTGATATTGATATTTTTATAGTCTTATCCCCAACCAATGATAGCTTTTACTCTAGGCCAAGCTAAAACACCGCTTAGAAATTTATGGCTTATCTTAGTAACCAAAACAAATATTTTTCCGACAAAACTTAAGAAGGAAAATTCAGAGATTCTATGACACATTTATCTCAAGAAACAAACTCGATCACTTAAGAGTATTATACCCTTAAGAATATAAACGACCAACCTGACTACTTACAAAATATTTCTTTCTTACAAGCAAAGCTTCACTTATTAGCACTAAGGCAATATAAAGTGAGAAGAATGTTTTCTAGAGAGAGAGAGAGAGAGAAATAAATTCAAAAGAAATTGTAAAACATTGGAAAGTGGCATGGTTTGAAGTGGATGTGTTCCTCATTTATATAGTAGTTGGAAAAACTATAAATGGAAATAATCCATAGGCCAAATTAATGATCTGATCAATTATCATAAAGCTCTAATCGATTAGACAACTCACTTTTAATCGATTACCCCACCCAAATATGAAGTTTTGGATATATAGTCATTTCAAGTCATTAATGTGTTGTCCATGTCCTTTGATTAATCAAATACCACTTTTTTAATCAATTAGATTGATGCTTTGATTGATTAGATGGCTCACAAATAGTTTTCCCAATCGATTAACATAATTGACCCATCGATTGGTTAGTTGAAAATGATTTAAAAAGGCTTGGATAACCTTTTTAATTGCATGTATTGACTTAGAAAACGATTTTTAAGTTTAAATACATCTTAGAAAATATTTTTAGGTGTGTATGTGTGTGTGTGTGTGTGTGTAAGTTGACTTAGTATTTTTAAGCTACTTTCTCACTTTTACAATACCCAGTTCCCTCAAACAGAGTGACATACATGACCTATCAAGCTTTCACACCTTTCTTCAAAACTTCAAGCCTTTTTCTAGATAGTTTTTGATAAGGCACTTGAACTTAAGTCCTTTGGTTGATAAGTTATAAGATACTTTAACTATCATCATCGAGGTTGAAAGTTATTGTCATGTGTTGTCGTCATCAAAAATTCAGATGTGGGACTACATAACCTGCAAGCACATAGATCCATGATAAATTCAGATGAGAAGACAGAAGTCTTCAATTCCTAGTTAAAATAGTTACAAGAAAAACATCTCTAGATCTCCTCCTTGCATTCCACTAGCTTCCGAACCAATGGGGTCGGACAAGGAATGGTCACCTTCTGGGATTTTATAGAAGATAAAGTAACTTTCTGGGGTCTGAGAGGTCACCAAGAAATAATGATACTTGACATTTTCCCTACTCTCAAGGTAAACATTGAACACCTTGATCGACTGATAAAGTGAAAGCAACCCACGCCCCTTGTAGTAAAGGTACACTTCACACTGAAAATGTTGAAAATAGACAAAACAAATATGTCTCTTTTTCCAATACTCGCACCAATAATGGAACATATTGAAAAAGGCCCAAGCTACCGTGTCTAATTGAGACATGGCGATTTTTAGATGCTTCAGCACCCCCTTTCTCAAAATCATTGAAAGGCATCCTAAACTTCAACTTGAAAAACAAACATTCATAAAATGGGATCCAACGCCCATTTAAAGAGTTTCAAATTCACTTGGAAAAATCGTGAGAGACCTAACTATCAAAAAACGGTCTCACGTTTGTGCAAGCATCCTCCAAACCGGAAGAGCTGGTGAGAAATTGGATTGATATTCGTACCACTAACAACAAGAGTACCTTAGTTCATCCCTTCTCCTGGTTCAGAGGAATCATATGTATTTCTGACTAGATGAAAACTAAAAAAACTTCACTATCGTATTCAATGAGATCCTTTCCAGAACCAAAACTATCACTAAGCACGATAAGGTTTGGGATGGATTGGTTAACCTTTAAAGGATCAATGTTTGTCATTTCTGGGTTCATTATCCCAGTAGCGGAAGAAGCATCATTAACATTGGATAATCTATTATATTTATAGGTTGCATCTCCTATGTTGGTTATGGCTGAAATAATGAAAGATGAGTAATAAATTGTAAACGAAAAAGAAAGATATGGTACTTGAAGAAGTAAAAAAATGATGATAATAGTTAAAAATAGGTGACTTAAAGGTTGAGATGAACTAAGAAATATATGAACCGAAGAAGAAAAAATACTTATAAAATGGACCTCGTTCAAACTAAAAGAGAAAATATCCAAGTTTGTAGAAGAGGAGAAGCTTACGATTTGTGCAAAGAGTAAAAAGATAATTTAAGACACTAAGCGACCCTTATATATTGGGGACAATATATGCTAATAAATGTCCAAAAATGAAAATTAGGTACAGAAAAAATGTTTGGATTTCACATCGAAAATACAAAGACATTTGAGTGCAGTTAAGCATCTTAGGAGAAAGTGTAACGCCCAAGTCAAGAAACCTAGGGTCACGTGCCAAGAAGATTTTGTGAAAGCGTTTAAGGCACTTTCTCCCTTGGTTACTCACGATGGCTATCAGATCTCTTCCACTTCTCCAAGCAACGACCCTGATATGAGAATCCAACCCACTTTTCTAAAAGGTTTTCTGCTGCTATGCTGCAAAAAGCGTTGGGGAAAGTGGTAATGGATCGACCCAAATTTTAATAAAATAGTCTCACATATGGTCCAGGCCATGGATCTCTGACCACCGTTGGATATCTATCTCAACTAACTTTTATATATAATGTACCTTATATGAATAAAAATATAAATTATAATTTACTCTCTAGTAACATGTAACACCCATATATAATACATGCCTAGAATTACATATTATACATAACGGTAATGTTGGTACTTAAATACATAAGTGCCTAGTGGCAACATTGTATTTATTACATGCCCAAAAGAAACTACAACAATGACATAATATATACAAGGTTCCCAAAATTAAATTAGGAACTAGATCATTATAGAATGATCTAAAAAATATCTACACAGCGTAAAAAATCATCCAAACGTCGGACAAGAAATGACATCAAGCTCTCTTGTCCTTACCCTTCGCCTAACCAGAACTACCAGAAGAATAATCAATAACATAGGGTGAGATAATAATCCCAGTGGGTTCCCTATCTTATGGGTCCAGTCGGCTCTATAAGGTTCTAATCAAAACTTAACTCAAGTCATAAGGGGAAATAAACTTAAGTTCACAAAACTCGCAATGTATGGAAACATGTCACTTGAGTTCATCAACTTAAACAATCACTAATCAAAAATCAAATAAAGGTATTTTCCCCCAACCAACCATACACCTAGGATTATCACACATGTCATTGATCCTTAGCTCATACTTTGACATACGCACGGACTTCAGATTTCAAGTGATAACATCCACTTCAACAATCTTCGCTTCCTATGGGACTCCAAACCCATTTCAAGCCTTTTACCTGTATGAGACTCACCTCACTTTAGGATCCACCGCCTTTAGGATTCAATCCATGTCATTCAAGTATGGGTGCATACTTCCCAATTCTTACTTTATAAAAGAATCACAACCTGGAAAGGCATAAACAAGTGATTGTTTCTGACTATGTGACTAGATATAATACAACATGATTGTATTCGACATTCACAAGGTGATCACATTCACCTTAATCACACAACAACACATGATACATACAAAGCATCTCACTTTCAACTATGGTGACCATCCATTCATGACACTCACCTAGGTATCATATCAAATAAACTTCGTCTTCTAACATTTTCTAATTCAAATTCCTAACTTCTTAACTTAATTAGATCACTAGGTTAACTCACTTAGTCCATCAAGTGTTTCTCTCAGTTATTGTTGATTTAATGCATACATATTACAACATATGTGACAAGACACACATAAGAAAAAGAGAGCATATTCCATTTATCACAACCAACATACAAGAAATTATCTTGACCATATAGAGTTTTGAATAAGTTTTCCAACGCTTTTGACTGTGCGTTAATTGAAGTTACGGTTCTCGAGTTATGGTAGAAATAAGAGGCAAAGTATTTTTTTTCTTAGCGTAGGGAAGTTTGCTGAACAAAAATTACTTCGCTAAGTGAGAAAGGTCAGTAGCAACTTCCTCTTTTTTCCACTTAGCAAGCTATAGCAAGCCAGAATAGTATCTGGACGCATTTGGACGAGGAAAACACCAAAAATCATCATCCTGATGCATCCAATGACCCAAAACATCATGTAATCAAAGGTAGCAACAATAACAACAATAGGTAACAACAACAATAATTTCATTCAATCACAAGAACACAACCAACATAATATGGTAAAATCATCATTCATAGCAGTTTTCATGATCATGAGAGACTCTTATCTTACTATCACTAACCATTCTAACCATCCTATGATTTATCATGAAATCTTAATTTCTAATAAACATAAATTTCTATCTAGAACCCATCTTAACAAAAGAGATGAAGAAGATTGATGAAGATGAAGAGATTAATGTTGCAAGATGAAGAAACGAAATGAAAAGATTATGAAAATCCAAACTTGTTGGTTGTTCTAAGTTTCTTTTCCTTCTTCTCTCAAGTTCTCTCTTTCTCCAAATGTATTTTACTATACATAGAAAGGAAATTATACATACTAACATGCCATAGAGAAAAAAGGTTGGTAGGAGAAGTGTGGTCATGAACAAGTGGTGGAGAATGGCCTTGAAGTAAAATCTCGTGAACACAAATTTATATCCAAATTACTATTAACTTTATTATTTGTTCTACAAGAACAAATTGACTCATTATTAGCGTTATCAAAATATCTAAATTAATAAAATGTCACTTTCAAATAATACTAATTAATCAAACTAAGTTTATTAGTTACTCTATTTATTTCAACTGATAACTTTTAGAACACATAAGAATTCAGTTAATCTCAACTGATATGAATTTGAATATTTAAAGAAACACGGAGTATTATACAACTCAAAATCTCGTTCCATCATTTCATCAATTATTTATGATTCCGAAGCGGAAAATCTTCCAATACACTTCTTTGTGTTGTGTGTTTGTTCGTAACGTGATGTATGTCTATGTGTTTGTTTATATTGTTCAAATACATGTCTGTGTTCATATGATTCTTATCTTTTATAAATTCAATATTCCTACTACTTTTAGTCGATATAAAGTTCAACCACTCACACTTGAATTCAACTGTGGAAATGAAGTTGTCTAAGAAGATCAAATATTTTATTTAGCTTGAGAAAATTCAAGTCTCAATTTGAAGAGCCTTTTTGGCTCTACTGTATTATGAAGATGTACTCCATGTTTTGTGTGATTTTTCATTAGCTAAAAGCTTATGGATGAATGTAGTGAATATAAGTTAGAGGTGTTTTCTTTATGACTAATCTTACTGAGTAGATTGAGTTTAATATTAAGAATGGAGCCAAAACTTCTGTAAACCGAATACAAGCTATCATCATAGAGGAAATCATGAAAAACTAGATACAATATACAAACAAAAATGTCCTTATACTATAATCATACACATCAACCCTGCTGGAAGCGGCACTAGTTTTTTCTTGGTGAGTATAAACCAGATGAAGAAGAGGCCCTTGAAATTACTGACACAATTGAATGAAAAGCATTGGCAGCTATCTTTGATTTTATCTGTCCTCTTTTTGGAAGTGGCCTTTTGCTTCTGAACCTGTTCCTGTTGCTAGTAACTTCAGCAGATGCAACACGACCCATTCTGTTATTCATTATTCTCTTATAACAAAAACCTAAACAAGATGATATGTTGTGTGTTCTTATGAAAATGGTGAAAGACAGAGAGTTTATATAGTAATAGAATCCTGAATAAGGTTATTAGAAATTGATATTGGTAGAAGAAGGGTGCAACAGTTCTGTCTCAGTAATGTGGAGGTTAGGGAACATGCCAGCTAATTTTTATTAATTTACAAGATTCCTTTCAGCTCAACACAGAACAAGTTGAGCCTCTAATCTATAGGTTTGTTTTGAGTGATCCAAAAACTAATCACAGTCACAGGCTTATACAGCTTCAAACATACAATTTTGTAGTTTTCAACCTTTGCTAAGGATGAACACGTAACACGTGCGGGTCAACGCGATATCTTGAAGCTGTCTTGTCTTGTGTCTGGTAATGAGTTTTAGTCACAAAAGGAGTATATATTTTGTTAATGTTTGGCATGCCAATTAGGTGGGATTCAGGGAAGCAAAGGTTTATTCTTTATATAGTGTCTGCAGGTCAAGCAAATAATAATTCTCTTCTTTCTTATGTACAGATAATAATGTGGAGTCACATGTAACATGAAACTTGTTTTGTATATATTAAACAAGTAAAATATAAAATGAGACAGATAAAAATAGTTTGTCTCTCCAACTTTTCTTGCTTCCTCATTGCTTCTTATAATTTCATTCAATGTTGAATTGGTCTTTTTTGTTGTGGTTGTCTAGGTGGTGTTTGCTTGACTCCATTATATAATATCCCTGAATATTCAGTACTGCTTCCTTTATGGCTACACACGAGAACATGGACTAGAGCTATGTTTTTTATAATGAATAAATCGTCATTTTTAATAGTAAATTATCATTATACTTGACACCATGAAATGAAGTAATATTCTTGAATTTCATGTCAAGGAAGAGGAAGTAAAGCAAATGGAGAAGCTAAACAATCTAGGCATTGATTCTTTGGCCCAATGCTAGAGAAAGCTCTTTCTTCATTTCCTCCGATAGATCACATAGGCAACAATATATTGGTTGCAAATTGCAATATTCATAGCAATATTTCTCAAGAAAAATTACAAATGGATGTTATAGAAAAACTTCCAACCAGAGCTTTGCACCATTCTCCGAGAATAAACTCAGACGTCAAAAGGAGACTCACCCTCAACCCGGGCAAAAGAACATGCAACTTGCACAAAAAGATGGAGATACAACATAGAAGTTTATGTTTCAAGAAGAATGTCCAAAACAAAACTTGGGATAGCAATAGAATTTCAGCCATATCATCAAAGAAAGGCCCCAAATCCGGGGGAAGTTCAATGTCTCCGTCAGAGATAGTAGGTCACTTCTACAAATATATCAATGAGAAAGAGCTGCAACAATTGGATGAATGCATATCTAAAGATGCCTTCTTTTATGACTACACCTTCATCAATCCATTTCATGGAAAGAAGGTTTGTATCTCAATCATAGTTCTAAATTCTAATTACCTAAAACACTCCTTGTTTGAATTGAGTAAATAGCTACACAAGATAATCGAGACATAACATTGCAGGAAGTGATGCATTTCTTACAGCAACTTACTGCTGGTATGGGCCAGAATGTGAAATTCAAAGTGGGAAATATATGCGAGGGAGATGATTTAACTGTTACGGCAAAATGGCACTTGGGTCATACTCCTATCCTAGACTAATTTACTACTTTTCGACTTGTTATTTATTTATTTTTCCCGATGTATAAATGATATATAAGCTTGATGACAATCTTTTTGGTATGGTAGAATGGAATAACGAACAAATCCCGTTCACCAGAGGCTGCAGCTTCTTTCAGTTAGCAGAAGAAAGCCTGACAATTACGTAAGTAGCAAAACAAATAATTGAATCAGCAGTTTTCTGTTCTGTAAAAGATACTTATAGTCACTATATAATTGAATTCAGGAAAGCTGAGATATTTATCGAATCACTAGTCAAACCTGGAAGCATAGTTTTGGTAACTACAAAATAGAAACCGACTCTTTCAAGTATTCTAATTCTTATACTTAATATCCTATTGTATTTCTATTTCTTCTTGGATTGATTCAATTTATGTTGCCTTTTGAGAATTTCAGACTATGTTGAAGACTGTGACCTCATTGTTTGATGACTTTCCAAAAGTAACACAATGTGAGTCAGAATTCCTAGATTTTACATTTACTTCAATTCAACCGAAAAATATTCATTAAAATATGTACACGTTCCTGCAGGGTTTTTAAGAAGACCTCATTCGATACTAAGATGGATGTTGAAAATTTACAATATATTTGTAGCACCTTTCATTAATCCAATACTAGATGGCTACATAAAGCTATGGAGCGTCATGATACGATTGATTACCTATGCATTCAGCGTTGCTATGTTTATTTCTAAGAATATATTTTAGAGGGTATGATATCTCACATCACTTGCCGTCATCATCGGCTTTGCGGTTCCACCATGTATCCAACAGTGAGAGAGCAACCAAAGGTCCAATAACAGGAGGAAGCGGCGGAGGCCGGCTATAGGCGACTATAGGGTCAATCATCTCTTTAGTTGCTAGCCCCATTTCTCCAGATTCATTCTTCTCTAATTTCTTAGATGTTGATGTCGCCAATATACCTATATCATTACAAGATATCATTTCATTACAAAACCTTGTTTTAAGTACAAAATTTGTTTCAATAATTTTCTTATATTTGTAAGTTCTCTCTGTCAAACAAGTTACTACTACCAACTGCAATTTCCTTCTAATAGAATGATGTAATAAGTCAATAAATGGATGGAAAAAAAGCTTATTATCTAACTGTTTCTAATCAATAGGAATATGGATCAGAGAGATTTCAGATACCTCGTGATCCTTTCACTGGGAACATTGGCTTGAACCTGTTTTTGGCACGCAGCAGTAGAAGTGCAACGAGTCCAGGCATGAAATTTATATATAGCTATAAATTTACTCGCCTGCAATTGAAATAAAGAAAGCCTTAGATTCATGAAATATACAAGAACAAAAAAGTCAATGCAACTGTAACCTATGAATCAGTGACAGAAACTAGGATACGACGCTGACATGTTGATGACAATTAAGAAAATGAAACTTTTTAATGTAATTCGCATAAATTAGGTTCAGATGCATTGAATGTTATGCATAATTTAAAATAGCCAATGGTTTCAACTTTCATGCTCGTTTAGAGATGCGAGTTGAACATGAATACTTACAAAAAGTTAAAGTCTCAATGGAGAAAAAGGTTGAAGCGAAGGAAGAACAAACAAGCAGAGATCAGAACTCAGAAGAACCAACGAAAACAGAGACTGAATAAGAAGCGGCAATGGAAATTCGATGATTCGTGAAGTTTCCTAACTGTCAATATACTTGCCACGTGTATGACAGATGGCACAACCTAATAAGTGCAATATTTCCATAATGCATAAGAAAAATTAAAGACGGTGAAAATATTAGTTGAATACTCCGATACCTTTAGATTTAATTGGGTAGTAATATCATCATCCAATTAAATTGATCTGAACAGTTGATCAGAATAGGTGAATAGCTAGTAACGTGTCCATGGTTAAACGATCAACGAGGGGGTTGTACATGATGACAATATAATACTTAAGTTAGTTTGGGTGAAGAGTTAAATAAGAAAGGGTTAAAGAATAGAATATATGACCCATCTGCAGAAGACGGTTTTTATAGGGAGTCCCAGCGTTTCGTCAATGGTCTCCGTTATGGGTTGCGTCTTTAGACCCACAACGGATGATTGTCAGGATTCCCACGTGGAAGTATGGATGAATAGTTTCTGTACATCGTCCTGGGTCAACTGTTATGCACTCCCCGGATAATGGATGGACTTGCACGTTACATAGGACAAAACGACTCCGCTGTGTGTGCCAGTTCAGTTGGTGACGTGTCCTCAGGTGAGGAGCACGTGGGGAACGTATTCTCCACTAGCACCAACGGATTGGTCCAACATTTTGGATTGTCCTCGACGTAGAATTGGATGGGTTGTGCTTGACAATGGGTTAGCCACATGCCCAGTCCATAGCAGAAACAATTATATTTAATGTCATGTCATTTTTTTATATATTTTTTATTTAAAAATAAATTAATTTTAAATCATTTTGCACTAAGGCTAAGGTTATGTTTGAATATCATAAAATGAACAGAGTGGAATGAAGTGAGACAGAGTGGAATAGAGCGGAGCAGAACGGATGTCTCATTCCATTGTTTAAAAATTTTAGAACTGAATAAGACAAATTGTTCATTTCACCCAAATTGGAAGGAAGAAATATGATAGTAAGTGATGAATTGAAATGAAATCTATACCACTACATTTCGCTCCACTCAAACGAATTTTAAATGATTCAAACAATGGAATATCATTTCATACCATCTCTTTCCACTCAGGTTCATTCAATTATATCATCTAAACAAAGTCTAAAGGTACCGATATCCAACTATTTATCAATGGTAAGATGTTGGTCTGTGAGCAAATGATATATCCTTATTTTATGTTGTGCTCGGAGGAATGACAAATACAACAGGTCCTTCACTAACTCATACTTAACCCATTTTCTGCAGTTTTTTTCTTCCTGTTATAGTATTAAGTTTTGGTGTGCCTCTGAGTCCTATTGAGTGTTATATTAGACATTTATGCTTCTATGTTATTATATGTTCAATACTTAGCTTCTTATGCATTCTTATGGTCAACTTCATTCTTATGGTCAATTTTACTGTTGAGGTATTAATGCTTCTTGACGTTTTGTGAATATTATGACTACTTAAGTGATATTATGTTGATGAAACTTTTGAAGTGTGAGAATGAACTGTGATTATGCTTGTATATCTTGAATTATATATTATCTTATGATTTCAATAATTATATGAATTCTCACCTTTCTGTTAGAATGATGTTTTATACGACATCACTCAGGTACGGAGAAGTAGAGTTGCTTCTAGCGCGAGTTAGCCATTGGAGTAACTTGTCCTAGTTTCTTATTTATTTTGGATCGAGTCGTACTCTGACCATGTAACACTGGGAATCGTTTCGATTCATGTTTTTAGAGATACAATTGTATACTCTATTTATTTTGCTAATTGAATTTGAAATTATGATGAAGTGGTTTTTTATGCTCAAGTTGATTTAATGAATGGAGTTTATTTGAGACTTGAATGTTATAAGACTCTTAATGAAAGTGATTTCGCTGCTACATGCTAATATGAAAATATATGAAAAGCATGAATGTGTTTCAAGCGTTGTTGAGCATGACAGGTGTATGTATAGTGTTTTTGAAATTATGTATGACACCCTTATTTGAGATGCATGATATTTACTCTGATTATTTATATATATTTCACGGGATTTCGAAAGGTGTTACAATATAACCATTAAAATTCCTCCACTTCAACAAATCATCCATTCTTTCTGCTTGATTTCCTTGTCCCAATAGAAAATTGGTTATGAATGTGTGTTTTCTTTTTGGTGTTGTTGTTTGGAAATCTCAGAGCTTGTTATATGCATAAGAAGCGGCTGATTAAGCTATTAGCCAATATGTGTGTAAGAAAGCTATCATCTTGGATCTGTTATATTAAGAACGATTTTGATTTGATAGGTGAATGAATTACAGATGGAAAAATATCTCATGCTAGATGAATTGGCATCATCTATCAGTACTCTCCTTTTGGAACGTGTTCGAAGATTCAAAATTATTGATATGGTTAGAGCAGTCAAAATGGGCTACCCAGCCATAAACGGGCTGGCCTGATGGGCTCAGGCTTTTTAAGGCTGGACCAAAAAAACTCATTTCTAATATGGACTCGAAAATTACTACCCAAGCCCGACCCTAGATGGGTTTCGGGCTACCCGGCCCTAAATGAGTTTTTTTAATAAATAAAAAAATTCATAATATTTATAATAAATAAAATTAAAAATCATATTATTTTAAACATAATACATTTTTAAATACTATATTATCTTTGATAAATACTATAATTTGTTTTTAAATATAATATATGTCTAAATTGTATAAAATAATACTCTAATATTTAACATAAGAGAAACTAATAGAAGATAAGAAAAAAGTGTTGATTATATTAATGTATAGTATTTAAAAGAGAAAGATTTAATAGAATAGAGATAAAATTTAGTGAAGTGAAAAAAATAAATGTGTTATTTTAGAGTAAGGCAATATAAATATTAATATAATTCTTTAAAATTTATATCGATATGAATCTAATGGGCTACTCGCGGCCCATATGGGCTAGCCCTAATGAGTAGCAAGCATTTTAGGACTGGACTGAAAAAGCTCTAAAAATATGAACTTCAATTTTAAGGCCCAAGCTCTATAATTTTTTGGACCTGACAAACGGTTCATGTGGACTTGTCCATTTTGACAGCTATGGCCTGACCCATTTTCAAAGCTCTAGGTATGGTTGAACTAGGATGGAAATATATTCCATCCTTCTTTTTGTCCACTTGCCCCTCTGATTTTTGACATATTGGAGAAAGATAGGCCTTTAACTTCCTTGCTGATTTTTTTTAACAGGTTGATGTTGTGCATTCTGCTCTTAGCTCAATGAAGTATGATGACATTGAGATTGTGGTTGGTGAAACAAGATGGCCTTCTAGTAGGGACAACCATGAAGTAGAACCAAGTGTTGAAAACGCCAAGGCCTGTAATGGCAACTTTATTACTCATCTTAGATCATTAGTTGGTACACCTTTGATACCTGGAAAGTCTGTCAACTTACATTTTCGCACTCTACGGTGGAAACCTCAAATCTGGCCCGGGTTCCGAACGCGTATTCGGCCTTTTTAAAACTTATCTTACCATGTCATTAATCATATAATATTGGTTTCTAAATATGATTTTTCACAGAATCTGCCACCAACTAGTCCGGTAACTCCAGCACCTAGTACTTCATGGGGTATTATTCCAAAAGCAGGAGTTTCTGAAGCACAATTGCAGGCCAATATTGATTATGCATGCAGCCAAGGATTAGATTGTAGACCAATACAACCAGGAGGAGTATGTTTTGAACCAAACACATTACCAATCCCATGCTGCTTTTGTAAGGAATCTTCTACTACCAAACATTTGGTAGAAATCAATGGAATTGTGATTTCTCTCAAACAACTACACTCACATCCCAAAATCCAAGTAAATATTCTCTCTTGACACTTTTTTCCTCATGATCAAGTCTTTATTTCAATGATATACTTGTTTGTTAGTTAGTACTACTAATAAAAAACATCATAAATTTTGTTTCCTCTTTTCTTTGTAGGTTACCATGGCTGCAATTATGTTGGTGGGAGTACCTGAAAAGCAGATGTTTCTGTTTGAGCTTAGTTAATTAATTTTGTCAAATAAAGTATTAATTTTAGTTTTAGATGAACTGGCCTCATATATCATGTAGAGTTAATTAGAAATGAGAAACTTATGAATTTGGATTTAATAAAAATTTGTATAAATGTTGAATTTAGTTATTTAGTTTGGTCATTCAAAATATATTATAAAATATTTTAGTTATTTAGTTTGTCATGGTTCAAAATGTATTTTAAAATATTTTAAATGAGTAATTTTTATTTCAATATTAGTGATATTTTCAATTATATTAAAATGAGAATTTATAAATTTATTATATTTTGATATAATAAAAATTATATCTGAGGATACTTAAACCATGAGTGCTTCTTTATTTTCGAGGATGATCCTCGCTCCACTGCCTGATGTATTAGATGCTCCGTTGACGTAGATGACTCGTTTATGCACGCATTCAGGTGTAGTTTCCGCTGGGGTTATCTCGGTCACGAAGTCGACCAGGGCTTGAGCTTTTAGAACTTTTCTGCTTTCATAGTGTATATCGAATTCAGACAGTTCTAGGGACCATCTCAGCATTCTCCTAGCCATATATGGTCGGACAAGTAGTTGCTTGATAGGTTTGTCAGTTCGTACGACCACAGTGTGTGTCAGGAAATAGTGCCTTAGTCTTTTGGTTGCGTTCACGAGGGCGAGTGCGACCTTCTCTATTTGTTGGTATCTGAGCTCTGGCCCTTACAGCGCTTTACTCGTAAAATAGACGGGCTTCCGCCCTTCTGGATTTTCCCTAATGAGAGTTGCGCTAATGGCCTCAGTATTAACAGAAAGATACAAGTATAAGACTTCCCTGGTTGTTGGTCTGGACAAAATCGGCGGTTCTGACAATGCTCGCTTGAATTGATTTGAACAGTCGATCAGAATAGGTGAATAGCCAGTAACATGTATGTGGTCTTAAACGATCAACGATGGGGGTTGTACATGATGATACTTTGATGCTTAAGTCAGTTTGGATGAAAAGTTATATAAGAAAGGGTTAAAGAATAGAATATATGACCATCCTGCAGAGGATAGTTTTTATAGTGAGCCCCTAACGTTTGATCAATGGTCTCCGTTATGGGTTACGTCTTCAGACCCACAACGGGTGACTGTCAGGATTCCCACGTGGAAGTAGAGATGAACAGTTTGTGTCCATCGTCCTGGGTCAACTATTCCGTACTTCCCAGATAATGGATGAACTTGCCCGTTACGCAGGACAAAACGGCTCCGCGGGGTGTGCGGGTTTAGTTGGTGACGTGTCCTCGGATGAGGAGCACGCGTGGAATGTATTCTCCACTAGCCCCAACGGACTGGTTAAACACTTTGGATTGTCCTCAACGTAGAACTGGATTGGGTTGTGCTCGATAGTGGGTCAACCACATGCCCAGTCCATAGCAGAAACAATTATATTTAATGTCATGTCATTTTTTATTTAAAAATAAATTAATATTTTAAATCATTTTGCAATAAGGCTAATGTTATGTTTGGATATCATAAAATGAACGGAGTGGAATGAAGTGAGACGGAATGGAATAGAGTGGAGCAAAACGAACATCTCATTCCATTGTTTAAAAATTTTAGAACGGAATAAGACAAATTGTTCATTCCACCCAAATAGGAGGGGAAGAAATATGATAGTAAGTGTTTAAGATCCAAACAATGGAATATCATTCATTCCATCTCTTTCCACTCCGCTTCATTCAATTACATCCTCCAAACAAAGTCTAAAGGTATTGATACCCAACTATTTATCAATGGTAAGATGTTGGTCTATGAGCAAATGATATATCCTTATTTTATGTTGTCATCATGGTTCAGGAACAACAAATACAGCAAGTCCTTCACTAACTCATACTTAACCAATTTTCTGCAGTTTTTTTCTTCCTGTTATAGTATTATGTTTTGGTGTGTCTCTGAGTCCTACTAAGTGTTATATTAGAGATTTATGCTTTTATATGATGTGTTTAATACTTAGTTTCTTATGCATTCTTATGATCAATTCCATTCATCTGTCAATTTTACTGATGAGGTATTAGTGTTTCTTGACGTTTTGTGAATATTATGACTACTTGAGTGATATTATGTTGATGAAACTTTTGAAGTGTGAGAATAACTTGTGGCTATACTTGTATGCCTTAAATTATATATTATCTTATGATTTCGATAATTATATGAATTCTCACCCTTCTGTTGGAATGATGTTTTATACGACATCGCTCAAGTATGAAGAAGTAGAGTTGCTTCTAGCGCGAGTTAGTTGTTGTAGTAGTTTGTCCTAGTTTCTTATTTATTTTGGACCGAGTCGTGCTCTGACCATGTAACACTGGGAATCGTTTTGATTCATGTTTTTAGAGATACGATTGTATACCATATTTATTTTGTTAATTGAATTTGAAATTATGATGAAGTGGCTTTTTATGCTCAAGTTGATTCAATGAATGAAGTTTATTTGAGACTTGAATATTATGAGATTCTTAATGAAAGTGATTTCGCTGCTACATGCTAATATGAAAGTATATGAAAAACAAAAATTTATTTCAAGCGTTGTTGAGCATGACAGGTGTATGTATGATGTTTTTGAAATTATGTGTGACATCCTTATTTGAGATGCATGATATTTACTCTGATTATTTATATGTATTCCACGGGGTTTAGAAAGGTGTAACAATATAAACGTTAAAATTCCTCCACTTCAACAAATCATCCATTCTTTCTGCTTGATTTCCTTGTCCTAGTGGAAAATTGGTAATGTATGTGTGTTTTCTTTTTGGCGTTGTTGTTTGGAAATCTCAAAGCTTGTTTTATGCATAAGAAGTCGTTGATTAAGTTATTAGCCAATGGGCTCGTTTGTTTTGCATTTTTTTAAAAATAATTTTTATAGTGTAACATAATTTTGTGAAAAAAACAATTTGCAAAAAACTTTTCAAAAAAACTTCAAATAAAAATTTAGTTTGAATAGTTATTCTTAAAATGTTATTTTAGATATTTCATCATCTTATCGGGAAAAAAATTGGATATCAAAATTTCAAAAAATCACAAAATTTATAAATTTATTATATTTTGATATAATAAAAATTATATTTAAGGATACCTCAACCACAAGTCCCTATTTGTTTTCGAGGATGATCTTCGCTCCACTGTCTGATGTACTATATGCTCTGTCGACGTAGATGACTCATTTATGGGCGCATTCAAGTGTAGCTTTCGTTGGGGTTATCTTGGTCACGAAGTCGACCAAGGCTTGAGCTTTTAGAGCTTTTCTGCTTTCGTAATGTATATCGAATTCAGACAGTTCTAGGGACCATCTCAACATTCTTCTAGCCATATCTGGTCGGGCAATTAGTTTCTTGATAGGTTTGTCAGTTCGTACGACCACTGTGTGTGCCAAGAAATAGTTCCTTAGACTTTTGGTTGCGTTTACGAGGGCGAGAGCGACATACTCTATTTGTTGGTATCTGAGCTCTGACCCTTACAACATTTTACTCGTAAAATACATGGGCTTCTGCCCTTATGGATTTTCCCTAATGAGAGTTGCGCTAATGGCCTAAGTATTAACAGAAAGATACAAGTAGAGGACTTCCCCGGTCATTGGCCTGAACAAAATCGGCGGTTTTGGAAATCTCGCTTGAGGTGTTGTAGGGCCTGCTCGCATTCCTTCGTCCATTCAAACGTTGCTTCCTTCCGGAGTAACTTGAAGAAGGGTGAGGCGTGTTCACAAAGTGTGATAACGATGTGAGCACGTCGTTCAAGGACTGAATCGACTTCTTAGATTTAGGCGTAGAAAATTCGGAGAAAGCGTGACACTTGTCGGGATTAGCCTCGATTCCTCTTTCTGTAAGATAGAAACCGAAGAACTTTTCCGCCTTTACACCAAAGGTGCATTTGTCGGGGTTAAAGCCCATTTTTCACTTCCTTTCCAGGTTGAAGACTTCCTGGATATGAGATGTGTGATCAAACTCTTGGGTGAACTTGACGATCATGTCGTTCATGTAAACTTCGAGCATGTCCCCAATCTGTAATTAGAATACCTTGTTCATCATGCATTGATACTTGGCTCCCGCGTTCTTCATCCTGAAATACATTACATTGTAGTAATATTTGTCCGTCGGGGCATAAATGTGGTATGTCTCTTATCTTTCTCGACCAGGGGTATCTGATTGTACCTAGAATAAGCGTCCATGAAGGACAAAAGCTTGAAACCTGCAGAACTGTCTACCAGTTTCTCTATGTTATGCAAAGGGTAATAATCTTTCGAGCAAGCCCAATTGAGATCGGTGTAGTCAATACGTAGGCGACATTTCCCATTAGGTTTCTTTATGAGTGTAGTGTTTGAGAGTCAGGTTGTATATCTGGCCTTAATTACAAAATTGGCCTCTAGGAGGTCTTTAAATAATTTTTCAGCAGCTAAAGTCTTCTCTTCAGACTGTTTGCGCCTGTGCTGAGCAATTGTGCGTGATGATAGATTGATGCTGAGCTCGTGACATGCAATCTCAAGGGAGATGTTGGGCATATCGATGGCATTCCAAGCGAAGAGGTCGGCGTTGTTGCGCAGACATTGTTTTAGTTGCTCTTTCACATCGCCGAGAAGTCTTATGCCAATGCGAACTCCTCTGTCTGGGTTATTCCTGAAGATTATGACCTCGAACTCACCTTCAGGCAAAGAAAGCAAGATGGTTGAATTGTTTATAGATGTGGTGTCTTCGTAATCTACAGGAATGCAGGAGTCCAGGTCGACTGTGTTGATCTGAAGAGTTGGTTTCTTCTCAGGTTAGGCCTCTTCGGCCGGGGAGTTCTCGTCTCTTGGGTGTTTGTTACCTTTAAGCGCGGTTTCAATCATTGTATAACCTTTGATCGCAACCTTAAAACATCTTCGTGCGACTTCAATGTCTCCGTAAAGTGTAGATACGTGTCGTTTCTCTGTATAGTACTTCATTTTGAGATGGACAACGGAGGGGACGACGATGAACTCGGCCAATGTTAGCCTTCCCAATATGCATTGGTATAGTGATGAGCAGTCGATCACTAGGAAATATATCTTGATGGTCTTGGACGCGTCTCCTTCTCTAAACGTGACCATCAACTCGACATAGCCTCAGGGTTTGCGGTAGCCCCATTGAATCCTTACAGATCAGATCCAACGTACGGGGACAGGTTCTTCTGATCAAGCTGCAATGCTCTGGAGAGGGAGGTGTAAATTATGTCGACCGAGCTTCCCTGGTCGACGAGTATCCTACGAACATCCGTTTATGCCATTTGGGCACAGATCAGCAATGGGATGTGTGAGTTTGGAGAGCCACTGAGGAGTTCTTCCATGTAGAATGTGATCAGATGGGATTTACCCTTGACTTTCTTGAGGGATGAAAGTTGATTTGGCGATGAATTAACCAAATGCTCGAGTCTCCTCCTGGCTGATCTGACGGTCATCTTGTTGTAGCCTCCACCTGAGATGAGAATGCCTCATAGGGGCTGTGTGCTGCAAAATACCCCGTGCTTCTGAGGTGTTGAGGAATGAATAAATCTTCGGGTCTGGTGACCAACAAGGTGACTGGCATGGGAATAACTTCTTCGGAAATCTCGTCGACTCTCTTGGTTTCCTCCTATCGATGAGCTCCATCCTTTACATACATCTTGAGATGCCATTCCTTGATAAGGATCTCAATAGTATCTTTGAGGTGAATGCAATCTTCGGTCACGTGTCAGTGACTGCAATGAAAACAAAAATACTTACTTTATAGGTATTGGCCTTAGCAGCAATTGGTTTGGAGAAGCGAACGCTTTCTTGCTTGAATTAGGTATTGATGCACTCTGTCAGAATCTTCTCATGGGGAGCTTTGAGGAGGGTACACTCTGAGAAACGACCCGCAGGGCCCCTGCTTTCACGAGGAGGGACATTCTTGCATTTTATGCATCAAGAAGCTTTAGTGTCGTCCTTTTTCTTGTGAGTCAACGAATTCTCCTGATTCCTTGAATCTCTTATCTTGTACGCGGTCTCTTTCTCTTCATATTGGATGTAAGCTATAGCCTTGTGGAGGAGCTCGGCGAGTGACTGAGGAGGCTCAATCCCTACAACTTTATGGAAATTGTTGTTGGAGCGCAAACCTTTCCCCAAAATGTACCACTTCTCGCAGAGGTTCCTCCTTGTTCGGGATGATCCTTTCGAGGGTGGCCTTGGATATGGGATGACGTCTAGACGCGGTGAAATTCCTAGTGAATTGATTCTTCAGGACTCTCCATGATGTGATAGACCCCGCAGGGAGATGTTTGTACCATGACATGGCGCCTTTACGCAATGTGATGGGGAAAATCTTACACTTGATGGCTCCTTCGATGTTGTGATAGTGGAGCATGACCTCGAGGTTTTCTATATGGTCATCGGGATCGGTGGTCCCGTCATAAGTGGCTAGTGGAGGGGGCTTCTCGAGACCGCAAGGAATGCGGGTTTTCATAATCTCGTGACTCAAGGGGCCGCAATTATCCTCGTCGTCGATGCTTCTGGATGAAGGATATGGGGACCGACTTCAACGAGGGCTCCTTCTACATTGACGGGGACGATGATCCTCGTCGTAACGGGACTTCTTGGTACCTATATCTCTCTCGTCTGGTGAGTGTCTATGTTTTCAGGGAGGGGATCGAGTTCGTTTCTTGGCCTTTTCTGGGTGAGTCCTTCTGGACTGTCTTGATCCGCCAGGGGAGAAAGATCTCTGGTATCTTTCCTCTTGTGTTTCCGCGGAGGAGATCGTGAGCGGCGTGGAGGTTGCGAGATTCCCTGCCGCGATGTCTCCTGGTGGAAGAAGGGGAGCGAAGATCACCCTCGAGCATTTGAATGGTCTCATTTTGCTGGAAGAGAGAGAGGTTTGCCTTATTAAGGGCATTGATGAGAGCCTGAGTATTAGCGTCAGCGTCGAATGGTAAGGGGATCGGTTCGAACACATGATCTCCGTGAATGATGGATGGTTGTTTCAAATTGTTGGAAGAAGGAGAGGGAGGATGTCCATCGTGATGCTCGACATCGAGATGAGTTGCTCCATTGTTGCCGAAGTTGTCTTCGTCACTGATGACGATGGTGAGAGGGTCGTTCACACTCTTGTTGAGCTAGGAATCCATGAAGACGAAAAAAGAAAGGATGAGCTTTGATCTTGGGTTGAAAAGAAAGGATTTTGTTCACGAAACATGGGGGAAGCTGCTAATTCCCACATATGGCGCCATTGTACAGAAATATTTCGGATAGGTCCTTGTGGTCTTCAGCTGGGACTGCGACGGTATTTGTAGGAGAGGGGTGGTGTACCTGCAAGGTACTCCGACGCTCAAGTAAATTTCAGGGTGAGACAAACTAAAGCGTAAGAAAGAATGTGAGTGATTAGAATTGAATACCTGACCCTCCCAAGATGAAGGGTATTTATAAGGGCACTTGACCGTGATTCACGGGCGCGTAGCCCTTGACTGGGTGTAACTGCTTCCAGAAATTTCGAAGGTCAGTTGGTCACGTGAATGGCGTTAGAGCGCATACGGAGGAAGTCCCCAACGACTATATCCTAACGGTTATAGGGTCGCGGATCTCTTGATGGGCTTATGCCCAGAGCAAAACTGGATTGAGGCTCATTTTGGCGTAAGGCAGTCCAGAACAATACCTTTTTAGGAAGCTAGATGGTTAGAGGATGTTATTTTAAAGGATGAGTATTCGGTTTTGTATGTGAAAATGCAATCGAAGAGGCTTTCGATCACGGCTATGGGAGGGTAGAGGAATTGTGTTTGGACTTGGGGGGATTTTGACATTGGTGGGACGATGGCTAATGAACCAAACATTAGGGTTGTCGTGGTGTCTTTGAATGAGCGGCTTTTAGATCATGGTGTTTCGGAGGAAGGTTTTCGATAGTATTTCTTGGGATCTAAATCCCGATGTTGATTTTTCGTTGGTTTCTTGTTACGCTTTTTACGCTTTCTATCGTACTCCTTTTGGCCCTTTGAATAGGTATGATGAAGCGTTCAGTTTAATATCGAAGATGGAGGTTCCGTTCAAGATTAAAGCTTTTTGGTGGAGACTTCTTGTAATTAGGCTTCCAACAAAGGACCTTTTGGCATATAGAGGTATTAACTTTCAAATTGATTCTTTGAGTTGTGTATTTGTGGGGTTGTTTCAGAAAGTATGAAACGTTTATCTTTTGCTTGTAATATGGTGAAGTCGATATAGAGGGAAATAGTCATTTGGACAGGTAAATTGGATGGGATGGAGGAAGAGTGTCTTTTGAATTGTATCGATTGGTATTCGTTTTTCCGTATAAAAAAGTTAATGAGGGCAAATCGGGAGTAGTTTGGCTAGCAATTGTTTGGACATTATGGGTTGTTAGGAATGGTGTTAACTTCCGGATGAATTATTTGAATTTTAACAATACGATGTGGGGTATAAAATCTTTAGTTTGGAAGTGATCTTTTGTGGAGATATTACACATTCCAATTATAGTTTTTATGATTTTAATAAATATCTTTTACTATTATTTCAGAAGATCAATTGGTTTGTAATCTCTCTTTTATCAAGTTTTTTCTGCTTTCGGTTGTAAATAGGTTGGACGAAGGATATAAAAGTAACTATTTAGAATAATCAACACAATAACTTCTGTAATTTGCAATGTTCAAATAATTAACCATTTTACATAGTGCCTTAGATGGTTTAGGACTAGTCTAAAAGGAAGAGAACTTTCTGTAATTTACAACAACATACAGTTTATGTAATGGGAATAATGATTATGAAATGCTACATCTTGTTCCATAGACACATATAAGAAAGAATTATTGTGACAATGGATCCGGATTGAACTTCACTGATTCCCTCCATATGAGTTCCTTAATGTGGTCTCCAGTGCATGATGGCTGCTCAAAATCAAAACTGAATGGCATGGGAGTAACTGGCTCATCATTGATGTCATGGAGTGATGATAGATAAGGGTGACATAGTGCCTCATCAACTACAAATCAATGAAAAATATATTATATAAATATGAAAAGATAAGAGAAATTGTTTTGTTCAATGAGGAGCGAGTTACTATACCTGTAATTCGTTTGTCGGGATCAAAGATAAGCATTTTTTCTAGCAAGTCCAGAGGCTCGCCCGACATAAGAGGAAATTTTGCAGAAAGATTTTGCTTCCCAAACTGTGGAAGCTGCCTAAGATACCTTTTCGCATTTTCACTTCGAAGAAATCCAAGGCTTGAATCGTCAGGAGAACCTATTAACTATTTTGAGCAAAAGGAAAACAAAATGCATATTACAACAACTGAACTATGCAAGAGATAGGCAAAGTAATACATTAACTAGAATGCTTCAAATGGAAGTACCAAAAACTTACCTCAGTTATAAGCCTTAGTTGATGAACATAATCTTTCCCTGGAAACAAAGGTTGTCTGGTCATAATTTCAGCAAATATGCAACCGACCGACCAAACATCGATTGCGGATGTGTACTCTGAACAATTAAGGAGCAACTCTGGGGCTCGGTACCATCTAGTAACAACATATTCCGTCATAAAATCTGTTTCAGATGTCGTCCTTGCCAAACCAAAATCCGCAATTTTAAGGTCACAGTTTCCATTCAAAAGTAAATTACTCGGTTTAAGATCACGATGCAAGACATTCGCGGAATGCACATATTTCAGTCCCCTTAGTAGCTGGTATAGAAAATACTGCAGAATTCAAGAAACATGTTATAGCGGAAGAATCTTGTTGTGAGAATGAAACTATGTACTTCAAATTCAATAACATGAATAGAGAAAAAGCTTACTTGACAATGATCAAGATTAAGAGGTTGATTCGAACGAATAATCTGATGAAGATCCGTATCCATCAATTCATAAACAATGTAAACATCATTAAAAGCATCCTTTTGTGGAGGTCTTATAATATCCTTAATAGCAATAATCTGTGAACAAATTTCATCATCAAGACATTATAGCATAATAATTTTAATAATAAGCAGACAATAAAATCTCTGAAGATAGAATACATTTTCATGATCCATGTGACGAAGAAGCTTAATTTCCCTCAAAGTCCTTTTAGCATCAATAATGTTATCAAATGTATTTGCAATCTTCTTGATGGCAACTTCCTCGCGAGTTTCAGAATTAACCGCGGCACTGAAAATAATTTAGATAAACAACTTAATCAAGTATTTATGTATAAGTTATTTCTATAACAAAACCATAAAGAAGTGAAACTAACCAGACGATGCCATAAGCACCTCTACCGATAGGGCGAAGGGGAGGAACGTATTTGGAAGAAACTTCAAACAAGTTTCCATACAAACTGTATTGCACATAACGACCTTTGTGAGTGAAAACCTTCTTAACTGAATCTGTTTCATTATTATCTTTGCTTTTGCTATCCATTTTTGGATTCTGTTCAATTCTGTTATCTTGAATTGTTCTCCATAAGAAGAGTTTTAATTTTCTATTATAATAATTATCTATTACCACTTGTTGCTTATGCTATTTGATCATATTGACGTAATAGTATAGGAGAAAATTAAAGCATAGCTTATATGAATGAGTTAACAGCCATTAGGATATAATTAATTATGATCATTAAGCTAACTTGTCAACGGATTTTTAAGACCTGGTCATCTATATATTTCTATATTGAGTGAATCTCATTATATGCTTTTAATGGATTCTATTTTAGGTTGGGTAGGTAGGTACTACTTGCCAAATGGTTGCCGAATTTATTGATATATTCAACACCACCATATAAATTATAAAATATCAAGCAATTGAAATTTGATGATCTCTAAGATAAACCATCTACCGAAGTTATTTTTTTAATATAACACAGTTGAATAGAGATTTCATTCAAACTTTGGATATTTTACTACGAAACAATAGGTCGATAAATTCTTCATTCGGTCTAAATTGAAGGAAAGAAATATAGATATAAGTGGTGTACCATGACTAACCAATGTTAGATTGAGTAGTTCAGAGGAAAAAACTTACTCTTTGAAGTGGTGCTTCTGATTTCTTGTGCCACCATAATCATGGTCTACATAAATGTGTTTCTTTAAAGGAAAATTTTTAAGTCATTGAAAAATCACAAATTTGTTAGATTTAGATTATGTTATGTTATTTGAACAAGTCAAATAGTTATATGATTGTGGAAGGATCATGGGTTCAATTTAAGTTGTCATAGTTTATAGGATTTGTTTGTTTGCATTTTCTATCCTTTTAATTAGGCACTTTCTAGTGCATCCAATTTCTTTAGTAAGGTTATAAACCATGTTTCCTATCAATGAATTATCTCAGTTACAAGAATTCTACAATGGTTAACAAATTAGCATGAATTATCCAGAATCCCCCAATTGTTAACAAAATTAGCCTGCCGCTTTGAGTATTGAATGAAATGGTAGTTTTTGTGAACAATTGAAATTTAAAAATCAAATTGCTCTTTAAAAACAATTTAATGTCAATCAAATTCAGCATAGAAAACATGTTGTCTAAGTATTATTTTGAAGTTATAAAATTTTAAGAGTACATTCATCAAGTAACTTCTTCTACTTCGTTACATAATATGGTATAATTAAGATTAAAATCCGACAAAACCTTACTATATTCATTAGTTTAAATATTAGTCCTAGAAAACGTTTATTCCTACATCATGGAAGCGCTGGACTATGAAAACATCTCTAACAGCATAGGGAGCAATTGCCAAATGCACATAAACACTGATATAAAAATATTTTTTAAAACTTAATTAACACAGTAGTTTAATTTTAAAAACTTCTTTAACATTACCAAACTCCAATTCAGAATTGATTTTTAAATTTCAATCCTACCTCAACAACCCTCCATCTAGAACATTCATTTTTACCAACACCATCCATGATCTATTATCCAAACATAAACAAATAAACATATTACTAATCAAAAACACTTGGTTCAAAATCTTCATTGCATGAATAACAACTATAAATTAAAATAAAATGTCAAGAGGGATTCAACAACTTAGAGGAGGGGGAAATACTATAGGATCTAACGACAGCCAAAACTGCATGAACTGGATCAGAAATCATAACATTTAAGCATCATTTGAACTGGTTGGTGCTCCAAAGCCACCAGAACCACGACCGAAGCCAGGTCTTCCACCAGGACCCTATAATAACAAGAAGAATAAAATCCAATGAGGAAAGTATGTTTATAGAATTCAATAACAATTTAGGAACATAGGAATAGAATTTGAATGACAAGGAAGCTTGAAAGTTCATAGTTAAACAATACACCACAAAAAATACAAAACAATACTCACTATAGAGAAGTAGGAAGGTAGAACAAAATAGTACATAACTTCAAATTCCTACCATTATATAAAAGGATACACATAAAGTAAACAATGAATCAACGTGCCTACACAACTTTACTTAGCTAAGACAAAAACTAAAACAATAGCCTATCATTCTGCACTGATATACCACTAAAATTGCTCATCATCATATGAAATTAGAAGAACATACAAGACAAGTCATATTGTATCACATAAGTATCTTGAGAGTACAGGCTAGCTTAATTTGATCATAGAGATCAAAACCAGGATTTATAGAGAAGTTAAGAAATAACCATAGTTTGACAAAAATGAAATATGGTTTTAACTAATTGCCAACACAACCAGATTTATGAGATTAAAAGTAAACAATTGGCAATATAAACCATAAGAGGTGCAGCCAAAACAATGTTGGTCAAATATAAAACAGAAATGAGATTAAGCTATCAAAAATTTAACCTACACATAAGTTGATAACCACATAATAAAATGGAATTAACAGAATCATCATTGAAAATAAATGAATAAACAAATCAACAGAAACACAACATTCAAACTTCATTCAAATTAAGTATGGATGCAATAAGATTATTACCCCGAAAGAAGGTCTGTAGTCAGCAGGAGCTCCACCCTTGTCTCCTCCAAACTCACCACCAGGTCCTCTGGGTCCTGGACCACCACGGTATCCATCACGGTCACCACCAAATCTCCTTTCTCCCTCAAATCGAGGTGGGCCTCTGTTCAAAGACAAATAAACAAAATTAACATCCAAAAAATTAGAGCAATCAAATTAACCTATCCAAAAACAAAACCCCAAAATTACCTAGGGCGATCACCAGGTGGACCACCGAATGGTCTACCAGCTGGCTTAGCCTGCTTCTTCAAAGTAGCTGGCACAATCTCAGATGGTAGATTGAGGTAAGTCCTGAGGAACTCGATTCCATCATTAGTCAAAAACCAGTAATAATGCATCCAAGCAAAAGTCTCCCTAACATATTCCTTAGATTTGAAGCTCTGCATAAGCTTAATCACTTGCAGATTTGGGACATCAATCTCAGGGTGCTTTGCCAAATTGAAATCCTTCTTTGCATAGCAAACTCCCTCTGAACAACAACTAAACCGATTCAAACACAAATGCAAAATAAAATCACAACAAAACGAAACCCTAAAATACTGAACAAGTATAACGAACCTTGGAAGAGGTATTTGGAGATCTCTCTGCGATTTTTCTCGGATATGATCTGGGAAAATTAAACATAGAAATGTAAAATAGATTCACAAATTTGGATTACAACAATGATAGAAAACTTCAATTAGTGTTTGCAAAGGAATTGAGAAGAGAAAATCGAGTACCATGGTTGCAACGTGGAGGCGGCACAAGAGAAAGTTTAGCAGCAAAAACTCCAATCCTCTCTCACGCTTGGCTGCTACAATCTAAACTCAAAACCCTAATTTATGTTTCCTTCATTTATAATGGACCTGGGCCACATTTATAATGGCCCAATTTTCATTTTAAAAGATGGATGTTTTTTTTTTTAACGATTTTGTTCTACCACTCCCAGTTATACCCAGCACCCCTCCCTAAAAAATTTATTGACCAAAATGTTCTTCTTATTTTTAAATATTCTAAAATTAAATTTGGTCAAAATAATTCACTTTGATAGAAGCTATAATTTTGAAATATTCAGTAGTGGTGGCCAAAACTTCAGTTCGATTTTCTTTTCTAAAATTGGTGAACATTTTTTAATTTTACAGCATTTTTAAAATTTTGGTATGAGTTTTGCAGAGTTTTTTAAAACTTCGGTGCATTTATAGTGTATTTTTTTAAAATATGATGTTTTTGAAAAAAAAAATCGAATTTTTTATTGGAATTTCTGAAAAATCCAGGAGCCAACAAAATATCAAATTCCTAAAAGGAGTAGAAATTTTCATATTTTTTATAAATATAAGTATGAGAGTGTACCTAAGAGGACGTGAATTAGGTGTTTAGATGTTTTATGAAAAATCAACGGATGTTTGAAAGTCTTAAAAAATTATTATTGGTTTTTCTTTTACTAGTTTATGTATAATAGTTATTTTTCTTGGTTGAGTAAATGAGCAGAAAAATAAATATGCAATAAACATAAAATATATTTTGGTTCCCCTTTTCAAATAAGGGTACTTCAGTCCCCTCACATTATGTGAGAGATTTCACTATTGTTAGATATTTATACAAGTCTTACACCGAGACTTCTCCTACAATCTTCTAACAACAATAAAGAAACACACTACTTCATTGATTTTTAATCTTAGAGAAAAAATCATTCATCTTTTACACACTTGTTATCACAACCTGATAAATAAGTTACAAACTTTAATAATGTAACAACTGATTTAAATGAAACTTTAAGTATAATAGAATTTTGTTGTTATCAAAATTCTAGCAAAGTTGTCCTTCCTTTTTTTGTAACAATATGATTCAACAATATATAATTTAAATGCTCAAGGAAAAATATGAAACTTTTTCATCTAGTATGAAAATTATGCAGGAAAGATTCCATAAAAATTTTGAACACTTGTAAAATATGTCAGGAAAGAGGTTATTTTAGAATTTAAATTTTATATTATTTATAATAAGCATGCACCTCTTAATTTTATAGAAGAAATTGTTGGAGATAATCTTATGAAAAATTGCCATGGTTAAGATAAGATTCGTGATGAAAAGAGATGATAGAAAAAATTCAATGTTTCAATAAAAATTCAATAGAAAATAACATGCAAAAATATGTGAACAAGGATGAGTGTTAATAGATTACCCCTTCCCGTTTTGAAGGAGGATAATCGATTATCATCATGTGAAACGATGGCATGATAATCTATTATGATAGCCATATAGAAAAGATGTTAATTGATTATGTTATTATAAAAAGGAGGAATGGTCAATCGATTACTTTGCTTCATTTTTAATATGCTAATCAATTGGCCTTAAATGAAAACAAATTTTTTCCTTTTAGAGAAGCTTATTTAATTAATTATCATGGTCTTCCTTGCCATGGATTAATCGATTAACCCTCTTGTATACTTAGATAATTTTCACAAATAAAAAATTTCACTTTGTGCTAATTTTGAAAAATCATGAACCAATGCATAAAATGATTTTTTTTGAATATTTTCTTTGAGCATCTAAGATTATATCACTAATGCATATTGTATCTTAGCTTACCCTTTGATTAAATTTCATATGCCCGTGTTTGATGATCAATTCTTTGATTTTTTCTTGCTAAGATACTTTACTTGTCTTGATACAAATTCCATTTGAATATTTTCCTTCTTATGCATATTTGTCTTCATCAAAATAACTTCAGCAAGTGACTTGTCTTCATAGTAAAAATTTTGGTATACCAGATGTTCAATCCTGTGTGAAAAATCTGATAATTTAATTCAGGTGTTTAATTTATACACTCATAAAATGGATGGTTCCTCTGCATATTTTACACGCGTTGTTGAAGTTGTATGCTTTACTTGCATGTTTTGTTTTTAACTTGTACAAGTTTTAATAAACTTTGGGTATCTCTGGCATAAATAATGCATTATTTATATGTTGTAAATAATATATATTTCCCTATCGGACTGACCTATTAGTATGGACATCATTGGTAAATAATATGATAATTGTTATTATTATTTGTTCTGATACTGCAGATTGGATCAAAGGGAGGAAAGATAAATTAATTATGGATTGGGAGATAGGAGGAAACAACATGATATTATTGTTGTTAATAAACTTTTTTTATTCCTTTTATTGTATCCATTTATAATTCAAATCAATTTCAAACAAATTCGCCTAATTTTATCGTATAATTATGATTATTATTTCTATATTCTAAATTAATAACAATTTAGGTGGAGACAAGTATTACTTATCACTATATTACTTGTGTGATTGTTGATAAATTTTCCAAAAATCTATCCGTACCACAATTTGAAGGAAAATAAACAAGGCAATGGATTTCTTTGTTTAAGCCCTCTTTGGATACATATTTTTTTTACTAAAATAACCCATTTACTAGCATACAAATACTTCCATAAAACACACATACACACACACACACAAAAAGCATGCCACATAGTTTCAAATGGAATTTCCACATCTTGTAATCAAGAAACTCCAACTAAGTGATTCTTAAAATTTTTCAAAATCTACTTTAGAAATAAGATAATCCATCATGGCCAAGTGGTGTTCAACGATACCACGTCACCCACAATTCCCTACCTTGAATAAAATTTGACTAATTGAATGAGATCATATTCTTCATAACTGGCTGCAACATACTTTCTAACACCTCGGTAGCTAACTTGTATATAAACCTCGTTAGGAAAATCGGTTAGAATTCACCTAGTTATAGCAAGTTGTCCTCCTTATGGATGAAGGCAATGAGGTCAAACATGAAACTCCTAGGTAATTTTTTCATAGAGAAAGACTAGTAAAACACAACACAAACTTCTCGTAAAAAATAAGAGTTAAAGTTATATGGTCATGTGATCTTATTTCCATCACTAAAATCCACCACCACATCTAACTCTAATAGCATGAAGGATGTCAGCATACTTAGATTATCCTTAAAGGAAACAAGATTTATCTCGATATCATCCAATTTCAGACACCTATCTATATCCTCAAAGTAATGCAATGTAAGATATTTAGGGACATCCTCCGGCCTCTCCCAAAATCATAAATCCGCTTGTTATCTACTTTAAGATCCAAAATAGAATTTCCCCTTTATATGTTAACACAAGTGTGAAAATAACTTGTACTTGCACCACCTTTCTTGAGCATTTAGGTTTAGACCTTTAGGATATCTAGGAGTCTTTTCTTTTTAGCAAGGCTAAAAGATTAACCAAATTTGAAGTGTTAACAACATCCTCTTAAAGAGAGGGTTAAGTTTTTATCGCATTATCATCCAACACCTTAATCTCTTCCCCATGAAACTCGGTCCTAATATCAATATTATCAAACACCTTATTAATATGCCTCTTAAGGCATCCACTGTGACCTTTAAACTTTTCCTTTAGGATGAATGTCATCCAGTTAAAGGAAAAAGTGTTACCCCATATCTTGGAGACTATGGTGAACGACTTAGAAATTATTAAACTAGATGTATTTGACCCCCCACAACTATGTAGAGTACATGTGAATTAGAAAGCAATGATCAGAGACAATGCTTGTGGTCTGGACAAACTTAATATGTCCCACCACCTATCAAACACATGAATATGATCCAAATAAATCCTGGAATTACCATTAGGTTAAAATTAGGTGAAACATGTTCTCCACATGGGGAGGTATACAAACCTCATAAGTGTAATAAAATTACCAAATCATTAATCTCCAAAGTACCACCCTTTTGGCTAACTATCAAACCTCTCATCTCCAAAGTCCTTAACTAAAAGTTAAAGTCATCCAATACACAACATACCTTGATTTCAAATGACCCCTTAGATCTAACCATATCACTCCACATAATCCATTTATCACAAAAACAAGAACTTTGAATAAATATTGACTATATAACATTGTGACTTAAGAACACCTCACCTAAGATTCACCCCAATAAAGCTCGACTTGGACAAGGAAAACATGGCAGTACATTTGGATTTACATAAGATAGAGAAAATAACTTTGTTATTACCCACAATTGGAATAAAACTCCACTCACAATAAGAATTATCCTTAAGTTAATGGATATTGCTTCATCCATGACACCTTGCTTCCTTTTATCGATATCAATAAAGTCTACTTGAATGGATATAACATAATACCATACATTTTAATTTAAACCTCATTGCTAACCCTTTTAAGTTAAAGGTTCTCATAATCAATGATTCACCACTCTAGATTTTTTAGGTTTTTCAATTACTGTTTGGACTTATGAGATGTTTTGTAATGTTAAGAAAATGTCATTCCTCCCAATTACTAGGATGTTGTCGTGTCGAAAATCTCCATAGGGGTTTAATACAACCCGTAAGCAACGCGCTGTATGGCCCGAGTACATTATCAAAAGATCAAAGGTCGTTGCATCGTCGCTCGAATGTAGGGAAAAATAAGCAAGGATTCCCATATTTTCATGAACGTATGTGGGTAAAGAAGTTAGTTCATGAGAGGAGGATTCATTTTGGATCATGGAATATATGCACACTTACTAGAAAATCTATGGAAATAGTGGATGTTTATGGTTAAGAGGAAGATATATTTTATGTGTCTACAAGAAATTAAGTGGACATGGGAAAGAGCAAAAGAATTAGAAAACTATTTATTTAAGCTTTGGTATGTCGGAAACGTTAGATAAAAAAAGGGACAGGGATTATTGTGGACATAAAGGGATATTATGGATGCAAAAAAGTATGAGATTGAATCATAGCCTTGAAATTTATAGTGGAACAAGACACCTTTAATATTATTAGTGCTTACGTACCTCAATTTGGGTTAGCAGAACACCTTAAGGTAAAATTTTGGGAGGATTTAGATTACTTCTGGATGTACCCCATGGAGACAAGTTTTTCCTTGGAAGGGATCTTAATGTACATGTAGGTTGTGTAGAAAAAGGTTTTGAGAGTGTGCATAAGGGGTTTGGCCTATAGGAGGTGAATGCGGAAAGTAAATCTATCTTTGAGTTTTTGTCGGCTTTTGATTTTACTATATCAAATACATGGTTTAGGAAAAAGATAAACATCTTATCACATATAAAAGTGGTGTGAAATGTTATCAAATAGATTTCTTTCTTATCAATAAGTCCGATAGGAAGATTTGATTGGATTGTAAAGTTATTCCAGGAGAAAGCTTGACTACCAACAAAGTGTTTTAGTCATGGATGTAAGAATTAAGGGGAGAGAAAATATAAGAAGTCATATGGTAGTGCCAAGGGTCAAAGGGTGACATATGAAGGGTGAAAGATAAGAAGTTTTCCAAAACAAGATCTTGGAGGGAAGCTTTGGAGAACTACAAGGAAGTGCAAATGATATGTGAATAAGATTACGCAAGAAAAGTATGGTGAATTAAAAGGTTGTTTACCTTTGGGTAAATAAGCATGGCAATTGAATGAAAGTGTCAAGTGTAATACCTTGTATATTTAACAAAATGCTCTGGATAATATTAATTAAATTTAATAGGATTTCGGTGTGCTCTGAGAGTTTCAATTAAAATAATTAGAGCAACCGACGAACTTAAATTAATTAATTAAGTATTATTTGACACAGTTTTATTAAATATTCGACTCAGAGACATTTTTGGATACTCTCATTTTGGACCCGTTAGAGTAATAACTATTGTATATCAGTATAATATATTGTGTTTCTTATAAATAAAGAAAATAATGGTTTTATACGAAACGAAGAAAGTTGGTAAGAGAAAGAAAAAGGAAAGAAAGAAAGAAAAGGGAAAAGATAAGAAAAAGAAGAGGAAAAACCCTAGAAGCTTCAAGATCAAGAATCATCATCATTTCTTCATCAATCTTCTTCATCTTCATCAAACTTCTCTTCATTTCAAGGTGGGTTCTTAGATAGAAACTTTTGTTTTAGTTTTTGGTGGAGTTAGAAGTTTATGAGTTTTAGGGTTTTGATAGAAAAATCTTAGAATCGAAGTTTAAACGGTTAAAAATCGATAAAATCAAAGTATGTTGGTTAATGTATGCATATATCCATGTTTGGTGATTGGTTCATCTGTTTTGGTGATGTTTTGATGAGTTTTGGGCACTTGGAGAAGTATTGTTCGCGACTGGTTTTCTGCTGGTTTTGCAGAGCTCGCTTAGCGAGCAGGTTAAATTTTCTGGAAAGGCTCGGGTCTGGTGGAGCTCGCTTAGCGAGCAGACCCGCGCTTAGCGAGCCTGAAAGTTTTGTTGTTTTGCGTTTTAATTCATAACTTTCTCATCCTTTATCCGATTTATGTGTTCCTTATATTGATTTGAAGCTAAAAATATGTTCTATCTAATAAGATGGAGAAATATTATTTCGAACCGACTTTTAACCGACTTTTATAATTAACCGTAATTATGTTAGTTAGGGAATTGTGGCGTTAATCGATTTATGACATATGTTGAATCATGAGGATTGCATGAGAGTAGAGACAATGAGATTGTTATGGGATTAGTTTAATTGTGATAATTAAATTAAAATGTTAGAATTATATGTTTGAAAACTATATAATTAAGAGCATCAAGAATGGAGAAAAAGTGAGGAGAATATTACCATAAACCATTAGTGTGGCCTAGTAATGTAACTAGAAATTGTTAAATGGTATGACTTGTGAGATGCTTAGGACTACCCTAAGGTGATGCGAATTGTTGAAGCGTAACACACGGTCCTTCGTAAAGTCTTGTGTAAGTCTTGAGGTGAGTATTACAATGAGTCCCACGGGAAGCATCCGTAAAGGCTTGAGGTACCGTCGGTGTGACAGGTAGTGACTTGTGGTGGGTATTACACTGTCCCATGAGAAGTCTTGCCCAAGTTAAGGCTTGTGGTGAGTATTACACTGAGTCCCATGAGAAGCATCATTTAGGCTTGTGGTGGGTATTACACTGAGTCCCATGGAAAGCATCGTTTAGGCTTGTGGTGGGTATTACACTAAGTCCCACAGGAAACATCGTTTAGGCTTATGGTGGGTATTACACTGAGTCCCACAGGAAGCATGGTAGTAGCTTGAGATGGGTATTACACTGAGTCCCATGGGAAAGCCTTGTCGTTGGAGTCTTGAGTAAGTCTTGAGGTGGTTATGTTGAGTCCCACGGGAAGCATCCATAAATACTTAGGTAGTGGCTTGTGGTGGGTATTACATTGAGTCCCACATGAAGTCTTGTCGATAGCACTTACGATAGGTATTCCACGGAATTCCATGTAAGGTGTTGAGTGCGATGTATGGACGTTTCCATCTTGCTTTGGTTCATTGTGGAGAAGTGGCTAAAGATGCGAGTAGTGATTAGATTTGAACCTTTAAAGCTGAGAGAACTCTAAGATAGGGAACTCACTGAGATGTTGATATCTCACCCCACTATTGTTGTTGCTTTTCAGGTTTCTTTTGCAGGTTTGATTTACAAGTGGAGCTATGCTTGGGATGTTTCAAGTGAAGCATAGATCTAGTCTTCCACTGTGTATTTCTATCTTTTGTACAATGATGGATATTGTATTGATCTTAGTATTTTTATTTTAGTATTTCCATGTCTTGTACCATAGTTGTATAGAATTTTAGTATTGGTCAAGAATGTGAATTATGATATTAGGCATCTTATGATGGTGTCAGTACCAAAAATAACACCTGTATGATATTATTCTAGATATATATTATATGGGCTTTACAGTTGGTATCAGAGCCTGGTTGTATCCTTGACCTAGCCTTGAAACATCATAAGTAAATCCTTCATGCCTCTTAAGTGTGTCTTGCCAGCATGATTCTTAATATCATATTATATAGTATTGGATCTGATCAACCTAATGCTATGTAGGTGATAGGTAGAATCATGGTTGTGCGACCATGAGGACTCTGAAGTGTTGTCGCAACTTGTGATGTGAATGTAGACTCAAGCCAAGAGTTATTAGAAGGAGCTTTGGTCAGCTCAGTTGGAGTCTTCATAAGAGTTTTACTTCCTGTAACATGGAGTTGTAGAGTAGTGTGTTGTTCAAGAAATCCTTTAGAATGGATCGAGTCTGAAAGGTACAAATATCCACAGGATGAATGGTCAGTGTATCAAAGAATACGTAAAGTCACTGGTGGATCAGTATTGGTCACTGGTATGGACGAGAGTATTGAGAAATCTCATTCCACAAAAAGAGAGGATACTTGTGGAGTGTGTGACATAAGTTTGGGAATGAGTAAATTGTTAGTGTTTCAGTTCTAAGGTCGCGATGGCATCGTAGATGAACAAGAGTACTTCAAGGAATGTATTCGGATAATACCTAGCAGATGGATAAAAGTTACAAGTTAAGAAAGTTGTTTTCTTATGGGAACCTAAAGTCGTGGTGAAGCGTGAAGAGAAACACAAGGATGTGATTACACGTTTCAAGTGAGACAAGTATAGCCTGGACGGAGAGTAGAAGATTTGAGTTGTATTTTCGATTATGACTGAGGAGACAAAATTTAGAGTAATACATCAAGATGATATATGTAGTAACAGATCATCTCAGAAGTGTTGAATTACCCAAGGAATGGTATGAGGTATAGTACCGGAGAGAGAGCAAGCTTCATTTAGTAACATGAGGTGTATTTGGTACGTACTTGATGAAGTTGTGATAAGTGATAAAATACGAACATTGGATTAGGAAGAATTTCTAGTAAAATGGATTATGTTGGGTATGAGAGGATTACCTGAGAGCATGAAGTAAACACAATATGGAAGCGGTATTAATAATACATCATGAGAGAGTTTTAACGGAATGTATTTTTGGACGAATGTGCGATGGAGTTGTTGAGTTATTGTTGAAACTAAAGTTAAGGAAGTGTAAGCAATGATGGATCACCCATTAGGACTCTAGTAGTATGATTACTATATGTGTGGAATTGTCTGTTGGTATGGTTGTAACTTTTGGTTGCGATTGGAATGAGCTTGGGAGGTTTAGGTAGCAATGAAAACCAAAATTGTGTTTCTAAATCTCTTTTAGCTACTGGAAGTCCAGGATTGCACTGAGTAATCAGTTACCCTCCTGGTAGTGACCAGTTATCATTGTTAAGTTTTGAAAATTGGATTTTTCTAAGATGCATAAGTTTGGACTTGGGTGCCCGATTGAAGCGTTCTTGGTACCAATGGGAAGTTGTGGAGACTTTCTATGAAATGGTTAGTAGAAGGTAAGGGAACCCCCGTTAATATGTAAGTAGAGACATCAAGGTTCTTCAAAGGAGTGCATTACTTCAGTTTTCAAGTATAGGGAAAACTCCCGTAGTAGTGAATGATCGAAATATTTGGAATTTATCTCTAAAGGGCTTAAGAATGTTGTTGTTTTAATTCTCGCCAAGGAATTCAAGAGAGAGAATAAAGTTGTATGATAGACATGAGGTGTCCATTGTTTTGTTTTACCCGATAAGGATTATGTGTTGGATTTTGTTTACGGACGAACCAAATATTAGCTTGCGACTAAAACCCTTTTAAGGTCGTCATTGTCGTTTTCCTACTAGCGTCGTTGTAGGAGTAGAATCAAACTTTTTCCGTTGAGTATTCGTGTTGTGACCGTAACAAAATGGTAGTTCTACTTCGTCGCTTGTTGGAGTATGTAAGCTGCATGTTGTGCCCCGTTTTGTGTTATCTTGAGTTGTGGATAGTGAGCGATTGTTATACATGTTTAGAACCGTAAATGAGGATCATATTGCTAGTTAGTGTGGAATGGATTGGTAATTTTGAGTTGGATTGTGTCGTACCTCGAAAAACACGATCCCTCGCGAACGCGGTCGCGGCTGGGCTGACATGAGAGTCGCCACCTAATTTTATTTATTCCCGAAAAGGGAAATGGTAAATATAGATAAAACCACCAAGAAGGGATAAAACAAGGTCATCGTAAACCATTGTCGGGGTTCGGAAGTCGGTTATGTAGGAGGAAGGTATTAGCACCTCCTACATCCATCGTACTCGATGGGAACCATCTAGATTGTCATGCACGAAGGGATGTCTATACTTATGATTATTTGTTGAACTAAAGGGTTTATTGATCCTAGGGGCTCGACAAGGATTGAGATCCTCGTGCCTACGTATTCCCTTGTGCAATGGGAAAGTCAGAGCTTCGTAGTTCGGCCTGATACAAGTGATGGTTGTTGATTTTATTACCTTTCTTTGATGAAAGGATTTAGGAGTCCATTTGCACTAAAGACTATGGATAGTTTATTTCGTCCAACAAGACGAATGTCTTGCGCCGAAATAATCGGAGCGAGTAACGAGAGCTCGTTATCCTCCTTTCTATCGCTTAAGGCTCGTGGCGTGCAATTTTCCTCGTATTTATTGAAGTGTTTTGTTTCCTAAGACCGCTTGATGTTGGATCAAGGGTTTGGATCTAAAAGTAACGTTTTGGTTTTTGAAGTTTAAGGTGAATGCAAGTGGAAGTTTATTTGTTGGTTTTGTTAGCGAGACACGATGTGCTTGGCTCGCAAAGTTGAGGAACTAAGCTAAAGACTAGCTATGGAAAACAAGCGCAATGTGTTGATTCGTTAAGTTGGAAAATGTTGCCAAAGGTGTAAGGTGCAAAATTCGTGCAGATGGCGATCGAGGAATGATCGACTTACGTGTGTGTATGAAGTGAAGTGCGTACGGATATTTACTTGGCGTTGGACCAAAGATTTCGTTTATCTTTGAAATGATTAGTCTTAGTGTGCGTTCGTTCTTTTTACTTAGCAGTTTATCGTAAAAAATGCAAAAGTAATCACACAAGCAGTCATATCATTATATCACAAGCAAGGAGGATTGAGCATACGCAAACATTCATTACACACATAATCGAGCAAAGGTGAAAAGATTAATTAATCAAATTAAATAGAAATACCTAATTCGATTAATTAACAAATTAATTAATCGAATTAAATAAAATTATTTAATTAAATTAGTCAATAAAAATGTTTTTGATTTTGAAATATTCAAATGAAAAATTAATCACAAGAAAAATAGAGAAATTAAAATTTGAACAAAAAGTGATTAAGAAAAATGTTTTTTTGTTTTTTTGAAATTTTAAAAGAGAAAATAATTAATTAATTAAATTAAATTATTTAATAAAATTAATTAGTAAATTAATTAATTAGATTAAATAATTAATTGATAAAAATATTTTTTAGATTTGTTTTAGATTTTTATAAAAGAAAATGAAACATAACAAAAACAAATGGGCTGGTGTTGTAATCAGAAAACAGGGGGGTGTATTAATCAGGAAAAAAAAACAGGCCCAAAAGAGGAACAAGCCCATACGAACTAGGGTGTATGGTGTGCTCTTCAGTCAACGAAAGTTGACTCTAGGAAGAGCCTTGGAACGTCAGATCTGATTGGAGTCAAACTGACTCAGATCTGAAGGCTAAAGAATGAAGGTGCACGGGAAGAGATAAGAACGCGTGTGCACAGAATCGGTCAAGTCCCAAAACAAATGACCAGTGACAGGTGTCACAGGGGACACACATGTCACCGGTATGATGGCCCAAGCAACAGATTAGCAACGGTCAGAAGGAAATGAGTTTCCTAAATCCAAATATTAAAATTACAATGTATTTTCAGAAAAGAAAAGAAAACTCTCATCTCTCAATCTCAACATATTCTCTCCCAATCTCATATGTCTCTCTCTCTTTCACGAAAACCCTAGCTTGGTCGGAGAAGGCCGGCAGCCACGGCGGTGCCACCGTCTTCTCCGACGGTTCACCACCACAACGCGTGAAAGCTCAAACACAAACCCCTATCGCAAAATATGAATCCGAAGGCGATTCTCCCTAAAACCTCACCAAATAATTCAAATTGAAAACAAACCCTAGCTCAGAATCAAATAAGGAGCAAGAAGAAGCGACCACCAACGAACACTCAAGCAAGTCAAGTAATCAAAGCAAAGTGAAGAGGAACGAGAAAAATGAGATATACCTCTTGAAGAATCTTCTCATATGAGTTTGCGGACGGTCTTCTTATGTAAGCTTCCATTTACTTTCTACTTTCTTTCTGTGTTTAGATTCTCATCTTCTTCTTCTACTTCCTTCTTTTGCGTTTGTTGTTGTTAATGGTTTATTGTTGTATGTTGTTGTGTCGATGATGATGACCAATTTTAGCTCACCTCTGCCATAATTTCAATGTGAAATTATGTAGAGATTTTCCTTGCTAGAGCTTTAGGTGTCTTCTATGGAATCTGTTCTACTGTATTTTGTTGTTTTTCAGCCGCTAGGGTTTCTATTGTGTAGGTTATGTATTGATTGTGGATAGTGTGTAGCGGCTAGGTTTTCTGGTATGTAGGTGTTCTCGAACCTGTGCCAATCATTGGCTTTTATAGAGGAATATTGAGATTGTCTGATACGTGTGAGGAAAGTGAAAAATCGTGTGAGAGTGAGTGAGGGTCATGAGGAATTTGTTGGTACGTGAGAGTCAGCTGTGAAAATTTCACGCCGTTGTGATTTGTACAATATTCCTCTGCTGTAGACATTCTTTGTGGGGACCAAAAGAGTGAGTCACCCTCTGATTTTTTGTCTGTTATGCCCTTCTAAGAAGAGAGTGAGGTCCTGCTGATTCCTACTTTCACTACTTGACCTTTTTACTGTCCGTAAAACGTAGATTTTACCCTGTTGTATTTGTAAGGTCTTTCCATAATAAAAGCTGATGTGAGCTCACCTGTGATAACTCTTATTCAAATATTTCCCTGTGAAACATGTTGAAATTCTTGGTATTAATTCCTGAACTTGTGAAATCATGAGCTTGATCACTATACTGGATGCTCATATGATAGATTGGCAAAGGAATGGAACTTTGCTTGTGAACTGACTTTCTTATTTTGGTATTTCTGCAGGGAATTAGTGATGGATCTTGAACTGATGAGGAATCAACTTGGAGAGAGCAAAGTTACTGCATGACTTATGTGATCTCATCACATATACACTTGAAGTTTTGCTTCTTTCATTTATCCTTTGAAATAAGGTGTGCGTCTGGTTCTTGACAATGAGGTCTCATGATCATTCTTGCTTTTCTTCAATTATACTCACATGGTGACTTTTGCTGCATCAGCTTTGGGATTCTTTTAAGATTTATGTTCATTTCTTATTCTTTGTGTAATGGTTGTTACAGGTCTTGCATCGATCAAGAGAATAGTATGGATAACACTTAGTTGCTGAATCATGTTCCAGCTTGTTTATCAGTAGACTCAAAATGCCTCCAAGCCTTGTCATCGATCATTCAGGGGGAAGTATTCGCAAAAACTTGGAAACGTCTGTTGCTGAACTATGAATCATTAGCTGTTGAAACTGTTGAACATGAACAGATGAACTAAGCATTACAAGAGGCTTTGGTGGGGAGTTGGCAAACCATGGCATGTTACCATAACCATATGGAGAGATGACCCCTCCTGTTGACTGCACATGTTGCTGGGATGATGGATTACTATATAAGTGATATTGACCTTGCAACGACGGGGCTGCATTGTGCATAAGTGGTTGAGTCACCAAAACCGAAGGATATGAATGGTTTGGCATGGCAGTCAACTATTGTGCTGGCATAAAGACATAAGCATCTAAACTTGGCATTGATATCATGGGATTTGATGTGGACTCAGACGTTAGACGAGCACTCTTTGCCTCTTCTACGACAAATGTTGAGAGAACAGAACTCATAATCAATTCAGATGATGATGAAGCAGTAAGTTTATCTGCAACCTCTGCGGCAATTGCTGCAGCTGACTTTATTTTGATGGTGTTTATTGTTTTTGGTAGGTGAAGGTTATACCTGAGGTATTTTCAACTACATAGCTGCTGAATTTTTAGTAGAGAGGGCTTTATAGTTTCTTCTGAATTGAGCGGTAAACTTGGCTATAGCACTCGGAATCTGCATCTGGGTAATGTACTGAACAACATAGTTTCCATATGGATCTTGAAACAAATCTAAAGCATGTTTGCATATTTCCTTGACAAGTCTTTCGTGACTCTTCCTCTTTGAATAATCAATGCACCGTTGAAGCACACAACATCCATGTTGATGAGTAGCCCTATCACAACAGAATTTCGTCGCAGCATCAAAGGTAAACTCATTATCTTGAACACTGAAGCACGTCAAACAACGTTGCATAACATGACTTCCATTCTGCTCCTTAACCAACTCAAGAAAAACAGGTTGAATTGCTGCATAATTTCTCCATTTGACATGATATTCTTGCTTATTCAACCTGTCTCATTTTTAGAAATCTTATTATTCAAGCAAAGTAATTTCTGTTTAGTTTGTGTATTGAGTCAGGTTGTGGAAGGATAATCTTTTGCTTATTTCAAGAATTTGCAGCATGGTCTATCTTTCCTTATTGCAGACTTTGAAATTTGGCTTTGAAGGGAAAAAAAACAACTCTCATTCCTTGTTTTTGTTAGTGAAGTAACTTTGTAAAACAAATTAAGTCCTTGAACCCTTTTAAATTGTGCATCTTTGAACTATAATATTGTCCTTATTTAGACTTTTGAATGATGCTTTGTTCATGATTGATGTGCAGGTCCATCAATATCTTCACATTCACTTGGTCTTCAAGAGTGTGTTCACGGTGAGTATAGCGGCGAAGCATTAACGGATATAGGCAACTGCGAGCATGTTTATCATGCAGTCCTATAATTCACTCACTTTTTGTTTTGGATGGTATTATGAGGTTTCGCTAGCTGAAACAGAATTATGGCAGCTTGACGGTGGAGTCATGGAATAATAAGAAAAAATCTGGCTTTTATTTGGTGCAGAGTTGTTTTAGGTACGAATCTATCCCGATGGTATCGCCTTTTGTAGCAGGTATTTGGTATGACTGCCGGATTGGATTTATCTTCTTTGTTGGCTAACACCGTGTTTCGAAATTTTGGGATGCATCCTAATAGTATACTCATTATGCAGCAATGTTTCAGGTAGTGGCAGCTTGCTTTCAGCACGTCATACGGAAGTCACCAAACCGAAGGCCACCAAGAACTCCTTGCGTTTCTTTCTTGGGCATTTTCCAGATTTTGGCATAAACATGGAGCATGAATGCTTTGGTCACGAAGAACTTGATGATGACATTAACATAAAGAATATGCAAATTGTTTTGAAAGTGAATGGTCTGGCACGGGGACAGAATGACAACTTGGTTTGAAGGCCTATCATTTCAATTTGTTGTTGCAAAGATGATGAACAATTAAGAATGGAGGAAACTCTAACAAAGCCGTAGTGTGCGAGAAATCAAGAATAATGACTTGGGATGAAACTCAGGTGACTTGGGCTTGCTAAAGGATCTTAGTTCTGAGTTTTTTAGTAACATTTGTAAAACACAGCCCTTGTTTGTACTTGTCTGGCTTAAATTACCTGGAGAATTTGTACTGACTTTGGTATAAAGATGATACAATTGCCCTTTTTTGGGAAATATTGGACATTAATTTGAAATCTCATTTGAACTTGTAACTTCCATTATGATTTGGGCATGAGCATAAATGAATATCACAAAACACAACCTTTGGCATGTATTTTGAATATTTTGGTTCCATGGTCTTGTAATCAACTCATAACAATATTTTGAAGAAACAATCCAATTGCACTAACATTTTGAGGAAAAAAGGTAGTAAAGTATAAAAGAAAAATTGACATCAATTTTGAAAACACATTTTGAAATGTCTTAAAAAAAGATCCAACACTACTTTTAAAACCTCCCTAGAATGGCCCAAGAGCAGATTTGAAAAAAGTTAACAACTTTGCTGATACCCCGTACCAAACACCAAAGTAAACCATGCATAAGAAATTCACTAAAAAATGATGGTATGCATTGACAATCCATAGGAATGAGAACCATCATTTATCTCTTCTTGAATTCGTTGTACCTACAAGATTTGTTAGTTCATAATGGACATAAACACAACTTAATTCTTAGGAGATTATGGCCAAAAGCCAAATTATCCCTTAGAGATTAAGTTAAAGATGGTAGGACAAATTTGGGGTGTGACAGATGCCCCTATCTAATTGCCTTGAACCCAAAGGGATGAACTGCTGCATGGAGTTCAATCTTTTTGGGGTAGAAGTCGATTAGATATAAAAAAGACCCTGAAATTTGTCCGACAAGAGAGAAAATGCGACACCACCGAAAAGGAATATGAGGATGAAATTGGCAAATTGTACAAAATGTCTGAGATTCTTCGTACTAACAAAGCAGTATCCCAATTCGATGAATAAATTTTCAAGTCGTATGCAGCAACCCTTTATGGATTAGGGTTTCTTTGGTGACAAGATCTTAACAAAACCTGTGATTCCTTGGGTCATACAAAGCAGTTCCTTAACAATAAAGGCTCTTCGGGGAATGCCCAAATTGATATCTTAAACAATGATGTTCTCTGGTCCAACAAAGCAGTTCCTCATACTCAAGGCTCTCTGTTGATACTTAGAGCAACATCTCAAATAATGACACGATATTTTATAGATCATGCGAAGCAGTTCCTTTCGGTCAAGGCTCTTCGGTGATACTAAACAATGTCTTAACAAACATGAGATTCTTCGGGTCTGGCGAAGCAGTGCCTTTTTGATTTAATGGTCCGTCGGAGAACTCCAAAGCAGTAACTCGAACAATTAGATTCTCTAACCCATGCAAAGCAGTACTTTATTATGAAGGCTCTTTGCGGATGTTAGAACAATATCTCGAATAAATAGTGCAAGATTTTCTAGATCATGCGAAGCAGTTCCTTTACATTCAAGGATCTTCATTGATACTAGAACAATATCTTTACCGAATATGAGTTTCTTTGTCTCTCGCGAAGTAGTTCCTTAACAATAAAGGCTCTTCGGAGAATGCCAAAGAAGTATCTCGATCAAATGATCTGCTAGGGGAACACCGATCAACAAGAATTCATTCTGAGAGGAGGCACGCTAGCCCATTTCTGCAGAGGACAAGCTCACAAGATGCCTTTTTTAGGATAACCTCTGCTTGGGGAGCAATAACCGTGAAAATGTTAGGGATCATCATTATTAACCCTAAAGTTGAAGAATGACTTGCTGGGGGAATAAATCCGCGAGCACGTGCGGAGTATCAGCTCCTTTCAGAGGAATACTGCCGACTTTGAAAGAGGATAGCCCTGGATGCATGTCCTAAATCCTGCTATGCCATCTTGATATGACTTCGCACATTGCATAATGCACGATGCTTCAAATGAGAATGCAATGATTAAAGATTCTAATGCAAATGCTTGTTATATGCTAATGATTAATATGACTGTGTTTGATGACATTCTTGTTTTCGGACAAGAATGTTGCATGTCATGCATGTGATAATGCAAATGATTGGATATGCTCGATATAAGGTTTTTGGTAGTTACCAACAAAATTGGACTTTGGAAAGATGCCACTCCACGGGTGGAATTTTCGGTTTTTTGAGTGGTTTTGAAAGCAAGGGTGAAAAGACTCACTAGGTATCAACTCAGGGTTGAGAAAGCAATGGTGTCAACACAGAGTTGAAAAGCTAAAGGTACCAACACAGATTTGAGAAAGCAAAGATATCAACACAGAGTTGAAGAGGGTAAAGATATCAACACAGAGTTGAAAAGGTATCAAGGTATCAACACGGGGTTGGAAAGGCAAAGATATCAACACAGAGTTGCAAAGGTAAAGATATCAACACGGGGTTGAAAAGGCAAAGATATCAACACAGAGTTGAAAAGCAAAAGATATCAACACGGGGTTGAAAGGCAAAGATATCAACACGGGGTTGAATAAGATTGGATTGTGAGAAATTCCAAGAGGACTTGGACCTTTGCGTTGTGCCAAACACTGTTGGACTTTTGAGATGTGCCAAACATAGTTGGACTTTTGGCTTTCTAGTAGTTGCCACCATAGTGGACTTTTTAGGAATTGTGGTGAAAGGTATTGACTTCTCGACACTTGGTATCCGACGATGCTTTAATCGGAGGATGGATGCGACCATTTGTGGTGTCCCCAAGTTTGATCTATTGTTGAAGTGGTATGCTGCTGACAGAACTTCAACTTCTTTGACAAATGTCATGATGACTTTCAAATGAGCGTAGGGACATAATCAATGCATGTTGATTATGCTTTGGTTTAGCCCTAAGGCATCCTTTTATAACTGCCTTGCCCCAGTCTGTAGGGACTTTGAAGGAATCTTCTTCAGATAGAAGCCTCGAGAATGATTGTACCCTATTTTGACATGTTACACGTTGCCTCAGTATCTGGGTCTCACGGAGAGTTGACCCTGTCTGAGTCTTTGGAAGGACTTGCCCCGAATTAGGTGATCATGAATTATTTGCCCCAGATAGGCTACTAATTGAGATAGTCTAATTCTAATGCTTGGAGATTTGACTTTCGACCAACCAATTCCCAGGTCCACATAGTCATTGAAAGCCTTGCCCCTGATATGGAGTGATCTTGATTCGAGTCAACGCCAATGAATTCTCAAGCTCATCTTTGACTTTTCCTTGTTTGGAATTTCTTTAGACGCTAAGTACTGACTAACCATTAAAAGTTGTTTGTCCAGAAATAATAATTTTAATGCAATATTCATACGAGTTTTGAAAAAAAAACATTTATTTGAATGCTGTGATAGTGTGTGACGAATGGCTCGATTGTCCAAACGTTGTGCTGATTTAGCTAGTGATTTGTGATACAACAAAGAGAAGATTAGCAAATCTTTTTAGGTGTCAGTTTACACAACCTTGCTGAAATACGCTTTCAGAATAAACCCTGCTTCAATTAGGTCTTTTGAGGGTTGTATCGTGGTCAGGTTCACGGTTTATGAAACAAAGGATATAGGCTCAAATATTTTTGTACCCACCCAACTTCGTGATGTTCTCCAGTCCTACGTTCAGTTAAATGACACACACATTTGTCTCCTATGAGATCTTGAAGGTGTAATGGTTGAAGATGATTGTTCCAGACTTTCTTGAAATGACAGTCACCTTATTCATTCTTCTGGGATGTTAGTAACCCTTTTGGTTTTGGATAAGATGGTCACTGCAACTTATTTTGTTTTTCTAAGGATTTTGACGACCACTTTCTACTGTTTTGCTTTTGATCCCTAATTTTTTGCATGGACCGTTATTTTTGAAGTTTTTAGTCCATCGGGATTGCCTTAACGTTTGCCTAAGTTGCCTATTTGGATGTTCAACTTAGCGGGCTCTTCTATTTTTTCTGATTTTTTTTTTGTTGAAGGATTGTAACTGCCAAATCATTGATCATGGATGGATCTCCGGATTGGAATGTTTCACCTTGTAGTTTAGATGTACAGTCAGGTTAACTGAACACTACCCTGCCCCGGGTTAAGCGTAAGGGTTTTGAATATTCGAAATAAACTCCTACTTCTAGGCTCGAAATGGTTGTCTAGGGATTAACTCCTTATATCTCCAGTGTTTGGGGATTTGAAACAATGCATGTATATCATCAGTAAAATTCTTTCGGAAAGCATATTATCAGCAATTATGGGTATTACGTTTTCGTCATCCTCCCTCAAATATTTGCTAACAATGTGATAAAGGAAGTAAAGTGCATTTTTTTTTTTTTCGCAATAAGTGGGAAATGTGAGTGAATACGAATGGATTCGTTCAAAACATGCATGTTCATTACATTAATATTACCATTAAAGACAACAGTTCTTAAAAGCAAGAAGTATTTAACAGAAAAGAAACTCCAAATACAAATTAATGATATGAGCTAAAGATTCTCAGTGTTGAGGAACTGGGCTTTGAAGCCTCTTCAAAATTGCTCTTCAAAATCAGTTTGAGAACCATCTTCGCATGTACTCTCAGCAACTTCTTCCATGACATGGATCGATGAGCCTGCCTGATTGTGGATTTGAATTCCTTGAGGTGTGAATGAGATTTCCTTGGAATCAATCAGATCCTGGACTTTATTTTTGAATTGTTGGCAATCATCAGTTGAATGTCCCGGTGAGTTGGCATGGAAATTACAATAAGCATTAGGATCAAAGTTCGGTCGATGTGGAAGAGGCACTGGATCTATCTTCCTTGGCTCTACCAATCCACTATTAATCAAACGTGGAAGTATGTGACTGTGAAGCATCGGTAATTGATCAAAATGCCTTTTTGTTCTTTTAACGTGGTAAGGACGTCGTTGGGGAATACGTGGTTGTTGCATTGGCTTTTGATATGCAACCTGTTGTCGATACTGAGGAGATCCTCTGCATGGGTGTTGTTGATAAGGCACTGGAGGTGGAGCTTGTAGAGCTTCCCAAACTGCATTAATTTCTTCCTCTGTTTCTTGGGAACTAACAATTGATTCACTCTCACTAGTCTGGACGTATGAGGTGTCATGTACTTTTCTACTCTTGAGTAGGCTCTCGATTCGTTCTCCAACTGACACCAATTGTGAAAAGCCGGGAAAAGAGCCGCCTATCATTCTTTCAATGTACGGACTTTGCAAACTATCCATAAATAAGCCAACCAGTTCTTTCTCTAAGATTGGTGGTTGAACATGAGCAACTAACCCTCTCCATCTTTGAGCATACTTTCTGAATGGTTCATCGTTTTCTTGAGATAACCCTTGCAATTGCATTCGGTCTGGACCCATGTCGAGATTGTAGTCATATTGCTTCATAAAAGCACTGGACAAGTCCAACCATGATTGGATGTGGCTACTCTTTAGCTGTGTGTACCAGTTCAATGATGTTCCACTCAAACTGTCTTGGAAACAATGAATCATCAATTTATCGTTCTTAGTATGAGTGGTCATTTTTCTACAGAACATCACCAAATGATTCTTTGGACAACTATCTCCTTCATACTTCTCAAATTTTGGCATTTTGAACTTTGGAGGGATTACAACATCAGGCACTAAACATAAGTCAGAAGCGTTCAGACCAAAAGCATCATGTCCTTTTAAGGCCTCAAATTTCTCTTCCAACACACGACATCTTTCGGCAAACTCAGGATTTTGAGGTTGTTCAGCATTCAATACCAGGTTTGACCCTTTGGGATTAGGCGCAGAGATTGAAAAGCTATGATACTCCATGGCGTCAACTGATGAAGAATTCTCATTCCTGACAATGTGACACTTTTGTGTAATAGAATCCCCAACTGCCGTTCGTTGAATGTTGTCCTCTCTTTTTGCCAAGGCTATCATGGCCTTCACAAGTTTCTCCACCTGTTTCTTCATTGAGTCTACATCTCCTCTTAAACTAACATGGCTTCGCTCCAAAGGATCCATAGTCCTTAAAGCTACTTCAAGTCTAATACAAGTGTCGAGAAATCAACTCTGATATGGACAAAGGATGGATAAGCTCTTTTTGTTTTGGGAAAATGATATGCAATGCGTATGAAATGGTATGTAAATGAAATGCAAGATCCAGGATCATAGGACCAAAGGTATGGATGGAGGATACTCTGATTACTCTCCTCACAAGGATCTCACCGGGTATGCTCTACAGTTTTAGGGATCCCAAAGTTAATAATTCATATGGATGTTCATTACACACGCCATTAACGTGACGGTTAATTGACTCCATCATATGGATTTCGTTTGGGTGAGATCTTCGTACTGAGCCACACAAGAGAGAAATCTCCTGGTGCCCCATACTACGTGATCATCGACACGAGGTTTAAAACAAAGTCCTGGAGTTATGGAACTTTCTCAACTGTTTGATGCACGTGTCAATTTCATATATTCTTGACAGTCAATCAACTCCATTGAGTAAGTCTATTCCAAGTGAGGTTTTCGTATTGAGCCACACGAGGACGAACCCTGGTGCCCAATACTATGCAACCATCAACCGATGTTTTAACCAAAAGGTTCTAAAGGTCCTCAAAGTTGATGATTTTAATGAAAACAACTGAGCACACACGCCGAGAGCTTGACGGTTGTCAGTATTCTCATTAGAATCTACTCCGAGTGAGGTTTTTGTATCGACAACCCACGAGAGATGTTCCCTCGGGAGCCCATACTACACAACCTCGTTAACTTATGTTTACACTCATAGACCCGGGTATAGAGCCTTTCCCTCAAGTTGTTTTGATCAAAGTATCAATCCAGTACCAAAGATCCACAATAAGGATATAAAATGTAAGGCGATAAAGAAAGCGATAAACAAGTAACACATAATCAAACATCCAAACAAGCGTGGAAACCTAGACTAGGCTCGACTTGCATAGGGGTGAACCAGTCCCCAGCAGAGTCGCCAGCTGTCGTACCTCGAAAAATACGATCCCTCGCGAACGCGGTCGCGGCTGGGCTGACATGAGAGTCGCCACCTAATTTTATTTATTCCCGAAGAGGGAAATGGTAAATATAGATAAAACCACCAAGAAGGGATAAAACAAGGTCATCGTAAACCATTGTCGGGGTTCGGAAGTCGGTTATGTAGGAGGAAGGTATTATCACCTCCTACATCCATCGTACTCGATGGGAACCATCTAGATTGTCACGCGCAAAGGGATATCTATACTTATGATTATTTGTTGAACTAAAGGGTTTATTGATCCTAGGGGCTCGGCAAGGATTGAGATCCTCGTGCCTACGTATTCCCTTGTGCAATGGGAAAGTCAGAGCTTCGTAGTTCGGCCTGATACAAGTGATGGTTGTTGATTTTATTACCTTTCTTTGATGAAAGGATTTAGGAGTCCATTTGCACTAAAGACTATGGATAGTTTATTTCGTCCAACAAGACGAATGTCTTGCGCCGAAATAATCGGAGCGAGTAACGAGAGCTCGTTATCCTCCTTTCTATCGCTTAAGGCTCGTGGCGTGCAATTTTCCTCGTATTTATTGAAGTGTTTTGTTTCCTAAGACCGCTTGATGTTGGATCAAGGGTTTGGATCTAAAAGTAACGTTTTGGTTTTTGAAGTTTAAGGTGAATGCATGTGGAAGTTTATTTGTTGGTTTTGTTAGCGAGACACGATGTGCTTGGCTCGCAAAGTTAAGGAACTAAGCTAAAGACTAGCTATGGAAAACAAGAGCAATGCGTTGATTCGTTAAGTTGGAAAATGTTGCCAAAGGTGTAAGGTGCAAAATTCGTGCAGATGGCGATCGAGGAATGATAGACTTACGTGTGTGTATGAAGTGAAGTGCGTACGGATATTTACTTGGCGTTGGACCAAAGATTTCGTTTATCTTTGAAATGATTAGTCTTAGTGTGCGTTCGTTCTTTTTACTTAGCAGTTTATCGTCAAAAATGCAAAAGTAATCACACAAGCAGTCATATCATTATATCACAAGCAAGGAGGATCGAGCATACGCAAACATTCATTACACACATAATCGAGCAAAGGTGAAAAGATTAATTAATCAAATTAAATAGAAATACCTAATTCGATTAATTAACAAATTAATTAATCGAATTAAATAAAATTATTTAATTAAATTAGTCAATAAAAATGTTTTTGATTTTGAAATATTCAAATGAAAAATTAATCACAAGAAAAATAGAGAAATTAAAATTTGAACAAAAAGTGATTAAGAAAAATGTTTTTTTTGTTTTTTTGAAATTTTAAAAGAGAAAATAATTAATTAATTAAATTAAATTATTTAATAAAATTAATTAGTAAATTAATTAATTAGATTAAATAATTAATTGATAAAAATATTTTTTAGATATTTTTTAGATTTTTATAAAAGAAAATGAAACATAACAAAAACAAATGGGCTGGTGTTGTAATCAGAAAACAGGGGGGTGTATTAATCAGAAAAAAAAAACAGGCCCAAAAGAGGAACAAGCCCATACGAACTAGGGTGTATGGTGTGCTCTTCAGTCAACGAAAGTTGACTCTAGGAAGAGCCTTGGAACGTCAGATCTGATTGGAGTCAAACTGACTCAGATCTGAAGGCTAAAGAATGAAGGTGCACGGGAAGAGATAAGAACGCGTGTGCACAGAATCGGTCAAGTCCCAAAACAAATGACCGGTGACAGGTGTCACAGGGGACACACATGTCACCGGTATGATGGCCCAAGCAACAGATTAGCAACGGTCAGAAGGAAATGAGTTTCCTAAATCCAAATATTAAAATTACAATGTATTTTCAGAAAAGAAAAGAAAAATCTCATCTCTCAATCTCAACATATTCTCTCCCAATATCATATGTCTCTCTCTCTCTTTCGCGAAAACCCTAGCTTGGTCGGAGAAGGCCGGCAGCCACGGCGGTGCCACCGTCTTCTCCGACGGTTCACCACCACAACGCGTGAAAGCTCAAACACAAACCCCTATCGCAAAATATGAATCCGAAGGCGATTCTCCCTAAAACCTCACCAAATAATTCAAATTGAAAACAAACCCTAGCTCAGAATCAAATAAGGAGCAAGAAGAAGCGACCACCAACGAACACTCAAGCAAGTCAAGTAATCAAAGCAAAGTGAAGAGGAACGAGAAAAATGAGATATACCTCTTGAAGAATCTTCTCATACGAGTTTGCGGACAGTCTTCTTATGTAAGCTTCCATTTACTTTCTACTTTCTTTCTGTGTTTAGATTCTCATCTTCTTCTTCTACTTCCTTCTTTTGCGTTTGTTGTTGTTAATGGTTTATTGTTGTATGTTGTTGTGTCGATGATGATGACCAATTTTAGCTCACCTCTACCATAATTTCAATGTGAAATTATGTAGAGATTTTCCTTGCTAGAGCTTTAGGTGTCTTCTATGGAATCTGTTCTACTGTATTTTGTTGTTTTTCAGCCGCTAGGGTTTCTAGTGTGTAGGTTATGTATTGATTGTGGATAGTGTGTAGCGGCTAGGTTTTCTGGTATGTAGGTGTTCTCGAACCTGTGCCAATCATTGGCTTTTATAGAGGAATATTGAGATTGTCTGATACGTGTGAGGAGAGTGAAAAATCGTGTGAGAGTGAGTGAGGGTCATGAGGAATTTGTTGGTACGTGAGAGTCAGCTATGAAAATTTCACGCCGTTGTGATTTGTACAATATTCCTCAGCTGTAGACATTCTTTGTGGGGACCAAAAGAGTGAGTCACCCTCTGATTTTTTGTCTGTTATGCCCTTCTAAGAAGAGAGTGAGGTCCTGCTGATTCCTACTTTCACTACTTGACCTTTTTACTGTCCGTAAAACGTAGATTTTACCCTGTTGTATTTGTAAGGTCTTTCCATAATAAAAGCTGATGTGAGCTCACCTGTGATAAATCTTATTCAAATATTTCCCTGTGAAACATGTTGAAATTCTTGGTATTAATTCCTGAACTTGTGAAATCATGAGCTTGATCACTATACTGGATGCTCATATGATAGATTGGCAAAGGAATGGAACTTTGCTTGTGAATTGACTTTCTTATTTTGGTATTTCTGCAGGGAATTAGTGATGGATCTTGAACTGATGAGGAATCAACTTGGAGAGAGCAAAGTTACTGCATGACTTATGTGATCTCATCACATATACACTTGAAGTTTTGCTTCTTTCATTTATCCTTTGAAATAAGGTGTGCGTCTGGTTCTTGACAATGAGGTCTCATGATCATTCTTGCTTTTCTTCAATTATACTCACATGGTGACTTTTGCTGCATCAGCTTTGGGATTCTTTTAAGATTTATGTTCATTTCTTATTCTTTGTGTAATGGTTGTTACAGGTCTTGCATTGATCAAGAGAATAGTATGGATAACACTTAGTTGCTGAATCATGTTCCAGCTTGTTTATCAGTAGACTCAAAATGCCTCCAAGCCTTGTCATCAATCATTCAGGGGGAAGTATTCGCAAAAACTTGGAAACGTCTGTTGCTGAACTATGAATCATTAGCTGTTGAAACTGTTGAACATGAACAGATGAACTAAGCATTACAAGAGGCTTTGGTGGGGAGTTGGCAAACCATGGCATGTTACCATAACCATATGGAGAGATGACCCCTCCTGTTGACTGCACATGTTGCTGGGATGACGGATTACTATATAAGTGATATTGACCTTGCAACGACGGGGCTGCATTGTGCATAAGTGGTTGAGTCACCAAAACCGAAGGATATGAATGGTTTGGCACGACAGTCAACTGTTGTGCTGGCATAAAGACATAAGCATCTAAACTTGGCATTGATATCATGGGATTTTATGTGGACTCAGACGTTAGACGAGCACTCTTTTCCTCTTCTGCGACAAATGTTGAGAGAACAGAACTCATGATCAATTGAGATGATGATGAAGCTGTAAGTTTATCTGTAACCTCGACGGCAATTGCTGCAGCTGACTTTATTTTGATGGTGTTTATTGTTTTTGGTAGGTGAAGGTTATACCTGAGGTATTTTCAACTACATAGCTGCTGAATTTTTAGTAGAGAGGGCTTCATAGTTTCTTCTGAATTGAGCGGTAAACTTGGCTATAGCACTCGGAATCTGCATCTGGGTAATGTACTGAACAACATAGTTTCCATATGGATCTTGAAACAAATCTAAAGCATGTTTGCAGATTTCCTTGACAAGTCTTTCGTGACTCTTCCTCTTTGAATAATCAATGCAACGTTGAAGCACACGACAACCATGTTGATGAGTAGCCCTATCACAACAGAATTTCGTCGCAGCATCAAAGGTAAACTCATTATCTTGAACACTGAAGCACGTCAAACAACATTGCATAACATGACTTCCATTCTGCTCCTTAACCAGCTCAAGAAAAACAGGTTGAATTGCTGCATAATTTCTCCATTTGACATGCTATTCTTGCTTATTCAACCTGACTCATTTTTAGAAATCTTATTATTCAAGCAAAGTAATTTCTGTTTGGTTTGTGTATTGAGTCAGGTTGTGAAAGGATAATCTTTTGCTTATTTCAAGAATTTGCAGCATGGTCTATCTTTCCTTATTGCAAACTTTGAAATTTGGCTTTGAAGGAAAAAAAAAACAACTCTCATTCCTTGTTTTTGTTAGTGAAGTAACTTTGTAAAACAAATTAAGTCCTTGAACCCTTTTAAATTGTGCATCTTTGAACTATAATATTGTCCTTATTTAGACTTTTGAATGATGCTTTGTTCATGATTGATGTGCAGGTCCATCAATATCTTCACATTCACTTGGTCTTCAAGAGTGTGTTCACGGTGAGTATAGCGGCGAAGCATTAACGGATATAGGCAACTGCGAGCATGTTTATCATGCAGTCCTATAATTCACTCACTTTTTGTTTTGGATGGTATTATGAGGTTTCGCTAGCTGAAACAGAATTATGGCAGCTTGACGGTGGAGTCATGGAATAATAAGAAAAGATCTGGCTTTTATTTGGTGCAGAGTTGTTTTTGGTACGAATCTATCCCGATGGTATCGCCTTTTGTAGCAGGTATTTGGTATGACTGCCGAATTGGATTTATCTTCTTTGTTGGCTAACACCGTGTTTCGAAATTTTGGGATGCATCCTAATAGTATACTCATTATGCATCAATGTTTCAGGTAGTGGCAGCTTGCTTTCAGCACGTCATACGGAAGTCACCAAACCGAAGGCCACCAAGAACTCCTTGCGTTTCTTTCTTGGGCATTTTCCAGATTTTGGCATAAACATGGAGCATGAATGCTTTGGTCACGAAGAACTTGATGATGACATTAACATAAAGAATATGCAAATTGTTTTGAAAGTGAATGGTCTGGCACGGGGACAGAATGACAACTTGGTTTGAAGGCCTATCATTTCAATTTGTTGTTGCAAAGATGATGAACAATTAAGAATGGAGGAAACTCTAACAAAGCCGTAGTGTGCGAGAAATCAAGAATAATGACTTGGGATGAAACTCAGGTGACTTGGGCTTGCTAAAGGATCTTAGTTCTGAGTTTTTTTGTAACATTTGTAAAACACAGCCCTTGTTTGTACTTGTCTGGCTTAAATTACCTGGAGAATTTGTACTGACTTTGGTATAAAGATGATACAATTGCCCTTTTTTTGGAAATATTGGACATTAATTTGAAATCTCATTTGAACTTGTAACTTCCATTATGATTTGGTCATGAGCATAAATGAATATCACAAAACACAACCCTTGGCATGTATTTTGAATATTTTGGTTCCATGGTCTTGTAATCAACTCATAACAATATTTTGAAGAAACAATCCAATTGCACTAACATTTTGAGGAAAAAAGGTAGTAAAGTATAAAAGAAAAATTGACATCAATTTTGAAAACACATTTTGAAATGTCTTACAAAAAGATCCAACACTACTTTTAAAACCTCCCTAGAATGGCCCAAGAGCAGATTTGAAAAAAGTTAACAACTTTGCTGATACCCCGTACCGAACACCAAAGTAAACCATGCATAAGAAATTCACTAAAAAATGATGGTATGCATTGACAATCCATAGGAATGAGAACCATCATTTATCTCTTCTTGAATTCGTTGTACCTACAAGATTTGTTAGTTCATAATGGACATAAACACAACTTAATTCTTAGGAGATTATGGCCAAAAGCCAAATTATCCCTTAGAGATTAAGTTAAAGATGGTAGGACAAATTTGGGGTGTGACAGATGCCCCTATCTAATTGCCTTGAACCCAAAGGGATGAACTGCTGCATGGAGTTCAATCTTTTTGGGGTAGAAGTCGATTAGATATAAAAAAGACCCTGAAATTTGTCCGACAAGAGAGAAAATGCGACACCACCGAAAAGGAATATGAGGATGAAATTGGAAAATTGTACAAAATGTCTGAGATTCTTCGTACTAACAAAGCAGTATCCCAATTCGATGAATAAATTTTCAAGTCGTATGCAGCAACCCTTTATGGATTAGGGTTTCTTTGGTGACAAGATCTTAACAAAACGTGTGATTCCTTGGGTCATACAAAGCAGTTCCTTAACAATAAAGGCTCTTCGGGGAATGCCCAAATTGATATCTTAAACAATGATGTTCTCTGGTCCAACAAAGCAGTTCCTCATACTCAAGGCTCTCCGTTGATACTTAGACCAACATCTCAAATAATGACACGATATTTTATAGATCATGCGAAGCAGTTCCTTTCGGTCAAGGCTCTTCGGTGATACTAAACAATGTCTTAACAAACATGAGATTCTTCGGGTCTGGCGAAGCAGTGCCTTTTTGATTTAATGGTCTGTTGGAGAACTCCAAAGCAGTAACTCGAACAATTAGATTCTCTAACCCACGCAAAGCAGTACTTTATTATGAAGGCTCTTTGCGGATGTTAGAACAATATCTCGAATAAATAGTGCAAGATTTTCTAGATCATGCGAAGCAGTTCCTTTACATTCAAGGATCTTCATTGATACTAGAACAATATCTTTACCGAATATGAGTTTCTTTGTCTCTCGCGAAGCAGTTCCTTAACAATAAAGGCTCTTCGGAGAATGCCAAAGAAGTATCTCGATCAAATGATCTGCTGGGGGAACACCGATCAACAAGAATTCATTCTGAGAGGAGGCACGCTAGCCCAGTTCTGCAGAGGACAAGCTCACAAGATGCCTTTTTTAGGATAACCTCTGCTTGGGGAGCAATACCCTTGAAAATGTTAGGGATCATCATTATTAACCATAAAGTTGAAGAATGACTTGCTGGGGGAATAAATCCGCGAGCACGTGCGGAGTATCAACTCCTTTCAGAGGAATACTGCCGACTTTGAAAGAGGATAGCCCTGGATGCATGTCCTGGATCCTGCTATGCCATCTTGATATGACTTCGCACATTGCATAATGCACGATGCTTCAAATGAGAATGCAATGATTAAAGATTCTAATGCAAATGCTTGTTATATGCTAATGATTAATATGACTGTGTTTGATGACATTCTTGTTTTCGGACAAGAATATTGCATGTCATGCATGTGACAATGCAAATGATTGGATATGCTCGATATAAGGTTTTTGGTAGTTACCAACAAAATTGGACTTTGGAAAGATGCCACTCCACGGGTGGACTTTTAGGTTTTTTGAGTGGTTTTGAAAGCAAGGGTGAAAAGACTCACTAGGTATCAACTCAGGGTTGAGAAAGCAATGGTGTCAACACAGAGTTGAAAAGCTAAAGGTACCAACACAGAGTTGAGAAAGCAAAGATATCAACACAGAGTTGAAGAGGGTAAAGATATCAACACAGAGTTGAAAAGGTATCAAGGTATCAACACGGGGTTGGAAAGGCAAAGATATCAACACAGAGTTGCAAAGGTAAAGATATCAACACGGGGTTGAAAAGGCAAAGATATCAACACAGAGTTGAAAAGCAAAAGATATCAATACGGGGTTGAAAAGGCAAAGATATCAACACGGGGTTGAATAAGATTGGATTGTGAGAAATTCCAAGAGGACTTGGACCTTTGTGTTGTGCCAAACACTGTTGGACTTTTGAGATGTGCCAAACATAGTTGGACTTTTGGCTTTCTAGTAGTTGCCACCATAGTGGACTTTTTAGGAATTGTGGTGAAAGGTATTGACTTCTCGACACTTGGTATCCGACGATGCTTTAATCGGAGGATGGATGCGACCATTTGTGGTGTCCCCAAGTTTGATCTATTGTTGAAGTGGTATGCTGCTGACAGAACTTCAACTTCTTTGACAGATGTCATGATGACTTTCAAATGAGCGTAGCAACATAATCAATGCATGTTGATTATGCTTTGGTTTAGCCCTAAGGCATCCTTTTATAACTGCCTTGCCCCAGTCTGTAGGGACTTTGAAGGAATCTTCTTCAGATAGAAGCCTCGAGAATGATTGTACCCTATTTTGACATGTTACACGTTGCCTCAGTATCTGGGTCTCACGGAGAGTTGCCCCTGTCTGAGTCTTTGGAAGGACTTGCCCCGAATTAGGTGATCATGAATTATTTGCCCCAGATAGGCTACTAATTGAGATAGTCTAATTCTAATGCTTGGAGATTTGACTTTCGACCAACCAATTCCCAGGTCCACATAGTCATTGAAAGCATTGCCCCTGATATGGAGTGATCTTGATTCGAGTCAACGCCAATGAATTCTCAAGCTCATCTTTGACTTTTCCTTGTTTGGAATTTCTTTAGACGCTAAGTACTGACTAACCATTAAAAGTTGTTTGTCCAGAAATAGTAATTTTAATGCAATATTCATACGAGTTTTGAAAAAAAACATTTATTTGAATGATGTGATAGTGTGTGACGAATGGCTCGATTGTCCAAACGTTGTGCTGATTTAGCTAGTGATTTGTGACACAACAAGGAGAAGATTAGCAAATCTTTTTAGGAGTCAGTTTACACAACCTTGCTGAAATACGCTTTCAGAATAAACCCTGCTTCAATTAGGTCTTTTGAGGGTTGTATCATGGTCTGGTTCACGGTTTATGAAACAAAGGATATAGGCTCAAATATTTTTGTACCCACCCAACTTCGTGATGTTCTCCAGTCCTACGTTCAGTTAAATGACACACACATTTGTCTCCTATGAGATCTTGAAGGTGTAATGGTTGAAGATGATTGTTCCAGACTTTCTTGAAATGACAGTCACCTTATTCATTCTTCTGGGATGTTAGTAACCCTTTTGGTTTTGGATAAGATGGTCACTGCAACTTATTTTGTTTTTCTAAGGATTTTGACGACCACTTTCTACTGTTTTGCTTTTGATCCCTAATTTTTTGCATGGACCGTTATTTTTGAAGTTTTTAGTCCATCGGGATTGCCTTAACTTTTGCCTAAGTTGCCTATTTGGATGTTCAACTTAGCGGGCTCTTCTATTTTTTCTGATTTTTTGTTGTTGAAGGATTGTAACTGCCAAATCATTGATCATGGATGGATCTCCGGATTGGAATGTTTCACCTTGTAGTTTAGATGTACAGTCAGGTTAACTGAACACTACTCTGCCCCGGGTTAAGCGTAAGGGTTTTGAATATTCGAAATAAACTCCTACTTCTAGGCTCGAAGTGGTTGTCTAGGGATTAACTCCTTATATCTCCAGTGTTTGGGGATTTGAAACAATGCCTGTATATCATCAGTAAAATTCTTTCGGAAAGCATATTATCAGCAATTATGGGTATTACGTTTTCGTCATCCTCCCTCAAATATTTGCTAACAATGTGATAAAGGAAGTAAAGTGCATTTTTTTGTGATTTTCGCAATAAGTGGGAAATGTGAGTGAATACGAATGGATTCGTTCAAAACATGCACGTTCATTACATTAATATTACCATTAAAGACAACAGTTCTTAAAAGCAAGAAGTATTTAACAGAAAAGAAACTCCAAATACAAAGTAATGATATGAGCTAAAGATTCTCAGTGTTGAGGAACTGGGCTTTGAAGCCTCTTCAAAATTGCTCTTCAAAATCAGTTTGAGAACCATCTTCGCATGTACTCTCAGCAACTTCTTCCATGACATGGATCGATGAGCCTGCCTGATTGTGGATTTGAATTCCTTGAGGTGTGAATGAGATTACCTTGGAATCAATCAGATCCTGGACTTTATTTTTGAATTGTTGGCAATCATCAGTTGAATGTCCCGGTGAGTTGGCATGGAAATTACAATAAGCATTAGGATCAAAGTTCGGTCGATGTGGAAGAGGCACTGGATCTATCTTCCTTGGCTCTACCAATCCACTATTAATCAAACGTGGAAGTATGTGACTGTGAAGCATCGATAATTGATCAAAATGCCTTTTTGTTCTTTTAACGTGGTAAGGACGTCGTTGGGGAATACGTGGTTGTTGCATTGGCTTTTGATATGCAACCTGTTGTCGATACTGAGGAGATCCTCTGCATGGGTGTTGTTGATAAGGCACTGGAGGTGGAGCTTGTAGAGCTTCCCAAACTGCATTAATTTCTTCCTCTGTTTCTTGGGAACTAACAATTGATTCACTCTCACTAGTCTGGACGTATGAGGTGTCATGTACTTTTCTACTCTTGAGTAGGCTCTCGATTCGTTCTCCAACTGACACCAATTGTGAAAAGCCGGGAAAAGAGCCGCCTATCATTCTTTCAATGTACGGACTTTGCAAACTATCCATAAATAAGCCAACCAGTTCTTTCTCTAAGATTGGTGGTTGAACATGAGCAGCTAACCCTCTCCATCTTTGAGCATACTTTTTGAATGGTTCATCGTTTTCTTGAGATAACCCTTGCAATTGCATTCGGTCTGGACCCATGTCGAGATTGTAGTCATACTGCTTCATAAAAGCACTGGACAAGTCCAACCATGATTGGATGTGGCTATTCTTTAGCTGTGTGTACCAGTTCAATGATGTTCCACTCAAACTGTCTTGGAAACAATGAATCATCAATTTATCGTTCTTAGTATGAGTGGTCATTTTTCTACAGAACATCACCAAATGATTCTTTGGACAACTATCTCCTTCATACTTCTCAAATTTTGGCATTTTGAACTTTGGAGGGATTACAACATCAGGCACTAAACATAAGTCAGAAGCGTTCAGACCAAAAGCATCATGTCCTTTTAAGGCCTCAAATTTCTCTTCCAACACACGACATCTTTCGGCAAACTCAGGATTTTGAGGTTGTTCAGCATTCAATACCAGGTTTGACCCTTTGGGATTAGGCGCAGAGATTGAAAAGCTATGATACTCCATGGCGTCAACTGATGAAGAATTCTCATTCCTGACAATGTGACACTTTTGTGTAATAGAATCCCCAACTGCCGTTCGTTGAATGTTGTCCTCTCTTTTTGCCAAGGCTATCATGGCCTTCACAAGTTGCTCCACCTGTTTCTTCATTGAGTCTACATCTCCTCTTAAACTAACATGGCTTCGCTCCAAAGGATCCATAGTCCTTAAAGCTACTTCAAGTCTAATACAAGTGTCGAGAAATCAACTCTGATATGGACAAAGGATGGATAAGCTCTTTTTGTTTTGGGAAAATGATATGCAATGCGTATGAAATGGTATGTAAATGAAATGCAAGATCCAGGATCATAGGACCAAAGGTATGGATGGAGGATACTCTGATTACTCTCCTCACAAGGATCTCACCGGGTATGCTCTACAGTTTTAGGGATCCCAAAGTTAATAATTCATATGGATGTTCATTACACACGCCATTAACGTGACGGTTAATTGACTCCACCATATGGATTTCGTTTGGGTGAGATCTTCGTACTGAGCCACACAAGAGAGAAATCTCCTGGTGCCCCATACTACGTGAAAATCGACACTAGGTTTAAAACAAAGTCCTGGAGTTATGGAACTTTCTCAACTGTTTGATGCACGTGTCAATTTCATATATTCTTGACAATCAATCAACTCCATTGAGTAAGTCTATTCCAAGTGAGGTTTTCGTATCGAGCCACACGAGGACGAACCCTGGTGCCCAATACTACGCAACCATCAACCGATGTTTTAACCAAAAGGTTCTAAAGGTCCTCAAAGTTGATGATTTTAATGAAAACAACTGAGCACACACGCCGAGAGCTTGACGGTTGTCAGTATTCTCATTAGAATCTACTCCGAGTGAGGTTTTTGTATCGACAACCCACGAGAGATGTTCCCTCGGGAGCCCATACTACACAACCTCGCTAACTTATGTTTACACTCATCGACCCGGGTATAGAGCCTTTCCCTCAAGTTGTTTTGATCAAAGTATCAATCCAGTACCAAAGATCCACAATAAGGATATAAAATGTAAGGCGATAAAGAAAGCGATAAACAAGTAACACATAATCAAACATCCAAACAAGCGTGGAAACCTAGACTAGGCTCGACTTGCATAGGGGTGAACCAGTCCCCAGCAGAGTCGCCAGCTGTCGTACCTCGAAAAATACGATCCCTCGCGAACGCGGTCGCGGCTGGGCTGACATGAGAGTCGCCACCTAATTTTATTTATTCCCGAAGAGGGAAATGGTAAATATAGATAAAACCACCAAGAAGGGATAAAACAAGGTCATCGTAAACCATTGTCGGGGTTCGGAAGTCGGTTATGTAGGAGGAAGGTATTATCACCTCCTACATCCATCGTACTCGATGGGAACCATCTAGATTGTCACGCGCAAAGGGATGTCTATACTTATGATTATTTGTTGAACTAAAGGGTTTATTGATCCTAGGGGCTCGGCAAGGATTGAGATCCTCGTGCCTACGTATTCCCTTGTGCAATGGGAAAGTCAGAGCTTCGTAGTTCGGCCTGATACAAGTGATGGTTGTTGATTTTATTACCTTTCTTTGATGAAAGGATTTAGGAGTCCATTTGCACTAAAGACTATGGATAGTTTATTTCGTCCAACAAGACGAATGTCTTGCGCCGAAATAATCGGAGCGAGTAACGAGAGCTCGTTATCCTCCTTTCTATCGCTTAAGGCTCGTGGCGTGCAATTTTCCTCGTATTTATTGAAGTGTTTTGTTTCCTAAGACCGCTTGATGTTGGATCAAGGGTTTGGATCTAAAAGTAACGTTTTGGTTTTTGAAGTTTAAGGTGAATGCAAGTGGAAGTTTATTTGTTGGTTTTGTTAGCGAGACACGATGTGCTTGGCTCGCAAAGTTGAGGAACTAAGCTAAAGACTAGCTATGGAAAACAAGAGCAATGCGTTGATTCGTTAAGTTGGAAAATGTTGCCAAAGGTGTAAGGTGCAAAATTCGTGCAGATGGCGATCGAGGAATGATCGACTTACGTGTGTGTATGAAGTGAAGTGCGTACGGATATTTACTTGGCGTTGGACCAAAGATTTCGTTTATCTTTGAAATGATTAGTCTTAGTGTGCGTTCGTTCTTTTTACTTAGCAGTTTATCGTCAAAAATGCAAAAGTAATCACACAAGCAGTCATATCATTATATCACAAGCAAGGAGGATCGAGCATACGCAAACATTCATTACACACATAATCGAGCAAAGGTGAAAAGATTAATTAATCAAATTAAATAGAAATACCTAATTCGATTAATTAACAAATTAATTAATCGAATTAAATAAAATTATTTAATTAAATTAGTCAATAAAAATGTTTTTGATTTTGAAATATTCAAATGAAAAATTAATCACAAGAAAAATAGAGAAATTAAAATTTGAACAAAAAGTGATTAAGAAAAATGTTTTTTTGTTTTTTTGAAATTTTAAAAGAGAAAATAATTAATTAATTAAATTAAATTATTAAATAAAATTAATTAGTAAATTAATTAATTAGATTAAATAATTAATTGATAAAAATATTTTTTAGATTTTTTTTAGATTTTTATAAAAGAAAATGAAACATAACAAAAACAAATGGGCTGGTGTTGTAATCAGAAAACAGGGGTGTGTATTAATCAGAAAAAAAAAACAGGCCCAAAAGAGGAACAAGCCCATACGAACTAGGGTGTATGGTGTGCTCTTCAGTCAACGAAAGTTGACTCTAGGAAGAGCCTTGGAACGTCAGATCTGATTGGAGTCAAACTGACTCAGATCTGAAGGCTAAAGAATGAAGGTGCACGGGAAGAGATAAGAACGCGTGTGCACAGAATTGGTCAAGTCCCAAAACAAATGACCTGTGACAGGTGTCACAGGGGACACACATGTCACCGGTATGATGGCCCAAGCAACAGATTAGCAACGGTCAGAAGGAAATGAGTTTCCTAAATCCAAATATTAAAATTACAATGTATTTTCAGAAAAGAAAAGAAAACTCTCATCTCTCAATCTCAACATATTCTCTCCCAATCTCATATGTCTCTCTCTCTTTCGCGAAAACCCTAGCTTGGTCAGAGAAGGCCGGCAGCCACAGCGGTGCCACCATCTTCTCCGACGGTTCACCACCACAACGCGTGAAAGCTCAAACACAAACCCCTATCGCAAAATATGAATCCGAAGGCGATTCTCCCTAAAACCTCACCAAATAATTCAAATTGAAAACAAACCCTAGCTCAGAATCAAATAAGGAGCAAGAAGAAGCGACCACCAACGAACACTAAAGCAAGTCAAGTAATAAGAGCAAAGTGAAGAGGAACGAGAAAAATGAGATATACCTCTTGAAGAATCTTCTCATACGAGTTTGCAGACGGTCTTCTTATGTAAGCTTCCATTTACTTTCTACTTTCTTTCTGTGTTTAGATTCTCATCTTCTTCTTCTACTTCCTTCTTTTGCGTTTGTTGTTGTTAATGGTTTATTGTTGTATGTTGTTGTGTCGATGATGATGACCAATTTTAGCTCACCTCTGCCATAATTTCAATGTGAAATTATGTAGAGATTTTCCTTGCTAGAGCTTTAGGTGTCTTCTATGGAATCTGTTCTACTGTATTTTGTTGTTTTTCAGCCGCTAGGGTTTCTAGTGTGTAGGTTATGTATTGATTGTGGATAGTGTGTATCGGCTAGGTTTTCTGGTATGTAGGTGTTCTCGAACCTGTGCCAATCATTGGCTTTTATAGAGGAATATTGAGATTGTCTGATACGTGTGAGGAGAGTGAAAAATCGTGTGAGAGTGAGTGAGGGTCATGAGGAATTTGTTGGTACGTGAGAGTCAGCTGTGAAAATTTCACGCCGTTGTGATTTGTACAATATTCCTCTACTGTAGACATTCTTTGTGGGGACCAAAAGAGTGAGTCACCCTCTGATTTTTTGTCTGTTATGCCCTTCTAAGAAGAGAGTGAGGTCCTGCTGATTCCTACTTTCACTACTTGACCTTTTTACTGTCCGTAAAACGTAGATTTTACCCTGTTGTATTTGTAAGGTCTTTCCATAATAAAAGCTGATGTGAGCTCACTTGTGATAAATCTTATTCAAATATTTCCCTGTGAAACATGTTGAAATTCTTGGTATTAATTCCTGAACTTGTGAAATCATGAGCTTGATCACTATATTGGATGCTCATATGATAGATTGGCAAAGGAATGGAACTTTGCTTGTGAACTGACTTTCTTATTTTGGTATTTCTGCAGGGAATTAGTGATGGATCTTGAACTGATGAGGAATCAACTTGGAGAGAGCAAAGTTACTGCATGACTTATGTGATCTCATCACATATACACTTGAAGTTTTGCTTCTTTCATTTATCCTTTGAAATAAGGTGTGCGTCTGGTTCTTGACAATGAGGTCTCATGATCATTCTTGCTTTTCTTCAATTATACTCACATGGTGACTTTTGCTGCATCAGCTTTGGGATTCTTTTAAGATTTATGTTCATTTCTTATTCTGTGTAATGGTTGTTACAGGTCTTGCATCGATCAAGAGAATAGTATGGATAAAACTTAGTTGCTGAATCATGTTCCAGCTTGTTTATCAGTAGACTCAAAATGCCTCCAAGCCTTGTCATCGATCATTCAGGGGGAAGTATTCGCAAAAACTTGGAAACGTCTGTTGCTGAACTATGAATCATTAGCTGTTGAAACTGTTGAACATGAACAGATGAACTAAGCATTACAAGAGGCTTTGGTGGGGAGTTGGCAAACCATGGCATGTTACCATAACCATATGGAGAGATGACCCCTCCTGTTGACTGCACATGTTGCTGGGATGATGGATTACTATATAAGTGATATTGACCTTGCAACGACGGGGCTGCATTGTGCATAAGTGGTTGAGTCACTAAAACCGAAGGATATGAATGGTTTGGCACGGCAGTCAACTGTTGTGCTGGCATAAAGACATAAGCATCTAAACTTGGCATTGATATCATGGGATTTGATGTGGACTCAGACGTTAGACGAGCACTCTTTGCCTCTTCTGCGACAAATGTTGAGAGAACAGAACTCATGATCAATTGAGATGATGATGAAGCTGTAAGTTTATCTGCAACCTCGGCGGCAATTGCTGCAGCTGACTTTATTTTGATGGTGTTTATTGTTTTTGGTAGGTGAAGGTTATACCTGAGGTATTTTCAACTACATAGCTGCTGAATTTTTAGTAGAGAGGGCTTCATAGTTTCTTCTGAATTGAGCGGTAAACTTGGCTATAGCACTCAGAATCTGCATCTGGGTAATGTACTGAACAACATAGTTTCCATATGGATCTTGAAACAAATCTAAAGCATGTTTGCAGATTTCCTTGACAAGTCTTTCGTGACTCTTCCTCTTTGAATAATCAATGCACCGTTGAAGCACACGGCAACCATGTTGATGAGTAGCCCTATCACAAAAGAATTTCGTCGCAGCATCAAAGGTAAACTCATTATCTTGAACACTGAAGCACGTCAAACAACGTTGCATAACATGACTTCCATTCTGCTCCTTAACCAGCTCAAGAAAAACAGGTTGAATTGCTGCATAATTTCTCCATTTGACATGATATTCTTGCTTATTCAACCTGTCTCATTTTTAGAAATCTTATTATTCAAGTAAAGTAATTTCTGTTTGGTTTGTGTATTGAGTCAGGTTGTGGAAGGATAATCTTTTGCTTATTTCAAGAATTTGCAGCATGGTCTATCTTTCCTTATTGCAGACTTTGAAATTTGGCTTTGAAGGGAAAAAAAACAACTCTCATTCCTTGTTTTTGTTAGTGAAGTAACTTTGTAAAACAAATTAAGTCCTTGAACCCTTTTAAATTGTGCATCTTTGAACTATAATATTGTCCTTATTTAGACTTTTGAATGATGCTTTGTTCATGATTGATGTGCAGGTCCATCAATATCTTCACATTCACTTGGTCTTCAAGAGTGTGTTCACGGCGAGTATAGCGGCGAAGCATTAACGGATATAGGCAACTGCGAGCATGTTTATCATGCAACCCTATAATTCACTTTTTTTTTGTTTTGGATGGTATTATGAGGTTTCGCTAGCTGAAATAGAATTATGGCAGCTTGACGATGGAGTCATGGAATAATAAGAAAAGATCTGGCTTTTATTTGGTGCAGAGTTGTTTTAGGTACGAATCTATCCCGATGGTATCGCCTTTTGTAGCAGGTATTTGGTATGACTGCCGGATTGGATTTATCTTCTTTGTTGGCTAACACCGTGTTTCGAAATTTTGGGATGCATCCTAATAGTATACTCATTATGCATCAATGTTTCAGGTAGTGGCAGCTTGCTTTCAGCACGTCATACGGAAGTCACCAAACCGAAGACCACCAAGAACTCCTTGCGTTTCTTTCTTGGGCATTTTCCAGATTTTGGCATAAACATGGAGCATGAATGCTTTGGTCACGAAGAACTTGATGATGACATTAACATAAAGAATATGCAAATTGTTTTGAAAGTGAATGGTCTGGCACGGGGACAGAATGACAACTTGGTTTGAAGGCCTATCATTTCAATTTGTTGTTGCAAAGATGATGAACAATTAAGAATGGAGGAAACTCTAACAAAGCCGTAGTGTGCGAGAAATCAAGAATAATGACTTGGGATGAAACTCAGGTGACTTGGGCTTGCTAAAGGATCTTAGTTCTAAGTTTTTTTGTAACATTTGTAAAACACAGCCCTTGTTTGTACTTGTCTGGCTTAAATTACCTGGAGAATTTGTACTGACTTTGGTATAAAGATGATACAATTGCCCTTTTTTTGGAAATATTGGACATTAATTTGAAATCTCATTTGAACTTGTAACTTCCATTATGATTTGGGCATGAGCATAAATGAATATCACAAAACACAACCTTTGGCATGTATTTTGAATATTTTGGTTCCATGGTCTTGTAATCAACTCATAACAATATTTTGAAGAAACAATCCAATTGCACTAACATTTTGAGGAAAAAAGGTAGTAAAGTATAAAAGAAAAATTGACATCAATTTTGAAAACACATTTTGAAATGTCTTACAAAAAGATCCAACACTACTTTTAAAACCTCCCTAGAATGACCCAAGATCAGATTTGAAAAAAGTTAACAACTTTGCCGATATCCCGTACCGAACACCAAAGTAAACCATGCATAAGAAATTCACTAAAAAATGATGGTATGCATTGACAATCCATAGGAATGAGAACCATCATTTATATCTTCTTGAATTTGTTGTACCTACAAGATTTGTTAGTTCATAAAGGACATAAACACAACTTAATTCTTAGGAGATTATGGCCAAAAGCCAAATTATCCCTTAGAGATTAAGTTAAAGATGGTAGGATAAATTTGGGGTGTGATAGATTGTTTGATAATAAGAAGAACAAGTTCAGTTGTGTCCGACCGTTTAGCTTGGATAGGTAATCAATTGACACATGACTTTTGTGGAGGACTTTAGGGAATCGTACTTTCTGAACTGTAAGCCCATTTTTAATTCCGTTTGAAGTATTAGAGGATAAAGTGTTCGACCTTCTTTTAAGCATGATTGGTAGACAGCAAAAGATCAGAATAATTAGTGTGTCGTCGTTGCGACTATTGAGGAACTAAGTTGCGAAGTTATACGAGGCTCACGAAGTGTTGATCATCCAGGAAGTGTTTTGGTATTTCAATTATTGTGTGGATAAGAGATGAACAATTGGTCAGTTTTAGTATCGTTAAATTCTCAACATCAAGTTATGAGTTCTGTAAGAGTAATACCAGGTGTGTGCAGTTGAGCCGCACTCAAAGAGGTGGATTTTTAAGTTACCTTCTAGGTAAGAGTGAGAGGTGAATGTTCCAAAGTTAAGCATGTAAATTGGACCGTTTGAGGAGCGAGACCCTTGAGAGAAGTGAATTTGAATGAGAAGTTTTGTGTGGTCCTAAAGGGGTGAGTAAGTGGAATATGGTATTGTAACACGGTGGGAGAACTGACTTTAGTTATGTTGCGGATAGCAAGAGTCGCCACCGACTTTTATTTTATCCAAAGGAAAGGCATAAAAGAACAGGAAAGACCTTTTAAAAGATTTTTGGGTCCGGGGGGTAGGTTATGTAAAGGGAAGGTGTTAGCACCCTTTACATCCATGGTTATCCATGGGCTCTTAGTTACTTAGCTCACTTTAAAATGTTTTTTGAAAATATGAAGTGTGTGAATAGAAATTTTCATAAGAGTTTGATAATGATCCATGTACGGATGCGTAAAAAACTTGTGTTTGAAAATTGTTTGAAATTTGTGAAGTATTTGAAATTGTTTTGAAATAGTGAGCAAGTAACTATGAGGAACCCACCCTAAAGTTTAAGTCTTTTCTGTTCTTTATCCTTTAAATGGTAAGACTATCCCTATTATTAAGGAATAGGTAGTCATTACCTTGGATGTAAGGGACATATGAGGGACATCTGTTTAATGAAGGCAACTGTGGGGTGTATTAAGCATTTTAGGAGGGACTGTCATCATTATTCGAAAGGGACAAGATCATATTGAAAGGCAACCATTAAGGGGCTTGATCTTTGATTATTTAAGGGACTAGATGACTTTTCTTTTTAAGGGACTTATGCTTTATACACCCCACTTGACCTTATGATATAGGCAACATTGAGAGGTAACCCTAGAAAGTGAGATGGCGATTAAAAATCGACTTACGTGTGTGAGTGTTTAATTTTGTATTTATCTTATAATTTAAATGACCTAAATTCAATTTTTAAATATAATACATGTTTCCACTCCCTATTTCACTAACCATAGCATAAAAATTAAATAATTTAAATATTTACAAAAAAATTACACCAAGGAGCATTTACATAATAATAAAGCAATTTAAATAAATAGCAAAAATAAATAAAAAAGCAAAATATAAATAATAAGTAAAATAAATAAATAAGCAATAATAAATATAATAGGGGTTAGTAATAATAATAATTAAAATAAATAAGGTTAGTGAAATAATAATAATAAGCATAATTTAAAAATAAATGGATTAGTAATAAGCATGATTAATAATAATAATAAACAAAATAAAATTTTAATGGCTTAATAGAAAAATAAAAAAACAATTATATTAATTAATCATAAAATTTAAAATTATAAACAAATTAAATAAATTATGAACATATTATGAGAAATTATCAAATTTTGCAATTTTAGAAATTATTTACATATATAATTAATTATAAACAATGATAGAATATTTCTATATTAAAATAGGATTAATTGTAATTTAATTATATTAAATAAAATATATACATAATAGTTATATTTACAAAAAGATTAGAAAATAAAATTAGGTTTTTAATAATTGATTAGAAAAGATAAAATAGGGTTTATAAAATTAGGGTTTGATTGTCTTAGAAAAATAAATTAGAGTTTGTTAAATATTAAGTTTTAACTTACAATAACAATTTATTAATTAAATAATACATATATACATTTTATAATAAAAAAACTAATTTTTGAATTTAGAAAATAAATTTTTAGAATTTTGAAAACACATAGTATATACATATATTTTATTTTGGAATCATTTAGATATATAATATATATACAAAACTATATATAATTTAATAATAAAATAATTGAAACAAACAAAATAAAAGAAAAAAAAGTGAAAACTTACCTGGCTGGGGTTTGAACCCAGGACGTTCTGCCTGCCAGCAACAAAACACACCACCAGGCCATCAGCGCGCCGGTGATAGTGAAGGGGGGTCCAATTGGTTTTGTTCTTTGTCTGGAAAAATCAAGAAAAATAATAAGAAGCAAAAGGCCTGGGGGAGGATTGAACCCAGGACCTCTCAAACAAACACATATACACATTGCCAATCCTGCTGGGTGAGCGCGTCTGTTAACAAACCAACAACAAATGATAATATATTATATTCAGTGCATAAATGAGAAAAACTCAAAAATATTTGTCACAGCCAGGATTCGAACACAGATCCTATTGTCACACACATACGCTTCCTTCCACTGGGACAAGCTACACGCTTGTGATAATAAACAATCAATAAAACATAAAATATTTTAAACAAAATTCAAATTTTCCAGAACGCGCCAACCAGCTTCATCTTCTTCAGTGTACCTGCGAAATTTGTTACGAATTTTCCTACCATCTTTCCTGCGAAAACACAATGGCAGCAAAACCTACGAAATCCAATGATCAACAAAACTGTAAAATTTCATAAAATTGAATCTATCAATGTGATCCAAACATTCATGCGGTTCATTCTATGATTTTAGAATCCATTTATATTCCATAAATCAGAAAACCCTAAACCTTGGTTCAAACCCTAATAATGGTGATTTCCTATTCCTGCATCGAAACTCAAATTGCTTTGCCCAAAAACCTTCACAAGCTCAATACAAACATTATTAACCAAAAAAAACTCATTGAAATGCAGTAAATTAGTGAAACCGAAAAAAATATATTCAAGAACAACCAAGCTTCGGGTTATGCATTATGGAGTGTATGGGATGCGTATGAGTATTGGTTTTCACTCAATGGTGATCAGGGATCATGGCTATGTGCTTCAAATACCTTCAAATGTCCTGGAAGTTCAAAACCGAATGTGAGTTGTGGAGAGATTTTTTTGCTTATGGAACTTACTCTTGGGAGGCAGACCATTCGTGTCTTGCATTAGGGTTATGTTAAATACTTATAGGAGAATGATTTTAGGTCAAAAAGTTGATCACTTGTGTGGAAAATTTGATATGAAAAGATTCAAAATGATCATGCCTTAAAAATCAAATATTCATGTATGAACACTTGCTATTTTTGGCTAATCCTCATGATTTCTTTCCTCTTCAATTCTAATCAAATTTATGATTTTCTAGAAGCTTGATCCAATTCAAATCTTACATTTTCATATTTTATTTTTATTTAAAATGATTTTTAATGAATTAAATCAAAATAAATAAAAATAAAAAATCTGATTTTTAATGGTTTGGGTCGTGCATGAAGTTATTGTATGGATTGGGTCATCATTTGGCAAGCCCATTTGGAAGAAATTGATTTTAGACCTCCATTTTCATCATAAACCAACCCAAAATTTCCCAACTTTGCAAGGGCACATATCCTTCAATTTTAATGCTATGAGTGTGTTCTTGGACATTTTGGAAATCTTGAAGAGTCCTCTAACCAACCCCACTGGTTTCATGTCCATATAATTTACCAATCTCTAGTTATGCCCTTTTGAAGTTGTTGACTTTTTGTTGACTTTCAAAAGGACCTATAATGTCTTAGCTCATACCTTCCAAATGAAGCATTTTTGGGCTTGGCTTGTGAGACACAAAGTTGTAGAGAATTCAATTTCCTTCAAAATGAGATTTGGATGGAGACTTGGTGATGAAGCATGTGAAAGTTATGGCTGGTCAAAGTTCAGTTGACTTTTACTGAGAAAACCCTAATTTAGAAACTCCTGATTCTTGATGATCTGAAATCTCCTTGATGAATCATGATCAATCCTTGCTCAAATGATGAATTTTACTTCATATAATTGATGTTAGCAAAAAATCATGAAGTTTGACTTTGGTTTGACCACAGTTGACCTCAGTTTGACTTTTTAACTGCTTTGACTGGTTTTGACTTATCTGATCATCTGACTGAGCAAACTTTTGAGAAAAGTCTTGAAACTTGTCATGGGGATTATTGAACACATATAAGATGTTATGAAGCTCACTTGAAGTCTTGGAAGTCCATTTAGCCTGATTAAAGTCAAAACCCTAGTTTTGGATGCACTGCTTAGGAGGTGCATTGTCTGAGGGAATTGTCAACTCTTATGACCCATTGTGAACCTTGTGAACCTTGTGAACCATCATAAAATGTCTTGTGAATCTCATGGGAGGTATTGTGAACCTTGTGAATCTTGTGAACTTCATAAAGTGACTTGTAGACTTCATGAACCTCATGAAAGGTCTTGTAAACATTATGAATCTTGTGAACCTTGTGAACCTCATAAAGTGACTTGTAGACTTCATGAACCTCATGAAAGGCCTTGTAAGTGTTGTGAATCTTGTGAACCTTGTGAACCTTCATGAAGTGACTTGTAGACTTCATGAACCTCATGAAAGGTCTTGTAAACATTGTGAATCTTGTGAACCTTGTGAACCTTCTTAGCACACAAAGTCTTGTATTGTGAGGGCAAATTTTGGGGTGCAACAGCTGCCCCTGTTCAATTTTCTGAAACCTGAGGGGTTAGATTGGTATATTTTCCAGTCGTGACCTGGAAGGTTGAAGGGGATTGAACACAAAAGCCCAAAAATTTGCACTCACCAGTGCGTAGAGTGATACTAATGTTTGGTTGTGTATGCTTGAGTGGGCTTAAAGATGCCACTTGGAGAAAAGTTCTTCACATACATTTCTTGGAGGATAAAGCAGTCCAAAATATGAAGATATAATGATAGCTTTCAGGAGGATAAAGCAATCCTGAGGTAGTGATATGTTTTCAGAAAGATGAACAATGTTCTGAGGTATAAGAGGCTTTCAGGAGGATAAAGCAGTCCTGAGGTGATGATATGCTTTCAGGAGGATAAAGCAGTCCTTAGGGAGTAAGCTTTCAGGAGGATAAAGCAATCCTGAGGAAGTGATGATAACCTTTGAGAAGATAAACAATGGCCCAAAGTAATGATATGCTTTCAGGAGGATAAAGCAATCCTGAGGTAATAATATGCTTTCAGGAGGATAAAGCAATCCTGAGGAAATGATATGCTTTCAGGAGGATACAGCAATCCTGAGGTAATGATGGTAGCTTTCAGGAGGATCAAGCAATCCTGATACAGTGATAAGCTTTCAGGAGGATAAAGCAATCCTGAAGGAATAATAAGCATTCAGGAGGATAAAGCAATCCTGAGGTAATAATATGATTTCAGGAGGATAAAGCATTCCCGATAGATGATATGCTTTCAGGAGGATGAAGCAATCCTGAGGTAATGATGATAGCTATCAGGAGGATGAAGCAGTCCTGAGGTAATAATATGATTTCAGGAGGATAAAGCAATCCTGAGGTAATGATATGATTTCAGGAGGATAAAGCAATCCTGAGGTACAAGAAGTTGTCAGGAGGATAAAGCAGTCCTGAGGTAATAATAAGCTTTCAGGAGGATGAAGCAGTCCTGATGATATTGACAATAGCTTATCAGGAGGATGTAGCAGCCCTGAGGTAATAATAAGCTTTCAGGAGGATAAATCAGTCCTGATGTAGTAATATGCTTTCAAGAGGATGAAGCAGTCTTGAGAGATTTGATGATATGCTTTCAGGAGGGTAGGGAAATCCTGAGGTACAATAAGCTATCAGGAGGGTAAAGCAATCCTGAGGTAGTAATAATCTTCCAGGAGGATGAAGCATTCCTGGGGTAATTGTATGCTATCAGGAGGATGAAGCAATCCTGAGGTACAAGAAGCTGTCAGGAGGATGAAGCAGTCCTGAGATGATAGTATGCTTTCAGGAGGATAAAGCAATCCTGAGGGATGATAACTTTCAGGAGGATAAAGCAGTCCTGATAATCACGAGTTCGTTTGCTGGATAATTAACCTGAAAACAAGGTAGCATTCTGTATGATAGTATTAGCTTGTGCATTATGTATGCATGTATAACATGATGCACTTAGGTAATGTATTATGTATCTATGTATATGTATGTTATGGTATGATGTAAATGATGTATGTATGATATGATGCTGCCTGAAGCGTCTTGATATCTTCGTATAACAACTGCTGGCCAGGGAAAATAAATCCCGATTCGTTGTTGAAGAATATAAGGAACCTGTTCCTGTCTTGTTTGATAATATATTATACATAACCTTCTGTCTGCTGGGGATAGCAAGGTATATATAACCTCCCGTCTGCTGGGGATAGCAAGGTATATATAACCTCCCGTCTGCTGGGGATAGTAAGGTATATATAACCTTCGTCTTCGTTTGATAGTAGGGTAGATATAACGTCCCGTCTTCGTTCGTCGTACCCTTATTGGAAAGTAAATTCCCGAATATCCGTATGAGGATAAAAGAGATGGATATAAATTCCAGGGGAGATGTAACTTTATGAAGATGGATTTGCCCTACTGTGGATTTGTAACTGTTTTGTAGAGATGAACCGGCGGAGCTTCGTTGAAATCCTTCCCTCGTTCGTCCTTAGTAAATACTATTACTGCATTTTCATGCATTTCTGGTAAACATCAATCATATTAAAAAAACATACATGCATTTCTGGTAAACATCAATCATATTCAAAAGCATAATACATTCAAACACAACCAATGGACGTTTCGCTTATGTAAATAGGGTAAAAGTAAATCTGGATTCAAAAGATTGAATTTATTTATATCAAAAAGTGACCCATACACGGGTAAATTTGTACAAGGAGACATAAACCCTAGTAAGAGGATTTTGTCATAAAATTTTACAAAACAAAGAGAATCAACTATGTGGGAAATAATCCTATTGAGTTTCAATTCTACTATTGCCATTATCTTCAAGTATCTCATCTTCTGCTGTTGAGACGAAAACGATTGGATTGAGCTTTATCTGTTCGAACTTGAATAAGTAGTACAGCTGGTTGCAGTTTCATGGGTGATCCAAACGAGACATAGTCATACGCTTTAATCCCTAACTTTTGCCTGGATTGCCCTTTCAGGTTTTCAATCCACCGGGATACCCTTTTTTGCCCAAGCCGCCTTTTCAGGTTTTCGACTTGCCGGGTGTACATCCTTTTATATATATATATCCCTAATTTTTGCCCAAACCCTTTTGGTTTGCCGGGATGCCCTTATTTTTGCCTAGGCCTGTCAACCTAGCGGGTCTCTTTTTATGCGTAGTATTTTTTAACTATGTCTGCGTTTACAGGTTGTGGGAAGTCTTCACCATCCATTGTAGTCAGTATCATGGCACCTCCTGAGAACACTGTCTTGACTACAAATGGTCCTTCATATGTTGGAGTCCACTTGCCCCTAGGATCACCCTGTGGTAATATGATACGCTTGATTACCAAGTCACCAGCCTGATATACCTTTGGCTTAACCTTCTTATTAAAAGCTTTGATCATTCGCTTCTGGTACATCTGGCCATGACAAACTGCTGCTAACCTCTTCTCATCAATTAAATTTATCTGGTCAAGTCGAGTCTGAATCCACTCATCTTCATCCAAGCCTGCATCCTTCATAATTCTTAAGGAGGGGATCTGAACTTCAATGGGCAAAACTGCTTCCATACCATAGACTAAGGAGAATGGGGTTGCCCCTGTTGAAGTACGTATTGTGGTACGATAACCATGAAGAGCAAATGGTAACATCTCATGCCAATCCTTGTAAGTAACAGTCATCTTCTGTACAATCTTCTTAATGTTCTTATTAGCAGCTTCAACTGCCCCATTCATCTTCGGACGATACGGAGAAGAGTTTTGATGCTTAATCTTGAACTGCGTGCAAAGACCAGTAATCATAGTGTTGTTCAGATTAGAGCCATTGTCAGTAATAATCCTTTCAGGGATGCCATACCTACATATGAGATTATTCTTAATGAATCGAGCCACAACATTCTTGGTAACAGATGCAAGTGAAGCTGCCTCTACCCATTTCGTGAAGTAATCAATAGCAACCAGGATGAAACGATGTCCATTAGAAGCAGTAGGCTTGATCTCACCAATCATATCAATGCCCCACATGGCAAAGGGCCAAGGAGCAGTCAACACATTCAATGGTGATGGAGGTACATGTACTTTATCAGCATAAATTTGACACTTGTAACATGTTCTGGAGTGTTGATAGCAATCAGCTTCCATGGTAGACCAATAATAACCTGCTCTCAATATCTTCTTTGCCATAGTATGACCACTAGAATGAGTGCCAAAGGTCCCATCATGCATCTCTTCCATAATTTCTGTAGCTTCCTTCTTATCCACACAACGAAGCATAGTTGAATCATGATTGCGCTTGTACAAAATCCCATTACTCAAAAAGAAGTTAGCAGAAAACCTTCTCAGGAACTTCCTATCTTTGACAGATGCCCCTTCAGGGAACTCCTGAGCTTCAAGATATCTTTTCACTTCATAGAACCAAGGCTTCTCCTCTGCCCCTTCAGTGTCAATCTCATTGCAGTATGCAGGCTTCTCAAATCTATCAATAGTAATCTTGGGAGCTTCATCATCCCAGCTGATCTCAAACATAGATGCCATGGTGGCCAAGGCATCTGCCAACTGATTCTCTCTCCGTGGAATATGTCCAAAGGTAATCTCTTTGAAATGTGGGATCAAAGACAACACATGCTCTCTGTAAGGAATGAGGTTATCATGCTTGGTATCCCAATCTCCTTTAATCTGACTAACTACCAGGGCTGAATCTCCATACACATCAAGGAACTGAATCTTTATATCAATAGCAGCTTTAATACCCAGGATACATGCCTCATACTCAGCCATGTTATTGGTACAATGGAAACACAATCTTGCAGTAATCGGGGTATGACAACCTTCAAGGGAACTGATCACAACACTAACACCATTACCAAGTGCATTAGAGGCACCATCAAAAACCATAGTCCATCGGGATCCTTGTTCAGGTCCGTCATATTGTCCAGGTTCTTTGGTAATAATCATAATGTCTTCATCAGGGAACTCAAAACTCATTGACTGATAATCATCCACTGCTTGATGAGCCAAATGATCAGCAACAACACTTCCTTTGATGGCCTTCTGAGTAGTATACTGTATATTATATTCTGTCAAGATCATTTGCCATCTTGCAATTCTTCCGGAGAGAGCAGGTTTCTCAAATATGTACTTGATTGGATCCATCTTTGAAATCAATAAGGTAGTATGGGTCAACATATACTGTCTTAGTCGGCGAGCAGCTCATGCCAAAGCGCAGCAAGTTTTCTCGAGCAGTGAGTATCTTGTTTCACAGTCGGTAAACTTTTTGCTAAGGTAGTATATTGCCTGCTCTTTTCGACCAGACTCGTCATGTTGCCCCAACACACACCCCATTGAGTTGTCTAATACTGTTAAGTACATAATTAAGGGTCTTCCATCAACTGGTGGCATCAAAATTGGTGGTTCTAGCAGATATCTCTTGATTTCATCAAAGGCAATCTGGCACTCATCATTCCATTCCATCACCTGGTCTTTCTTCAGCAACTTAAAGATTGGCTCACAGATGGCAGTTAACTGGGAAATAAATCTTGCAATGTAATTCAATCGTCCCAAGAAACCTCTAACCTCCTTCTCAGTACGGGGAGCTGGCATCTCTCGTATAGCTTTCACTTTTGCAGGATCCACTTCAATACCTTTTCCACTGACTATAAAACCCAGGAGTTTACCAGATCTAACTCCAAAAGTACACTTGTTTGGGTTCAGTCTCAACTTGTATTTCTTCAACCTCTCCAACAACTTATGCAAATGATCAAGATGTTGCTCTTCATTCTGGGACCTGGCTATCATATCATCCACATATACCTCTATCTCATGATGAATCATATCATGAAACAAAGCCACCATAGTACGCTGATATGTTGCCCCTGCATTCTTCAAACCAAATGGCATCACCTTATAACAAAAAGTGCCCCACTGTGTAACAAATGTTGTCTTCTCCATGTCTTCAGGAGCCATCTTGATTTGATTGTAACCAGAGAAACCATCCATAAAAGAAAACACCTTATGCTGGGCAGTGTTGTCTACCAGAACATCAATATGAGGAAGTGGGAAATCATCTTTGGGGCTAGCCTTGTTCAAATCTCTGTAGTCCACACACATACGTACCTTACCATCTTTCTTAGGTACCAACACCACATTTGCAACCCACTGAGGATAAGAAGTTACTGCTAAGAACCCTGCATTGAACTGTTTCATTACCTCTGCCTTGATCTTCTCTGACATTTCAGGATGCATACGACGAACCTTCTGCTTCTTTGGACGACAATCTTCTTTCACTGGTAAACGGTGAACCACAATGTCTGTATCCAATCCTGGCATATCTTCATAAGACCAAGCAAAGATCTCCACATAGTCACGTAACATCTGAACCAGTCTGCTCTTGACACTATCCTCTAAATTAGCCCCTATCTTGACCTCTTTCCTGTTTTCCTCAGTTCCCAGATTCACAACTTCGACTGGCTCTTCATGTGGTTGTATGGCTTTCTCTTCTTGTTGTAACAACCTAGCAAGCTCTACAGGTACTTCACAATCGTTCTCATTTCCGTCTTCAGTTTGATAGATCGGATTCTCGAAATTATAATTGGCAATAGTAGAACTGTTATCAACAGGATCCAGAATGGATGAGGATCTGCATTTTAGTGATGTGGGTGTGTGTAAGAACACATAACTGATGAAGCAAAAATAAAAGAAAAGAAAGACAAGGAACACAATTTTTACGAAAACGAAACGTCCACTGATTTTATTGAATGAAGTATGCAAATGAAATGACAGCCCGTAACAAGCACACCATTGTGCCCCGGGTAAGGCACAAGGCTTAAGAGTTTTAATTGTTCAAGAAATTACAAACTTAAAAAGCAACAACACAGTAATAGTATTTACTCCTGACTAAAGGAGATAGGGATAACATCTTCAGCTTTCCAATTATTGAGTCCAGCACCCACAGTAGGAAAAATCCAAGCATCCAAGTTGTAGTCTTCATCATAGTCTCCCACAACATTGATCTGATCTTTCATAACCCCTTGATTGGTGATACGAACAGCACGAGCACGACGAACAGCCTTCTGGGACTCTGCAGTGAAACCCAAACCAAATTTGTCAGACTTGTATGGGATATCAGGAAGCTGACCCCAAATAGTACAACCACCTTCATCTACCACAGCCCTAACATCATTGAGGGAGGCCATTGCCATTGTTGGAGGTTTTTTGGTGACCACAGGAACTTTCTTCGCAACAGGAGGAGCTACATAATCATTAACAATCCAGGGAACCACTTCAAATGTCTGACACGGAGTTTCAATGTATTCACCTTCCATTTCTAGATACTTGAAAGTGTTTACATGGATGACAAAGTATTCTTCTTCTCCATAGACGGTAACAACCTTTCCTTCCACCGGATATCTCAACTTTTGGTGTAATGTAGAGGTTACAGCACCTGCCCCATGGATCCAGGGACGACCAAGCAGACAAGAGTATGAGGGACGAATATCCATCACATAAAATGTAGCAGTAAAAACCTAGGAGCCAACTTTGATTGGAAGATCAATTTCCCCATGCACTACTCTTCTAGAACCATCAAAAGCCTTTACCACAATATTACTGGGCTTCAGCACAGCATCTTCAGGACTCAGCTTGTTCAGGACTTCCTTAGGCAACACATTTAGAGAGGAACCATTGTCTATCAATACATGTGACAGGGTAGTGCCCCTGCATTCAATTGAAATATGCAAGGCCCTGTTATGATCCCTCTTGGCAGGGGTCAAATCAGCATCAGAAAATCCCAACCCATTATCATAAGTCAGGTGGGCAACACAATTCTCAAACTGGTCAACAGAAATGGCGTTGGGCACATGAGCAGTCTTCAGAAACTTGATCAATGCTTTGGCATGAGCTTCAGAACATAACAACAAGGACAACATAGAAATCTTTGAGGGAGTATGCCCCAACTGATCAACAATGTCATAATCACTCTTGCGAATGATTTTCAATACTTCTTCCATCTGCTTAGAGAGATCATCAGCAGCTGGCACATCAGCAGATATAGGCTCAATAACAGGACCCTTGCCCCGAGCATCAGTGGTAGAGGTAGCAGCATGAGTAACTGCATTCTTAGAAGTAACTGGAGGTGAGAAGACTCTTCCACTACGTGTGATCTTACTAGATCCAGCAATATTATCAATATCAACAGGCACATCAGCTAAGGGCTCCTGCTTAACACCATGGATGTAAACATCAGACCCATAGTGCCAAGGCACAGCTTTATCAGATGTATATGGAATAGGACCAGGAGTAGTAATGATCAGAGGAGCCACTCTGGCTTCAGCAACAACTTTCACAGGGCCTTCAGCAGTAATCTTGATTGGACCCTGATGGGTGATTTTAATAGGTCTCTTTGAAGTGATTCTTACCGGCACTTTGTCAACCATATCAACCTCTTCAACCTTCTTACCTCTAGTAATATGCTCCACCATACTCTCCACAGAAGGTGGTCTCCTTTCAAACACTATAGTGTAATTATTCATGAGACGCTGAATCCCGTCCTTCAACCTCCAACACTTATCTGGATTATACTCACAATAGACACAATCTTCACGACAACCCGGAAAGAAACCAGCTTGTACTAACTTCTTTCTGATGACAGACAATGGTGTGGTCAACTCCGCAACTGAATGGATATGTAAATCTTCATCAATGGCATTGACAGTCTTCTCGTGATTTGGCATGGGAGCAGTAATCACATTTGGAGTACCCGGAGGGTCAAACTCAATCTCTCCAGCCTCAATCATATCTTGAATTTTGTTCTTCAAGACCCATCAGTTATTAGTATCATGACCCTGACAGTTTGAATGATATGCACATCGTGCATTGGGATTGTACCTGGGAGAGGTAACATTAGGATTCTGAGGAGCCTCTTTCAGAGTAATGAGTTCAGCCTTTAATAAGTGTTGCAATGCCTGAGCCAGTGACATGTTGATCTTCGTGAACTGCCTTCTAGCCCTTTGTTGGTTGCCCTGTGGCTGCTCTGTTGTTGTAGGAGTTGGATTTGAAATATGGACTGCACTCACAGACTGATGCCTTCTATTACGACCAGGTTGACCGTAAACAACATTTGACTCTTTCTTCCCAGTGGGAGGCTTCTTTGCAGCACCTGATGAAGAAGTACCCACTTGGATCTTGCCACTCTTTATACCATTTTCCACGCGCTCTCCTGTCATTATCAACTCAGTGAAGCCAGATGATGAGCTTCCAATGAGATGACTGTAAAATGGACCATTCAGCGTACACATGAACATATCAACTAACTCCCTGTCAGTCAGAGGGGGTTGAACTCTTCCAGCTAAATCTCTCCACTTCTGAGCATACTCCTTGAAACTTTCTTTGGCACCCATAGACATGCTTTGCAGCTTCATGCGAGTAGGAGCTAAATCAGCATTGTATTGATACTGCTTATAGAAAGCTTCAGCAAGATCATTCCAATCTCTGATGTTGACACTCTCCAATTGATAATACCACTCCAATTGAGCTCCAGATAAGCTCTCTTGAAAAAAATGGATCCACAACTTCTTATCAGCAGTGTGAGGTTGGATTCTTCTGACATAAGACCTCAAATGCAGCTTGGGACAGGAGACCTCATCATAAACAACAAAGGTAGGAACCTTGAAACCAATGGGTATGACAACCCCAGATATCAGACTCAAATCTTCAAAATCTAGCCCAAAAGATTTCTGCAACTCCATAGCATCCATTCTATCCACCAGCATCTTGAATTTGTCTTCATTAGGATCATGGTAATAATTAGCCTCAGAATCAGAGTCCCCCATTGTATGGTGGAGACTGCCTATCTCTTGCTCAGACTCCTCAGATTCATAGTTTTCAACTGGTTCTTTGGTCTTGGCAAGACCTTTGAACCTTCTTCCCATGTTGATCAGGCCACCTGACCTTCTAGTCTTCTTGGTCTTCTTGGCCAGCAGTGTCTTCAATTCATCCTGCCCCTTGGACAGGTTCAAGATTAGCTCTTGGAAATGTGCATTCTGTGCCTGGAGATCCTTAACTGTTTGTTCAAGAGCCATTGCTGAAATAAACAGCGAGAAGATGAGAAACCTGTGCACAATTATAAACCTGTGATGCAATGAAATGATATGTGAATGCATATGCAATGTTTTCAAGGACCGCAAGATTTAAATTTGCTTAAACAAACAGGAAGGTAAACTTTTATTAGTAATAAATTTGTTTTGCCTCTTGGGCTTACAAAAAATGAAATGAGATAAGTACAAAAGATGGGGTTTTAAGTCTCCCATGGACGTTTCCTCTTTGTGTTGAGGTATGAGTTGAGATTCCGTTCCTCATGAAGTTTCTTTGTTAGTTCCAGGATTCTTTCTTGGCTTGCTTTGTAATGAGCCTCGAAAGTATCCCTTTGCTCCTTCAGCTGGATCCAGGATCTCTGTAAGTCTTCCATGTCAGTAGGCATGTTTGGGTGAAGGATGGTATAAGCAGTATCTCCTTCAGCAACAGGTTCCATGGTAACTGGCAGGATAGCAGGATATGGCATCATGAGAGTCTGAGCACGAGATCGCACCCATCTGAGATAAGCCTCCATAGGAATAGTGTACTTAGGTTCCAGAGTCTTGCTGTCAACCTTGTTTACTTTTCCCCAGGCTCGTATGAATCTCTGACGGTAACCTTGAAGATCGTTGTCGTAATCAAACACAATGCCCTGAATCAACATGTCATGTGGGCCATCACTCCGAGCGTAACCAAACTGTCGTAAAGCTAGTGAGGGGTTGTAGGTGATGCCTCCTCTTATGCCTAGAAGTGGCACATTAGGAAACTCCCCACAACGGTCAATAATAGTGACATTCTCCATAGATCTGGAGCACCAATGAATATCTGAATGAGAGAGCGACATGATTCTTTTGGACCATCTGAACCCTTGCTCATTCTTCATTACTGAGCGAGGAAGGTGAGAAATAAACCACCTAGAAAGCAAAGGTATGCAGCACATCAAAGTTCCTCTTGCCCTTGTAGTACGGGTATGAAGAGAATGTAGTATGTCTCCAAGCAATGTAGGCACTGGATTGTGACTCAGGAAAATGTTGATGGCATGAGCATCTATGAACTGATCTGGATTGGGGAACAACACTAAGCCATAAATCAGCAAGGCTAAGATTTCCTCAAAAGCATCATGACTCATGGCCTTCAAGAACATTTGAGCCTTCTCTATCAACACCTTAGCTAGAACACCCTTGACTCCACTTCTCGTTTCTAGAACAATGTCTGACTTCTTCAGATGTAGAGCTGCAGCAATAACCTCAGGTTTAGGCTCTTTTTCTAAGCCTGTGAAGGGTCTTTGATCAAGTACAGGTAGACCCAGAAGTTTGGAGAACTCCTCCATGGTAGGAACCAGCTGGTAGTCGGGGAATGTGAAGCAATGGTGCTTAGGATCAAAGAACTGAAACAGAACACTCATCATGTCTTCATTGAACCCTAAAGTGACTAGATCCAGTAGGTGACCATGTCTCTTGATGAACTGGGAGTTTTCAGACACTTGAGAAACCAACTCCTTAAGCTTAGGAGGTATCCCTACAAAGTTGATCCTGATAGTGTTTCTACGAGCAGAAGCCATGACCTGCAACAAAGAACAAAGATAAATCCCTTGGTCCTTGAAATGGTTAGGGAAAATGCCATGCTTATGATGCATGATGATGTCATGATGTTATGCTCAATCACAAACATGTGGCACACACAAGCAAGTCACATAATAGCCCTAGGTTTGAAGGCTTGCATGAGGTTCAAAGGTAAGTACCCTCCCCTGAAGTTAGTTGGTTCATCCTGTCCTACAAAAGTAACCAGGTTCTAAGGGATCTCAATATCATTGATCCTTCACAAGGGTGGTTGATCATAAGGCAACTTACTTGCCAACCAAAACCCTCCAAGTTTAAGATCTCAATGAGCGTAGTATCGAGTATCAACCAACTTCAGTCTGCACAAAAGCCGGTTATCTCACTACTTTCTAAAGGCCAAGATGAGTTAACTAGGGTTCTAAAAGTTAGTTAGTGCATTGACAACATATGGCAGCCTCATATTATCCTCAACTTGACTTAAGGAACATAAGCACCAACCAAGAAGTCGCACTAACTATGGCCACCAGATCAACCATATCGGTATACGCCGTACAGTTTCCTTGGTCTATTGCCATTTACCTATGGTACACTAGATCCGGGTTAGGATCTCTCACACATAAGAGCACCCAACAAGTAAGTATAAAGCAAACAAGGCAAACAATTTTAAAGTGATCTAATTCCTAAGGGTACCCCTCTTTTATTAAATCCCCAGCAGAGTCGCCAGTTCTGTAACACGGTGGGAGAACTGACTTTAGTTATGTTGCGGATAGCAAGAGTCGCCACCGACTTTTATTTTATCCAAAGGAAAGGCATAAAAGAACAGGAAAGACCTTTTAAAAGATTTTTGGGTCCGGGGGGTAGGTTATGTAAAGGGAAGGTGTTAGCACCCTTTACATCCATGGTTATCCATGGGCTCTTAGTTACTTAGCTCACTTTAAAATGTTTTTTGAAAATATGAAGTGTGTGAATAGAAATTTTCATAAGAGTTTGATAATGATCCATGTACGGATGCGTAAAAAACTTGTGTTTGAAAATTTTTTGAAATTTGTGAAGTATTTGAAATTGTTTTGAAATAGTGAGCAAGTAACTATGAGGAACCCACCCTAAAGTTTAAGTCTTTTCTGTTCTTTATCCTTTAAATGGTAAGACTATCCCTATTATTAAGGAATAAGTAGTCATTACCTTGGATGTAAGGGACATATGAGGGACATCTGTTTAATGAAGGCAACTGTGGGGTGTATTAAGCATTTTAGGAGGGACTGTCATCATTATTCGAAAGGGACAAGATCATATTGAAAGGCAACCATTAAGGGACTTGATCTTTGATTATTTAAGGGACTAGATGACTTTTCTTTTTAAGGGACTTATGCTTTATACACCCCACTTGACCTTATGATATAGGCAACATTGAGAGGTAACCCTAGAAAGTGAGATGGCGATTAAAAATCGACTTACGTGTGTGAGTGTTTAATTTTGTATTTATCTTATAATTTAAATGACCTAAATTCAATTTTTAAATATAATACATGTTTCCACTCCCTATTTCACTAACCATAGCATAAAAATTAAATAATTTAAATATTTACAAAAAAATTACACCAAGGAGCATTTACATAATAATAAAGCAATTTAAATAAATAGCAAAAATAAATAAAAAAGCAAAATATAAATAATAAGTAAAATAAATAAATAAGCAATAATAAATATAATAGGGGTTAGTAATAATAATAATTAAAATAAATAAGGTTAGTGAAATAATAATAATAAGCATAATTTAAAAATAAATGGATTAGTAATAAGCATGATTAATAATAATAATAAACAAAATAAAATTTTAATGGCTTAATAGAAAAATAAAAAAACAATTATATTAATTAATCATAAAATTTAAAATTATAAACAAATTAAATAAATTATGAACATATTATGAGAAATTATCAAATTTTGCAATTTTAGAAATTATTTACATATATAATTAATTATAAACAATGATAGAATATTTCTATATTAAAATAGGATTAATTGTAATTTAATTATATTAAATAAAATATATACATAATAATTATATTTACAAAAAGATTAGAAAATAAAATTAGGTTTTTAATAATTGATTAGAAAAGATAAAATAGGGTTTATAAAATTAGGGTTTGATTGTCTTAGAAAAATAAATTAGAGTTTGTTAAATATTAAGTTTTAACTTACAATAACAATTTATTAATTAAATAATACATATATACATTTTATAATAAAAAAACTAATTTTTGAATTTAGAAAATAAATTTTTAGAATTTTGAAAACACATAGTATATACATATATTTTATTTTGGAATCATTTAGATATATAATATATATACAAAACTATATATAATTTAATAATAAAATAATTGAAACAAACAAAATAAAAGAAAAAAAAGTGAAAACTTACCTGGCTGGGGTTTGAACCCAGGACGTTCTGCCTGCCAGCAACAAAACACACCACCAGGCCATCAGCGCGCAGGTGATAGTGAAGGGGGTCCAATTGGTATTGTTCTTTGTCTGGAAAAATCAAGAAAAATAATAAGAAGCAAAAGGCCTGGGGGAGGATTGAACCCAGGACCTCTCAAACAAACACATATACACATTGCCAATCCTGCTGGGTGAGCGCGTCTGTTAACAAACCAACAACAAATGATAATATATTATATTCAGTGCATAAATGAGAAAAACTCAAAAATATTTGTCACAGCCAGGATTCAAACACAGATCCTATTGTCACACACATACGCTTCCTTCCACTGGGACAAGCTACACGCTTGTGATAATAAACAATCAATAAAACATAAAATATTTTAAACAAAATTCAAATTTTCCAGAACGCGCCAACCAGCTTCATCTTCTTCAGTGTACCTGCGAAATTTGTTACGAATTTTCCTACCATCTTTCCTGCGAAAACACAATGGCAGCAAAACCTACGAAATCCAATGATCAACAAAACTGTAAAATTTCATAAAATTGAATCTATCAATGTGATCCAAACATTCATGCGGTTCATTCTATGATTTTAGAATCCATTTATATTCCATAAATCAGAAAACCCTAAACCTTGGTTCAAACCCTAATAATGGTGATTTCCTATTCCTGCATCGAAACTCAAATTGCTTTGCCCAGAAACCTTCACAAGCTCAATACAAACATTATTAACCAAACAAAACTCATTGAAATGCAGTAAATTAGTGAAACCGAAAAAAATATATTCAAGAACAACCAAGCTTCGGGTTATGCATTATGGAGTGTATGGGATGCGTATGAGTATTGGTTTTCACTCAATGGTGATCAGGGATCATGGCTATGTGCTTCAAATACCTTCAAATGTCCTGGAAGTTCAAAACCGAATGTGAGTTGTGGAGAGATTTTTTTGCTTATGGAACTTACTCTTGGGAGGCAGACCATTCGTGTCTTGCATTAGGGTTATGTTAAATACTTATAGGAGAATGATTTTAGGTCAAAAAGTTGATCACTTGTGTGGAAAATTTGATATGAAAAGATTCAAAATGATCATGCCTTAAAAATCAAATATTCATGTATGAACACTTGCTATTTTTGGCTAATCCTCATGATTTCTTTCCTCTTCAATTCTAATCAAATTTATGATTTTCTAGAAGCTTGATCCAATTCAAATCTTACATTTTCATATTTTATTTTTATTTAAAATGATTTTTAATGAATTAAATCAAAATAAATAAAAATAAAAAATCTGATTTTTAATGGTTTGGGTCGTGCATGAAGTTATTGTATGGATTGGGTCATCATTTGGCAAGCCCATTTGGAAGAAATTGATTTTAGACCTCCATTTTCATCATAAACCAACCCAAAATTTCCCAACTTTGCAAGGGCACATATCCTTCAATTTTAATGCTATGAGTGTGTTCTTGGACATTTTGGAAAGCTTGAAGAGTCCTCTAACCAATCCCACTGGTTTCATGTCCATATAATTTACCAATCTCTAGTTATGCCCTTTTGAAGTTGTTGACTTTTTGTTGACTTTCAAAAGGACCTATAATGTCTTAGCTCATACCTTCCAAATGAAGCATTTTTGGGCTTGGCTTGTGAGACACAAAGTTGTAGAGAATTCAATTTCCTTCAAAATGAGCTTTGGATGGAGACTTGGTGATGAAGCATGTGAAAGTTATGGCTGGTCAAAGTTCAGTTGACTTTTACTAAGAAAACCCTAATTTAGAAACTCCTGATTCTTGATGATCTGAAATCTACTTGATGAATCATGATCAATCCTTGCTCAAATGATGAATTTTACTTCATATACTTGATGTTAGCAAAAAATCATGAAGTTTGACTTTGGTTTGACCACAGTTGACCTCAGTTTGACTTTTTAATTGCTTTGACTGGTTTTGACTTATCTGATCATCTGATTGAGCAAACTTTTGAGAAAAGTATTGAAACTTGTCATGGGGATTCTTGAACACATATAAGATGTTATGAAGCTCACTTGAAGTCTTGGAAGTCCATTTAGCCTGATTAAAGTCAAAACCCTAGTTTTGGATGCACTGCCTAGGAGGTGCATTGTCTGAGGGAATTGTCAACTCTTATGACCCATTGTGAACCTTGTGAACCTTGTGAACCATCATAAAATGTCTTGTGAATCTCATGGGAGGTATTGTGAACCTTGTGAATCTTGTGAACTTCATAAAGTGACTTGTAGACTTCATGAACCTCATGAAAGGTCTTGTAAACATTATGAATCTTGTGAACCTTGTGAACCTCATAAAGTGACTTGTAGACTTCATGAACCTCATGAAAGGCCTTGTAAGTGTTGTGAATCTTGTGAACCTTGTGAACCTTCATGAAGTGACTTGTAGACTTCATGAACCTCATGAAAGGTCTTGTAAACATTGTGAATCTTGTGAACCTTGTGAACCTTCTTAGCACACAAAGTCTTGTATTGTGAGGGCAAATTTTGGGGTGCAACAGGTATGCAATAGGAAAGTGTTATGGAAATCCGCAAGTATACTAAGGATGCTTTAAGTTTGGTATGGGTGACTCCCAAATTGTTGTAAGCTCTGTGATGTTGCTACGTTGTTATTAATGGAGACCCTGTGTCCACATAAACCTTGAGTGAATGGAATCTTGTGAAGAGAATTGGCCCGGAGTATAGTAACCATGGAAAATCAATTAAGCTGGATTGGATAAATTGTTTCGAGTTTAGAATGGAAATCGGAATTGTGTAAGTTATGATTGCAGCGGCATAACCCCTATATCTCTGTCGTTGGAGAGTTTTGGTCCAATGTTATTATTGTGTGATTGAAAAGTAAGTTGTTCTATCCATGATTGTCTATAAGTTTTATTTTGTTGGTGAGAGCTCCAATGGATACGTGTGTTCTTCACAGACTACCAATTACCCAGTGTTGCTTGAGAATTTGTGGTATCTCCATTGTTAGACCTTGAAAGCATAGTGGAAAGAGACGGATGAAAGAGTTTAGTCGGATTATTAAGAATCAGAAGAGAATTATTTATAAATTAGAGGTAAGAGGATTTTGTTCTAAGTGTGTTGTCTATAGTAAGATACTGAAAGGATGAAGTGTCAAACATAGTTGAAATTCTGTAATGAGATGTCCTAAGAGATGTTCCAACACTTAATAGGACATTTGACAAATTTAACCAAAACTTAAACAGCAGGAAAAATAAACAACACAGAAGTTTGTTAACCCAGTTCAGTGTATAACCACACTTACATCTGGAGGCTACCAAGCCAGGAGGAAATCCACTATTAGTAATATTAATTCTAGACTTAAACCACTCTGTTTAATCTATCACTTAATACTTACCCAATGCAATTTCTACCTAAGACTCACTTAGATAAGAGTACCCTACTCACTCCCCCTCAATCACCCAGTGATCAAGTTTACAAGTTTACAGAAATTGAAGACATCCTTCAAACAATACAGCTTGATCTTACTTCACAGTTTCAATCAAGTCACAAATGCACTTTTGCTTAAAAGCTCATAAAGTGGTACATAAAAACAACCTGCTATTAAAACACTAGACACCCTATTTAGTCTTCTTAAATTCGTACTCAATTCTATGAGTTTCTGTTGTTTAAATAGGTATCTGAATTTTGGGCTTTCTGTAGAATGATCCAGCCCTAATGTGCAGCAACTGTCACCTTGAATTTAGGGTTTGTTACCTCCTATATTCTAGGTGCATTAGGTCTTCTGTTTTAATCTGAATCTTCAATTTAAAACTCCCTACAGATGCGCCTTGTTCTGTTTTTATCCAGCATTAATTAATCCCAGATAGTTCTCCTTAAATATCTCTGATCTGTTAATCAATAATTAATTCTGGTAGCAGGTCTGAGATGTCTCAACATCTGTTGGGACATCCTGAAAAACTGAACTTAATTTATTCACACAATGTCCCAACATCTGATGAGACATCCTGAAATAAATTCACATACTCTGTTTGATAATGTCCCAACATCTGATAGGACATTCTGAACTGAATTTAACATTTCTTGTTTGGTCAAAAATTCTGCCAATTCTTAAACATCTACAAACTCCCCCTTTGGCTAATTTTTGGCTAACATCTTTCCTGGTTTTCAGAGTGCAGCAGAAGTTCTTTTTATCAGAGTATATCATAACTTTTCTGTTGATTCTTATTTGAGATTACTCCCCCTCAAACAAATATGTGTCCAGTCTTGTTGCAACAGAAATACACACTGATTCAGTTCAGACAGAAACAAACAGATCTTTCATTCATTTAAACAGCAATTACATTTGATGTTGTTCTCCCCCTTGGTAGGCACAAAATTAGGGGCCAAAGAACTATTATTCAGAATTACTAATCATTGCTGTCATTACAAATGCCTTACATACAAAGATCACTCAGATTCATCATTCTCAGTAGCTTCCTCCACTTCAGTGTCTTCATCTTTATCAGCTTCACTTTCAGCTTCACTGTCTTCACCAGATGCAGCATTCTGATCTTCTTCACTTTCCAACCTCTTAATTATTTCCTCCAGCTTCTTCTTTCTAGCTTCAAGCTCTTTGCAGGTGCACTTTAGCTCAGCAATTAATTCTTTCTTGGAGATTGGATTCTTAGCAGAGGATGGACCAGCAGATGTCCCAGAAGGAGCTTCAACATCTGCAGCATGATGACTGAGGAATAACTTGTAGTGAAAAGCCAGGGGGCTCCCTCTCTTGCAGGCAGTATCCTTGTCAGTTAAAATCCCAGGATATTGATTGAGTACAATACCACACAGCAATGATGGAAAAGCTATTGGCAGCTTTGTTGCAGTAGAGATGGCATGCTTCATAGTCTGATCAAAAATATATGCTCCATAGTCCATCTTGGTTTGAGTCCCCACAGCAAAGATGAATCTGGCCAGACCAGTTGAGATTGATGAAGTGTGATTGGTAGGCACCCAGTTTGCAGTTCCAATCCTGTTAAGCATGGCATACTTTCTAGTAAGCATGCTCACAGAGAGCTTTCCCTTCACAGGCCAAGCTTTGACCTGGTTTGCAGTGATCACCTTACAGATTTGATTATCTGTTTTCCCTAGCTCATTGGGTCCATCTGTGTCCCTTCCTAGATACTGATTAATGATTTGGGGAGAGAACTCAACACACTTACCTCTTACAAATACCTTTCTGAACTCTGAGGACTTACCATTTGAGCAATCCTCTTGAAGATTCACAATGAACTCTTTGACAAGAAGTTCATAGCAGGGAGAGAACTCTGAGACTGTCTTGAATAGTCCTGCAGCAGAGATTAGGTCAATGAGTTCTGTGCACTCAAGTGCATTGCTGCTTAATTCTCTTTCCAAAGCAACCCTTCTTTGGTACACATATTTCCATCTGTTGACACTGGAGACATGATGGAAGGATATATTGTCCAAGGGAGCTTCTGGAACAACAGTTGAAGCTCTAGCTGGTGCTGGTTTCTTCTTGGGAGGAGATGTTGGGACATCTGATTCAACATCTGAATCTGATGGTGTGACAGCTTTTCTCTTCTGAGATTGGACTTTGCTCCAGGGTTTTGTTGGACCAAAGGTAGCTTTAGCTTTGCCTTTCTTTGGACTAGCCTTCTTAGTCTCAGGGATGACAGGTTCAGCTCGTATCTTTCCTTTCCTGGACCTTAGTCTTTTAGCAATGCTGGGTTTCACAGATGATATGATCTCTGCATCAGAATCCTGTTCCAGATTGACTATTGGAGGGGATTGAGCAGTCTCCTCATCAGCTTGTTGATCAGTAGAAGATTGATCTTCATTTGAGTCTTTAGCCTGTTCCATAGAAACTTCTTTATCACTTTCACTTGAGACCTCTTTCTTGTCCTCAGTCTGTTCAGTATCAGCATCAGATGAGTTTGCTTTCTCATCTGCATATGTTCCAACATCCGTTGGGACATCTTGTTCTGCAGCAGTGTTCTTTGTATCTTGAGCAGGTTCTTCTTGAGGTGCAGGAATGGTGTTCAAGGGAACAGAGATTCCTTTCACTACTCTTTGTTCAGAGAAAACTTGGTTGACAATCTCCTTGATGGAATCATCAACATATTTGGAGTATTTAACATGTGAAGGAATTTCTTTAGCTTTGCTTCTGATTTGATCTTTACCTCTTTTTGGTGTTCTTGCCTTCTTAGTGTGAGAGGCATTTCCCCTGAGCTCGTCTAATGGTGTTGATTGCATTGGCACCATAGAAATAGGAGTGGCATGAACCACGTCTTCCTGGTTGAGAACTTCTTCAGCTGTTTTAGGGTTTTGAGACATTGTTGAGGAAGATGAATGTGCAGCTTTAGGGTTTAAGATTTCTGAAGAACTACTAGTTAATGTGATTCGCTTGTGATGATGTGATGAGACTCTTGATAGCTGCTTATAAGGAATTACTAAATAAGTAGCCGTTACAGTCCAAATGATTAGGAATGAAATTCCCAAGGATCTAGTCCAGACTAGCTTTGCCATCTGGAACTTATGCCATGCAATGTCATATGACATGTTGGCACATCTCATTAACTGCTAGATATCACATACACAGATTCCAAGTTTGCCCCTTAAGTTCTCAAATTGTGTAGCATCCAATGCTTTGGTAAAGATATCAGCTAATTGCAGATCTGTAGCAACATGCTCCAATGAAATCAACTTCTCTTCTACAAGATCTCTGATGAAATGATGTCTGATATCAATATGCTTTGTCCTGCTATGTTGAATGGGATTCTTTGATATGTTGATTGCACTTAAGTTGTCACAGTACAATGTCATGACATCCTGTGGGACATTGTACTCAGTGAGCATCTGCTTCATCCAAACCAACTGAGAACAACTGCTACCTGCTGCTATATACTCAGCTTCAGCTGTAGATAATGACACACAATTCTGTTTCTTACTGAACCAAGAAATCAGATTGTTTCCTAGAAAGAAGCATCCTCCTGAAGTGCTTTTTCTGTCATCAGCACTTCCTGCCCAATCAGCATCACAGAAGCCAGAGAGAATTGGTTTGCAACCATGAAAGTACATTATGCCATAGTCACAAGTACCATTAACATATTTAAGGATTCTCTTGACTTGATTAAGATGACTGACTTTTGGATCAGCTTGATATCTTGCACACACTCCTACTGCAAATGCTATGTCTGGTCTGCTTGCAGTTAAGTATAACAAGCTTCCAATCATGCTTCTATATAAACTTTGATCTACATTCTCACCCTTTTCATCTTTAGTCAGCTTTAAATGTGTAGGAGCAGGAGTTCTTTTATGAGAAGCATTTTCCATTCCAAATTTCTTCACTATGTTCTTGGAGTACTTGCTTTGTGAGATGAATATTGAGTCTTCCATTTGCTTAACTTGCAGACCAAGAAAATAGGTTAATTCACCTACTAGACTCATTTCAAATTCAGATTCCATCTGCTTGACAAAATGTTTGACCATCTTATCAGACATCCCACCAAACACAATGTCATCAACATATATTTGTGCAATCATGACATTTCCTTCTTCATCTTTAACAAACAGGGTTTTATCAATCCCACCTTTTCTGTATCCTTGCTTGATAAGAAATGTGGTAAGTCTTTCATACCATGCCCTTGGAGCTTGCTTCAGACCATAAAGTGCTTTCTTGAGTTTGTATACATGATTTGGACAGCTTGGATCAACAAATCCTTTAGGCTGTTCTACATATACCTCTTCATTAAGATAACCATTAAGAAAGGCACTTTTCACATCCATTTGAAATAGCTTGAACTTTAAGATACAAGCAATTCCCAACAGTAGTCTTATTGATTCAAGCCTTGCTACTGGTGCAAAGGTTTCATCAAAGTCTACTCCTTCAATTTGAGTGTATCCTTGAGCCACAAGTCTAGCTTTGTTCTTTGTAACAATTCCTTGTTCATTTGACTTGTTCTTGTACACCCATTTTGTACCAATCACATTTATGTCATTTGGTCTAGGAACAAGATTCCACACTTCATTCCTTGTGAATTGACCTAATTCCTCTTGCATAGCACAAATCCAGTATTCATCAGTGAGAGCCTCCTTGATGTTTTTAGGTTCTATTTTGGACACAAAACAAGAACCTGAGATCACTTCTCTTGATCTAGTGCTCACACCTCTGTTGGGATCACCAATTATTAAATCTTTGGGATGATCCTTCTGTATTCTGATGGAGGGAGGTTTACTGGATTCTTCTGTCCTTGTATCAGATTGAGTGCAGTTATATTGATCATCCTTTTCTTCAGCTTCAATCTTGATATCAGCAGATGTTCCAACATCTTCTGGGACATCTGTAGGAGCATCATCAATTATCACATTTATGGACTCCATGATAACCTTGGTTCTAGAATTAAATACTCTGTATGCTCTGCTGTTTGTAGAGTATCCAAGGAAAAACCCTTCATCACTTTTAGGATCCATTTTTCTCCTTTGCTCCCTGTCTGCCAGAATGTAGCAGTTACTTCCAAACACATGAAAGTACTTAACAGTGGGTTTTCTCCCCTTCCAGACTTCATATATTGTGGACAAAGTTCCTTTTCTCAAGGTAACTCTGTTATGGATATAGCAGGCAGTGTTCATGGCTTCAGCCCAGAAATACAGAGGTAGCTTTTTAGCATGTATCATAGCTCTTGCAGATTCTTGAATAGTTCTATTTTTTCTCTCAACAATCCCATTCTGTTGAGGAGTGATAGGAGAAGAGTATTCATGATTGATTCCTTCTGAAGAGCAGAAATCTAAGAATTTTTGATTCTCAAATTCCTTTCCATGATCACTTCTAATTCTGATCACACAGCTGGATTTTTCCCTTTGTAATCTTTGACATAATTCCTTGAATACATCAAAGACATCTGACTTTTCTTTAATGAAATTTATCCATGTATATCTTGAAAAGTCATCAACCACCACATATGCATACCTCTTACCACCAAGGCTTTCAACTTGCATAGGTCCCATGAGATCCATATGTAACAATTCCAAAACTTTGGAAGTTGTCAGATGTTGGAGCTTTGGATGGGACATCTTGGTTTGTTTGCCTATTTGACATTCACCACAGATTTTGCCATCATCAATCTTCAGTTTAGGGATACCTCTTACAGCATCCATAGATATGATCTTCTTTATGCCTCTGAAATGAAGATGACCTAGCCTTTGGTGCCATAGTTTTACTTCTTCTTCTCTAGCTAGAGAACAAGTTGAAGTGGGGCTGAAGTCTAGTGGCTCCCACATGTAACAGTTGTCTTTAGACCTTGCACCTTTCATGACAACTTTTTGCTCTTGGTTAGTCACTATGCATTCAGTTTTTGTAAAGTTTACACTGTATCCTTGATCACATAGTTGACTTATGCTGATCAGGTTAGCAGTTAAACCTTTAACAAGCAGCACATCATCTAGTCTTGGAACATCTTGACAATCCAAGGTTCCAACTCCCTTGATCTCTCCTTTAGCTCCATCTCCAAAGGTAACATACCTGGATGAATGTGACTTTAAGTTTACTAGCAAATTCTTCAATCCAGTCATGTGTCTTGAGCATCCACTGTCAAAGTACCAGTCTTCTTTAGCTGATACTTTCAATGATGTATGTGCTATGTATGCAGTACTTTTCTTTGACCAGATGAGTTGAGATTTCTTTTGATGCCTCTGCTCTGAGTGTTGTTCAGCTGATCTCCAAGCTTGATTGTTGATCTTGTTCTTGTGTATGTGGCTTTGATCAGTCTGAATGTCAGCTTTTGGTCTCCAAACTGTCTTGATTACTTCTGTCTTTTGCTTAGGAGGTTGCTGATTTCTATGCAGCACTTTCTTGGTACCTTCTACTTTCTGCTTGGAAGGTTGCTGACACATCTGATTTGGATATCCATGTAGCTTATAACAGTGAGGTTTGATATGCCCAAATCTTCCACAGTGATGGCATCTCCATCTTTGATATTTTTTCTTCATTTTGTTCTTTCCAGAATGTTGAGACATCTGTTGGAACATTATGTTTGTCTTTGTGTTCTGATGTTGGAGCATCTGTTGAGACATCTTGTTTGACTGTATAGTTTTTGAAGTAGTTTTGCTAGAGCTTGCTTCATCTCTGTTATATCCCAGTCCACTTTTGTCCCCTGAATGTTTATTATTGCAGAGAATAGCATCCAGTGTATTTGAGCTGCTGTTCATCATTCTAACAGATTTGGACATATGTTCCAGCTTAGAATTGAGAAGAGTTACTTCACTTTTTAAGGTATCAATGATTACTTGATCACTTGCTTTTTCTTCTTCTAGTACTTCATTCTGCTTCTTTAGCTTTATGACCTCACTGCATACTTCAGTACTTCTCTTGTACAGATCCTTGAAGGCTTGCTCAAGATCTGCATAAGTAAGCTCTTCACAGCTGGAATCACTGTCATATTCACACAGTCCAGCTAAAGCAGCAATGTGCTTAGCTGATTCTTCTTCTGAATCTCCTGAGTCTTCATCAGACCAGGTCACAGAGAGTCCTTTCTTTTGCCTCTTTAAGTAGGTAGGACATTCAAACTTGATATGTCCATATCCTTCACATCATGGCATTTGACTCCTTTATCTTGACTGGTCTTTTCAGCATACTTTACTCTTTTGTTAGCATCATAAGGTCTTCTGTTCTCAGAGTTTGTGTTTCTTCCACTAGGTTTGGATTTTCCTTCCATTCCTCTGAGAATCTGTTTGAATTGTCTTCCAATCAATGCAAGGTTTTCTGATAAGCTTTTATCATTTGCTGGTTCATCATCTTCTTCATCATCTGTATTTGAAACCAAGGCAATGCTTTTGTTCTTTTTAGCATGTGTGTCATTCATTCCCATCTCAAAAGTTTGAAGGGAACCAATGAGTTCTTCAGCTTTCATGGAGCATATGTCTTGTGCCTCTTCTATTGCTGTGACTTTCATGTCAAATCTTTTTGGCAAAGATCTGAGAATCTTCCTTACAAGCTTTTCATCAGTCATCTTTTCTCCCAAGGCTCCAGAAGTATTGGCTATATCCAAGATGTTCATGTAGAACTCATGAATTGATTCATCTTCCTTCATTCTCAAGTTTTCAAACTTGGTGGTGAGAAGTTGAAGTCTTGACATTTTTACTTTTGATGTTCCTTCATGAGTTGTCTTGAGGGTATCCCACACATCTTTGGCCAGCTCACAATGATGCACCAGTCTGAAAATATTTCTATCAATGCCATTGAATAAAGCATTTAAGGCTTTTGAGTTGCCTAGTTCTGAATCTTCTTCCTCTTTACTCCATTCTTCTTCAGGTTTCAGAACTTTTGATCCATCTTTGGTGTCTTGGACAGGATGTTTCCATCCAACATTTACTGCTCTCCATGCCCTGTTGTCAAGTGATTTTAAGAATGCAATCATTCTTGGCTTCCAGTAGTCATAATTAGATCCATCCAGAATAGGTGGTCTATTTACTGACCCTATATCTCTGTCCATGTTACAGAATTTGTTTTCCCTAGATCTCACCCAGTATAAACAGGCAGGGTGCCTGCTCTGATGCCAATTGAAATTCTGTAATGAGATGTCCTAAGAGATGTTCCAACACTTAATAGGACATTTGACAAATTTAACCAAAACTTAAACAGCAGGAAAAATAAACAACACAGAAGTTTGTTAACCCAGTTCAGTGTATAACCACACTTACATCTGGAGGCTACCAAGCCAGGAGGAAATCCACTATTAGTAATATTAATTCTAGACTTAAACCACCCTGTTTAATCTATCACTTAATACTTACCCAATGCAATTTCTACCTAAGACTCACTTAGATAAGAGTACCCTACTCACTCCCCCTCAATCACCCAGTGATCAAGTTTACAAGTTTACAGAAATTGAAGACATCCTTCAAACAATACAGCTTGATCTTACTTCACAGTTTCAATCAAGTCACAAATGCACTTTTGCTTAAAAGCTCATAAAGTGGTACATAAAAACAACCTGCTATTAAAACACTAGACACCCTATTTAGTCTTCTTAAATTCGTACTCAATTCTATGAGTTTCTGTTGTTTAAATAGGTATCTGAATTTTGGGCTTTCTGTAGAATGATCCAGCCCTAATGTGCAGCAACTGTCACCTTGAATTTAGGGTTTGTTACCTCCTATATTCTAGGTGCATTAGGTCTTCTGTTTTAATCTGAATCTTCAATTTAAAACTCCCTACAGATGCGCCTTGTTCTGTTTTTATCCAGCATTAATTAATCCCAGATAGTTCTCCTTAAATATCTCTGATCTGTTAATCAATAATTAATTCTGGTAGCAGGTCTGAGATGTCTCAACATCTGTTGGGACATCCTGAAAAACTGAACTTAATTTATTCACACAATGTCCCAACATCTGATGAGACATCCTGAAATAAATTCACATACTCTGTTTGATAATGTCCCAACATCTGATAGGACATTCTGAACTGAATTTAACATTTCTTGTTTGGTCAAAAATTCTGCCAATTCTTAAACATCTACAATAGTGGTTACATTTCATGATGTCGAACTAAGTGGAGTTGGTAAGGAGTTCGTTTGACAACTTTTGAAATGGTTTTAGTAATTGAAGGATTTTTTTAATAAGAACTTTTGCTGGAAATTGGATGTGGATAAGATTTCACTAAGATACATTGTGGAGTTTTGTCGAGTGTTGTGGTTCCGGAATCAAGTTGGAGTGTTATGCCTCGTGTTATGATTCAATGAAAGGAATTAGAGTGGTTTGCTAGGTTGCTTGAGCATAAGTTTCTGTCTAGGTTAATTGAGCATTGAAGTATCTTGCAAGTGTGCTTGAGCAAAGTTTAACTTGTTTGGTTATAGTGAAAATCTCTTGTTGAGCCAAGGGGACTAGACTATTTTCAATTGAGGAGAGGAACCAGGATAATCCTTGTGTGTTGCTTGCTTTTACTTTTTATCACTTTATTTATGTTGTTGTGACTATTTTTAATATTAAACTTTGAACATTGTTCAGATTTTGAAGTTATATTATCAAAAGCGAAACGATTTTTGGCATACACAATTCAACCTTCCCTTTTTCTTTTATATTTTTCTCACCTTTAATTGGCATCAGAGCAGGTATGTGCATTAACACTTAACAACAATAAAGAAAAATATTATAGATAGTATCAAAGTAGCACATATAGTGGAGAAGATGGTGGAAAACAAACTTAGGTGGTTTAGGCATGTAAGGAGAATATTGATAGATTATGTAGTAATGGGGGAATACATAATGGATAGAAGGTAAACAATTAGAGGAATGGGAAGACCTAGAAAAATTATCAGAGAAGTTATTAATGAAGATATCAAGATTAATGATTTGGATAGAAGCATGGTCCTTAATAAAACATTATGGTGAAAGTTGATCCATGTAGCTGATCCCACTTGGTGGGATAATGCTTAGTTGTTGTTGTTATCGTTATTAGCTGTTATTTTAATAAGGTATCTACAAGCGAGTCAAGAAGAAGAACAAGACCTTTCCTATAGGGATACACAAAATTTGAATGGAAAATAACAATATCTTAAAGAAGGGTGAAAAATCAAAAAAGTACAACAAAGATAAACACAAAGCATAAAAAGTTCTAGAAGACAGCTAAAGAGCATAAAATAACAACAAAAGAACAACATAAAAAAAACGATCCAACCAACACTACTGACCAAGGGGTACCCACAGATAAATACCCATGCTATTAAAAATTCACCTCGATGGCAGCATGTTTAATCTCAAATCACTAGATCTACAATGAAGACAAGTTTTTCTTAGGAGGGGATCTTAATGTACATCTAGGTAGTGTATCAAGAGGTTTTGAGAGCGTGCATAAAGGGTTTGGCTTATAGGAGGTGAATGCGGAGAGTAACTCTATCTTGGAGTTTTTTCCGGCTTTTGATTTTACTATATCAAATACATAGTTTAGGAAAAAAGGTGAACATCTTATCACATATAAAAGTGAGGTGACATGTTCTCAAATAGAGAGCTTAACTACCCAACAAAGAGTTTTAGTCATGGATGTAAGAATTAAGGGGAAATAGAATAGAAGAAGTCATATGGTAGTGCAAAGGATATAAATGTAACATTTTAAGGGTGAAAGATAAGGAATTTTCCAAAACAAGATATTGGATGGAGGTTTTGAACAACTGCAAGAAAGTGCAAATGATATGTGGATTACGATGGCCCATAAAAACTAGAAAAATGACTAAAGATATGTTGGGTGAATCAAGAGGTTTTTGACCCAGGGGTAAATAATCATGGTGGTATAATGAAAGTTTCAAGAGTAAAGTTAGAGTAAAAAATGATTGTTTTAAATATTGGTCTAGGTGTAAAAATGCCAAAATGTGAGAAAAGTACAAATAATCTAAAAATGAGACCAAAAAGGTGTTTGAACAAAATTATTCACATCCCTTGGGTGTTAATGATAATAAAGTATTTAGAGAACTGATAGTTCTGTAGTTTTAGGTGTTGGCATTCATTTTGGTAAAACTGATTGTGATTGATATATGCTTATAAAGATGGGCTGACTTCTATTTTCTGTTGGTTGTTCTCTGATCAATGCTTGAGTTGTTTTAGCCAAATATTTTACAAAGGGGGAGTTTGTAGATGTTGTAAATTAGCAGCATTTTATGGTAAAACAAGTTATGTGTTCTAATGTCATGCTTGATGTCATGACATGTGTCGCTCCCGGGGTTTTCATCCTAGTACAAACGCGAAAGTGGTGCGGAAAAGGTGGAGTCGCCAGCCAGGCATTTTTATCCCAAAAGAACGGGAAAGGTAATGCTGCACAAACCTGAGGAAGAAGGAAAAGACGAGGCCTTGCGAACAAAAGATCTGGGTTCGGGAGTCGATTACGACCTGGGAAGGTATTAGCACCCCAGACCACCCGCCGTACCCGACGGGATCCACGCTTGCTTGTTTGTTTCAAAGGGTGAGAAAATAAGAATGCTGCTGAATAAAAGAACTGCTACTGGCATGGAACTGGAATGAGAAAGGGAACTGAAAAAGAAAAGGTACAAAGGGGGGGAAATGTAGGGAAAATAAAGAATGTGCTCGAACGGGCCCTACCCCGCTGCCTACGTACCTCATCGGGAAAATGATGATCAGAGTTGACGTAGTTCGCCTAACTAAGGCGGGAACTATTTTGTGTTTTTTAGGATGACGTTGCCATAGCTCTAGCTCAGGTGTTACCGGCTCTAACTCGAGGGTGTTTACCGTATCGCTGTTTAAACTGTCGAGGCAAGTCGCATTCGTCCGCAAAGATTAGGAGATGAGAAGAGAAGACGTAATGTCTTTGTTGATTATCTTTTAGAAGTGTTTTGGAGTTTATTGTTTGTGAAAATAGTCTCATGATTAGACTTGTACATCATGCTAGACAAGCCCACACTATTCAATGATGGAATGAATATGAGTGCCCCATGGAATAAGGTTATGCGCAAGAGACTATTTCAATCCTTTATTAAATGTCTTTTAGATTTTTGTTTGAAGATGAGAGGAGAAGACTCAAATGGAGAAAGGGAAAAACTAAGGGGGACTAAGACCAATCCTAAGTTATTCATTATGCACAAAAGAGAGATCCTAATGGTTAGTGAGGTTTTCTAATCCTAAGGAGAAAAAGGAAAAGAAAGAATAAAAAGGATGCAACTTACTTCCTAAGGAAGATAAATTGGTCCTAACAAAGGGGAAATCCTACCACTCACAAAATATTAAAGGAAAAAGTGAATTAAATGCATAAAAGGTATGCATAAAAATAAAAGGATAAGGTGTAAGGAAACATACCTTTCCCTCCCTACAAAACAAAGATTAGTGTGCAATTTATTAAAAAAGAATGAGGTAAACACATACCAAACAAATCCTAAGGCAACTTGGACCTAAACTAGACTCAATCTTAAGTCTAAGGGTGCCTACACTATGCTAAACTAAAATTCAGCAACTATTTACAACACTCAAACACACAATCAGCTATGAAAGCAATGCATAACACAAATCATCTTTTTACAGCCAGCATGCAACATGAAAAGGTAGGTGTAAAAAGTCAAATACAACATGCCAACATTAATAAACTGCATACATTTTACAGCACCTATATGCAAAAACAGCTATGAAATGCAAAATCCAGATTTGATTATTTTCATTTTTTAATGCACAAACTCAATAAAACATGCACTAATTTCCACATGAACATGCATTTGAACCTAAATCAACCTAAACAAATGAAAGATCAATGAACATTTTTGGGAGATTATGCAAGAATGAATCACATGGTTGATTATGCAACAAGCATGCAAAATATGTGGCACATGAACATGGCATATGGACACGATGATTATTGATTATGAACATGCAATATGATAGCTCAACAAGAATGCCAAACTCAATGCAAAATTCAGAAGTGAATTGATGTAAATGATATGATCAAGCATGCAAACAAATTCCACCAAATGCACATACATACATGATTATGCCACATACATTGATACAATGGAAATGCAAAATGATTTAATGCAATGTGAAACATGTAAAAACAGAATGCAACATGATTATTCACATGCCAAATAATGCACAATCATGGCAACAAAATGCAAGAACTCAAGCTATACACAAAAGAACACAGAAACGCATAATACGTAACATGAACGGAAACGCGTCGAAACGACTCGAAATGGGGGAATGAGCTATTGGAAATGGACCCAAAAATTCCCTAAAATCAATACCTAAACATGTATGGACATTAGAGGCACCAGAACTTAGGACTAAGTCATCAAATAAGCAAGAAAACAAAAAATTAACAGCGTTAACCGGTTAACCAATTGGTTAACCGGTTAACGAACCTAAAACTGCCCTGTTTTGTGGCTAATACGCACCCGTTAACCGGTTAACCAAATGGTTAACCGGTTAACACTGAACCAGAATGTGAAAAAAGTTGAGAAATAAGTGCTTTTGGCCACAAACTTACTTCTAATGATCCCTAACATACCTAGGAACATGCTAACACTAATTTCTACTCAATTGGGACTTATTTTAACATGCTAGAACCTATAACTATCAACACCTTAACTTCTAATCCATTAACAATCACAAATCGCAAGCAACACATAACGAAACGTAATCGATCGCAATCAAAACGAAAAGCAATTAAAGAATGCCGAAATGGCGAGATGAAGTGAATAACTTAAAGAAGAAGTGATTTAGATCACCATCCTACGAAGCGGAGAAGTGCTTCGGTAATTGTTGCAAGAATCGTAGCTTGATCGAAGAGAAAACCAAGAAAATTGCGAATTCGCAAAATAAATGCGTTCTTGATGCTTGAACCTTCGTGTGCTTCCGATAAGCCAAAATCCTCACAAAAATCACTAGCTTCTTCTTCTACAATCCACAATCAATGGAGGTTGGGGGCTTAAGCTTCAAGATCTTCAAGTTTCAATGTGATACTTGAAGAACTTATTCAAAAAGCTTTGGTGAAAAGGGAAATGGAGGAAAAGTGAGAGAGAAAAAGTGATTGTGAAAGAGTGAAAAGTTGGAAAATTGTGGGAACCCTTTGCATTGAAGTGATTAATGGTTATATAGAGGCTAGGCTTGGAGCTAGGTTTTGGAATGGAATTAGGTTTGAGGCCCAAAAATTAGGCTTGGGATCCAAAATTATGGTTTGGTAGTTAGTTAGGGTTAGGGTTGGAGAAGGAATATTCCTTGGAACACTCTAGAAGATGGTAGAACATGGTGGAAGTTTCCAAGGGAAATGGAGTGGAATTGAAGTGGAAAAATAAGAGGGAAAGAATGAAAGGAAATGTGGAAAGAAAGTGGAAGGAAAATGGAAGGAAAAGGGAGGGAAAGGTGAAATCTTCCCTTTTTGTTTGGTTAGCATGGAAGTGGTTTGGATTATTTTTGGGATATCATTTTTCTCTTGAACTCCAATGTTTGGCAAGCCTCGATCGACCACACACCTCATGCGTATGCAAAGGATGATGATTTATTTATTTATTTATTTTTCAAATGCGATGCAATGATATGCAGAATGATGCAAGAATGAAACGTAAATTGCTCGAGGTTGATGAAAAATAAGAGGACAAATTTTGGGGTGTTACATCTGCCCCTATTCAATCACTATAGACTTGAATGGATGATAGCAGTCGCTTTCACACGTTCGAAGTATGCAGGGATTGAATACTAAAAACAACCAGAAAATTTGCACTCGGTGGAAGGGAAAAGGGAAATAAGCCCAACCATCTGAACTCTGCTTGTGGAGAACTCGGATGTGAAGAGTAATGAATTGATGAATGTTTTGGAATAACACTGAGAGATTGCTGATTTGCCATGCTACGGGTGGACTTTTGCCGGGATATTAATGACATGCCACACAACGGGTGGTCTTTTAAATGCTTTTCCACACTACGGGGGATTTCAATACTTTGCCACTCTACAGGGATACATTGCTCAACTACGGGAGACCTTTGATACCTTACCACTCTACAGATGGACTTTTGCTCACTCTGCGGGGATACTCTGCCCGCTACAGGGACACCTTGCTCAGCTACGGGAGACCTTTAGAAAATTCGCCACACTACGGGGGCACATTGCTCAGCTACGGGGGACTTCCAGAAAATTTGCCACACTACGGGGCACATTGCTCAGCTACGGGAGACTTTGACGATTCGCCACACTACGGGGCACATTGCTCAGCTACGGGAGACTTTGAAAATTCGCCACACTACGGGGGCACATTGCTCAACTACGGGAGACTTCTAGAATTCGCCACACTACGGGGCTACATTGCTCAGCTACGAGAGACTTTCAGAAAATTTGCCACACTACAGGGGCACGTTGCTCAGCTACGGGAGACTTCCAGAAAATTTGCCACACTACAGGGGCACGTTGCTCAGCTACGGGAGACTTTGATGTTTTTGCCACACTACGGGGGCACATTGCTCAGCTACGGGAGACTTTGGCTCACTACGGGAGACTTCAATGCTTTGCCACACTACGGGGGCTGCTGCTCGCTACGGGAGACTTTGGCTCACTACAAGAGACTTCAATACTTTGCCACACTACGGGGGCTGCTGCTCGCTACGAGAGACTTTGGCTCACTACAGGAGACTTTTGCTCACTACGGGAGACTTCAATGTTTTGCCACACTACGGGGGACTGCTGCTCGCTACGGGAGACTTTGGCTCACTACAGGAGACTTTTGCTCACTACGGGAGACTTTGGCTCACTATAGGAGACTTTTGCTCACTATGGGAGACTTCAATGTTTTGCCACACTACGGGGGCTGCTGCTCGCTACGGGAGACTTAAGAATTCGCCACCTGGAGGATGGACTTTGGCCAATCTGCGGTTGGACTTTGGATAAATTGCCACGCTGCGGGTGGACTTTGGATATAAACCTTGGATTGAGCACGCATACGTTGAACTGCATGACATAATGCCCCATGACACCGGGGGATAGATACAAAGGGAATTCTTGACACGGAAATAACAAAACCTTGCTGACTCTGTGGGGAATACAAATGATTGTCGATATTTTTGCTAGAGAAGAGTGTGACTAGTCTATCTCGACTTATTACTTTTGCCAAAAATAAATTGGACTTTAGATCTGAAGACCCTGCTAGGGGATGCTTCAACTGCTGGGAATTGAATCTCGCTCATATGACTCTACTGGTGATCTGCAACTTTTCGACTTAGCTGGGGGAAGACCTGTCAAGGCTATGCTGAGGAGAACTATCTTGTCTACCTGAATTTTCCAAACCTCTGTGGGGAAGGGAACTGTTCAGTTAACTGCCGGGAATTTCTGGATTCTTGTAAGTGCTTCACTACGGGAAGACGACTCTTGCTAGGGATGATCCTTATTGCTCTGCTGGGGAAGAGAAGGATTTGGTTTGAGATCTGTTGGGAAATAAGATCGAGGAAACCTGTTGAAGAAAAGTTTGACTACTTTACTGGGGATAACGAAACTGAACTGTATCCTGCTGAGGAGGAAATATTTCAAGTAGTCTCGTGCTAGGGATCATTTGCTTTGATTCGGGCTTTACCTTAAGAGGAATTTACAAAAGACTTGGCGTCTTTAAACTCTTCAGGAGTATAATTGCCCCGATATTCTGAACTTCCGATTATTTGTCTTCGGGAAAGAATGAATCGTCATGCGATTGGGTGACTTGCCCCAGTATGAGTCTTTGTAGAAATTGCTCTAGAAGATTTGAATCTCGAATTGATTGCCCCAGTTTGGCTGACTCTTGAGGATATTGCTTGACATAACTGCCCCAGATTGGTTGGCTCTTACCACGACTGGTTGGGAAAGTCCTTACTCAATGGAGCTTTCTCGGAAAAGTGCACCTCGACGTGACTGTCTTTCAGAAGTTTTAGACTTCTCAACTTGGCAAGCTTAAGCTTCTGGACTGAATTTCCGCATGTGAGCTTTTCATGATGTCAAACAAATGTATGCAAGCAGAAAAATGTTTATTCTGAGAATGAAAATTCTAATGCAACACACATGTTAATCTTGAAGATTTGAAAAGGTGTCGCAAACCTTTGTGAGCAAATCACTGGTTAAGATGCGACATTATTTTTGAATGAAAGTATGTACATGCAATACCAACAAGTATCTTTTAGCACAACTCATAGGAGTCAGGAACGCGGCCTCGTGGTAGTATGCTCTCGAACTAACCCTGTTTCAGTTAGGACTTTTGAGGGTTATATCGTGGTCTGGTTCACGGTTATAGAAACAAAGGATATAGGCTCGAAGTTTATATGTGCCCACCCCTCTTCGTGATGTTCTCCATTCCTATCTTCAGCTAATTTTCGCAAGAGCTCACCTTTCATAAGGGTTTTGTGTTGGTTGAGGAACCATTGTTGCTATCATTTTAAGCACCAATCAAGTTGTTGTTTGGAGTCAGCCACCCCTTTGTCTTTCGTGTCTGTGCCACACGACTTTGTTCTTTCTTAAGGATCTTTCTTATGTAATCCTTTTCGTCTTTCGCTTTTGCGTTATTTTGTTTATCCCTAACTTTTGCCTGGACTGATTCTTGTGAATCTTTGATTGTGAAGTCCAACGGGATGCCCTAACTTTTGCCTAAGTCACTTGTTTTCAAGTTTCGACTTAGCGGGCTTTTCATTTCTTTCTTTTTTTGAACAAAATCTTGTGACACTATTTGTCTTGATTGCTTTGTGAGGGTTGTGATTGCCTCATTCTTTGGTCGATGAAGGATAACCATTGTGGTTTTCAATCTTTGGACCTCTTGATTCGGATAACCATTGTAGCTTCTGGTCTTTGGACCTCTTGATTAGCATAGTAGAATGTAATGGATCCTCAAATACACTCCTTTATGAAAGTCTGAACACTTGGTCCGACTAGCCGACATCTACCCTGCCCCTGGGTTAAACGTAAGGGTTTTTCATGTGAAAAGAAACTCTTACTTCAAGGCTCAAAGGGGTTAGAGAGGGTCTATCTCCCTTATATCTCCAGTGTTTAGAGATTTGAAACAAAGCTTGTACATCGTCAACATGGTCTTATTCGAGAGCACGCAATTAGAGATTCTTGCGTTATTGTTTTGTCATTCTCCATCATAGAGTTTGAGCACGACAATTGGTGTTGCGATGTAAACATGCAAAATTAAATTGACAAATGAATTACTTCAAGAAAAACATGTGAGTTTTATTATTGATAACATTCAAAAGCAAACAAATTTCATACTTATATACAAATGTTTTGCGAATAAAAGGAACTACAAATGGAAATGCAGTAAAGAAACTGAGTATTGCCGCAGTTGAGGAGGCTTGACTCCGTCTGGACCTGCCAGTCTTGAATACTTTCAGTGATCAATAACTCTTTCACAGACTTGTAATCTTCAATTTGCAGTCGTATACCCAACCATGGCAATCATACCTCTTCTTCTAGTTACTCTGACTCTGACACGAGACATTTGAAGGAAATAGTAAAGCTGGAGAGTAAATTTGTCTTATAAGGTTGCTCGGAAAGACCTGACGATCTTCTGCCTATGTATCTCCATTGACCAATGAACAATGAAGAATCAGAGCAACGTAGTTCCCCTTAATAGGGAAGACAATGCATTGAAGAAGAACAAACAAACAATTGCCATTGCTGAGAGTATCTGAATACTGATGGCTTTATTTGCTTCCTGAAGATTCCAGCTTAACGTGGACCATCTGGTAAAACAACCGTGACATCGGCTCCGTTGTGATTAGGCATTGGATTCTGGAGTACATTTGGGTGAGGCGCAAAATTGATCGCCTTGGAGTCAATTAGGTCTTGTACCTTGTTCTGAAAAGCCCAACATTTCTCAATATTGTGTCCCTGGGCACCCGAATGGAATTCGCATCTGGCATTTGCATCAAAGTTTGGAGGTAGGTTATCAGGAGAAGGAACTCTCATGGTACGAAGCTCGACCATGTTCAACTTTAGCAGCTCTGGAAGCAATACAACATATGGGCATGGGATGGGATCAAGTATGTGGTTTCTCGCTCTTGTTCTTTCCTGATTTGGTTTCTGCGCCTGATATTGCTGACCTTGAGGTTGTGGTTGAGCCTGAGGAGTAATAGTCACAACAGCTGTTTGGTAGTAACCTTGTGAACGACCTCTGTCTCGGCCTCTATACACAGCATTGGTCTCGCCTTCTCTTCGTCTTTGGCCATTTCCAAAAGGTTTCTTCACACCAGAAGAACTAACACTGCTTGCATCCTGAATCTTTCCCAATTTCAGAAAGTTTTCTATCCTTTCTCCAGCTATGACAATATCAGAAAAACCAATGGACGGGCATGCGGCTAGACGATCCAAGTAAACACCTTTCAAGGTGCCCATAAACATGTCGGCCATTTCCCGATCGAGCAATGGAGGTTGAACCTGTGCGGCCAGCTCACGCCACCTCTGGGCATACTGCTTAAAACTTTCCTTAGGTCCTTGAGACAAATTCTGCAACTGAGTGCGGTTTGGAGCCATATCAATATTGCATTGATACTACTTGAGAAAAGCTTCAACTAAATCTTTCCAGCATCGGATAGAGACCCTACTTAGCTTCATGTACCAGCTCAATGAAGCTCTAGATAGACTATCTTGGAAGAAATGCATCCAAAGTTTCTCGTCATCAGTGTGTGCCGAGATTCTTCCAAAGTATGCATGAATGTGAGTTCTAGGGCACGTGCTGCCGTTGTACTTGTCAAATGATGGCACCTTGAACTTGGGAGGGATTCTGACTCCTGGAACTAACCCAAGACTGGTTACATCGATGCCCAGGGAATTCTGACATTCCATGGCCTTAATCTTCTCCGCCAGCTCTTCATACCTTCGATTGTTGACCTCATTCATATCACCCATATCAGCATCCAGTAGAGTGAACTGGTCTTCCTGAGTGTCTTCATTACGGGCTGCAGTCCCATTTAGATTTGGTCCTCCATCACGGGCAGCGTTAAGATCCACATTCACAGTCGGGGTTCCAGCGTTAGCATTCCCATGGGGTTTCTCAACCATCAACCTGAGACGCTCTTGATTCTGAGCAATGCCGGTCATCATGTCCATGAACTGATCCATCCTCTGTCGGAGCTCATTGAAATCAGTCTGCATTCGTTCAACCATTCTCACTCGGTTTCTTTTTGTTGGATATCGATGAACGTGTTGACCAACTATATTGCCTAAAGTTGAATAAGTTAGGAGGTCCGAATAACCTGTAAAAATGAAAAATATGCAAATCATGCAGTAAATGCGTATGATATGTTCATGAGGATGCGACATGCGACCCTACAAATGAGTAAGCATGTGTTAGTAATGTAAGCATGCAGAGGATGTTATGCAATGCAGTGGCATGTGATCAAAGGTCTGGCGATCACTGGTCTGACGTTGGTGCTGAGAAGACAATTATGTGCTAGTGAAGAGTCGTAATAACAGTACCACCGAAATTCTGGATTTCAAAACCAAAGGACCATGTAAAACCTGATCATAATACTGAACAATGCTGACAAAGTGGGTATGTTGGAAGTTTCAGGGTTCCTGCAAATCTGTAAACCCCTCCCATCTCACGAGTATGCTACACCGAGTCAACATCACGGACTCTCAAAGCCGGATAACAATAATACGTTCACCATTTCCGAGAAATGGCTCATGACCAAATCAGGGAATCGGTTTGGCATTATGTACTAACCAGGGAGGTCTCAGCTGAGTATGGGGAAAACAAGCATCCCTCATAAGTCCTCAGCTTCAAGCACTGAATCGAGAAACAATAGTACATTCATCCCGAAGGGTACAATACTATCGTCATACGAACAGTTTGTCGTAACTGGATTCCTATGAGAGAACCAGGCCATCCTATGCGAGTTCCCAGTGGGCCCTCGGATGCGAGTGGGTTTGCCAACAAATGTGGTCTGCCACTGTCATCACTGGAGAGGGGTGTTCCCATTAAGGTCCTCGAAGATCGGTCACCAGATGCACATAACTATCAAGGTCGTACCCTGAAGTGGGCTAATCCCCACACATAATAGTTCCAAGACGGTCGCAATCTGGGTGTGGAACACATCGCCACTCATCATGGTGAGATACCATGGGAGTACAATGTCTGTCCACGCTAATCCTATAGTGCACTCAAGCCGGGTATTTGGCTTATCTCACAGTAACTCCCATCCCACAGAAAAAATGAAAACCAGCACAGCCAGACAGTCCAGTATAATATGATGCATGAAAAATAAATACTGAAAGCGGTAAATAAATGCGCTAAAGTAAAGCTGTAAAGTAAAAACCGTAAATGAAAACAGTAAAGCTAAACTAAAGCACACATCAGTAAACAAATAAACACCCCAAAGAAACAAAACCAAACAGGCGCTAGGATTGACTCTACAAGGGAAACCATAGATTCTGGGTTCGATCCCAAGCAGAGTCGCCAGCTGTCGCTCCCGGGATTTTCATCCTAGTACAAACGCGAAAGTGGCGCGGAAAAGGTAGAGTCGCCAACAAGGCATTTTTATCCCGAAAGAACGGGAAAGGTAATGCTGCACAAACCTGAGGAAGAAGGAAAGGACGAGGCCTTGTGAACCAAAGATCTAGGTTCGGGAGTCGGTTACGACCTGGGAAGGTATTAGCACTCCAGACCGTCCGCCGTACCCGACGGGATCCACGCTTGCTTGTTTGTTTCAAAGGGTTAGAAAATAAGAATGCTGCTGAATAAAAGAATTGCTACTGGCATGGAACTGGAATGAGAAAGGGAACTGAAAAAGAAAAGGAACAAAGGGGGGAAATATAGGGAAAATAAAGAATATGCTCGAACGGGCCCTACCCCGCTGCCTACGTACCTCATCGGGAAAATGAGGATCAGAGTCGACGTAGTTCGCCTAACTAAGGCGGGAACTATTTTTTTTAAGATGACATTTCCATAGCTCTAGCTCAGGTGTTACCGGCTCTGACTCGAGGGTGTTTACCCTATCGCTGTTTGAACTGTCGAGGCAAGTCCCATTCGTCCGTAAAGATTAGGAGATGAGAAGAGAAGACACAATGTCTTTGTTGATTATCTTTTAGAAGTGTTTTGGAGTTTATTGTTTGTGAAAATAGTCTCATGATTAGACTTGTACATCATGTTAGACAAGCCCACACTATTCCGAGATGGAATGAATACGAGTGCCCCATGGAATAAGGCTATGCGCAAGAGACTATTTCAATCCTTTATTAAATGTCTTTTAGATTTTTGTTTGAAGATGAGAGGAGAAGACTCAAATGGAGAAAGGGAAAAACTAAGGGGGACTAAGACCAACCCTAAGTTATTCATTATGCACAAAAGGGAGATCCTAATGGTTAGTGAGGTTTTCTAATCCTAAGGAGCAAAAGGAAAAGAAAGAATAAAAAGGATGCAACTTACTTCCTAAGGAAGATAAGTTGGTCCTAACAAAGGGGAAATCCTACCACTTACAAAATATTAAAGGAAAAAGTGAATTAAATGCATAAAAGGAATGCATAAAAATAAAAGGATAAGGTGTAAGGAAACATACCTTTCCCTCCCTACAAAACAAAGATTAGTGTGCAATTTATTAAAAAGGAATGAGGTAAACACATACCAAACAAATCCTAAGGCAACTTGGACCTAAACTAGACTCAATCTTAAGTCTAAGGGTGCCTACACTATGCTAAACTAAAATTCAGCAACTATTTACAACACTCAAACACACAATCAGCTATGAAAGCAATGCATAACACAAATCAGCTTTTTACAGCCATCATGCAGCATGAAAAGGTAGGTGTAAAAAGTCAAATACAACATGCCAACATTAACAAACTGCATACATTTTACAACACCTATATGCAAAAACAGCTATGAAATGCAAAATCCAGATTTGATTATTTTCATTTTTTAATGCACAAACTCAATAAAACATGCACTAATTTCCACATGAACATGCATTTGAACCTAAATCAACCTACACAAATGAAAGATCAATGAACATTTTTGGGAGATTATGCAAGAATGCATCACATGGTTGATTATGCAACAAGCATGGAAAATATGTGGCACATGAACATGGCATATGGACATGATGATTATTGATTATGAACATGCAATATGATAGCTCAACAAGAATGCCAAACTCAATGCAAAATTCAGAAGTGAATTGATGTAAATGATATGATCAAGCATGCAAACAAATGCAACCAAATGCACATACATACATGATTATGCCACATACATTGATACAATGGAAATGCAAAATGATTTAATGCAATGTGAAACATGTAAAAACAGAATGCAACATGATTATTCACATGCCAAATAATGCACAAACATGGCAACAAAATGCAAGAACTCAAGCTATACACAAAAGAACACAAAAACGCATAATACGTAACATGAACGGAAACGCGTCGAAACGACTCGAAATGGGGGAATGAGCTACTGGAAATGGACCCAAAAATTCTCTAAAATCAATACCTAAACATGTATAGACATTAGAGGCACCAGAACTTAGGACTAAGTCATCAAATAAGCAAGAAAACAAAAAATTAACAGCGTTAACCGGTTAACCAATTGGTTAACCGGTTAACGAACCTAAAACTGCCCTGTTTTGTGGCCAATACGCACCCGTTAACCGGTTAACCAAATGGTTAACCGGTTAACACTGAACCAGAATATGAAAAAAGTTGAGAAATAAGTGCTTTTGGCCACAAACTTACTTCTAATGATCCCTAACATACCTAGGAACATGCTAACACTAATTTCTACTCAATTGGGACTTATTTTAACATGCTAGAACCTATAACTATCAACACCTTAACTTCTAATCCATTAACAATCACAAATCGCAAGCAACACATAACGAAACGTAATCGATCGCAATCAAAACGAAAAGCAATTAAAGAATGCCGAAATGGCGAGATGAAGAGAATAACTTAAAGAAGAAGTGATTTAGATCACCAAATTACGAAGCGGAGAAGTGCTTCGTTAATTGTTGCAAGAATCGGAGCTTGATCGAAGAGAAAACCAAGAAAACCGCGAATCCGCAAAATAAATGCGTTCTTGATGCTTGAACCTTCGTGTGCTTCCGATAAGCCGAAATCCTCACAAAAATCACTAGCTTCTTCTTCTACAATCCACAATCAATGGAGGTTGGGGGCTTAAGCTTCAAGATCTTCAAGTTTCAATGTGAAACTTGAAGAGCTTATTCAAAAAGCTTTGGTGAAAAGGGAAATGGAGTAAAAGTGAGAGAGAAAAAGTGATTGTGAAAGAGTGAAAAGTTGGAAAATTGTGGGAACCCTTTGCATTGAAGTGATTAATGGTTATATAGAGGCTAGGCTTGGAGCTAGGTTTTGGAATGGAATTAGGTTTGGGGCCCAAAAATTAGGCCTGGGATCCAAAATTATGGTTTGGTAGTTAGTTAGGGTTAGAGTTGGAGAAGGAATATTCCTTGGAACACTCTAGAAGATGGTAGAACATGGTGGAAGTTTCCAAGGGAAATGGAGTGGAATTGAAGTGGAAAAATAAGAGGGAAAGAATGAAAGGAAATATGGAAAGAAAGTGGAAGGAAAATGGAAGGAAAAGGGAGGGAAAGGTGAAATCTTCCCTTTTTGTTTGGTTAGCATGGAAGTGGTTTGGATTATTTTTGGGATATCATTTTTCTCTTGAACTCCAATGTTTGGCAAGCCTCGATCGACCACACACCTCATGCGTATGCAAAGGATGATGATTTATTTATTTATTTATTTTTCAAATGCGATGCAATGATATGCGGAATGATGTAAGAATGAAACGTAAATTGCTCGAGGTTTATGATAAATAAGAGGGCAAATTTTGGGGTGTTACAACATGTTATTAAGAAATTTGCAGGTGTGAAGTTTTAAGAGTGCTGTTGTTTTAATAGGATGTCAAGACTGATGTCATGACATCTCTGTCTGGTGCTGAAGACAGAACTGTCCATTTTATTTGTTGTGCGCGTTTTCAGAAATTTGTCTGAGTGTTTTGATGAGAATTATTAGGAGCTATTGTTAGAAGGTTGTGACTCAACATGGTTTAGAATATTGAAGAATATATACTTTCTAAATATAGAGATATTTTAGGAAGTCATAAATTGGAGATCTTTTTGTAACATAATTTTCTACATGTTTATAACAACTGTCATGCTGCGCTTGTAGGCCCAAAATCTAGTTGGGAATAGTTTATAAAAAGGAGTCTTGTAACCTAGGTTCAGTAACCAACCAAAGATGTAAAAGTTGTATCATTAGGGTTGAGTTCTTAAAAACCATATGCTGAAAAGATGTAATCTTCAGAGCTGTTTATTTGTAAACCTCGAAGCTGTTAAGCAAAAGGTGTATTGTTCTTGGAGGAAGCTTGTAAGCAACTCTGAGATGCTTTCATGGAAGTGTGTCTTCTATTTTGCCTTGTTGTTTAGGTAAAGAGCCGTCAATATCAGCAACTGAGAGTTGGGACTGTGAGACATCATTGCAGTGATTAGAAGTGAGATAGGTTTCTCATATTTAGGAGTTCCTAAGTAGAAGTTGCACGGGTAGTGATTAAGTGAGAAGACTATAAACTGAGTGGTTTGCTGAGGGTCTTTGAATTGATACTACATAGTGGATTTCCTTCCTGGCTTGGTAGCCCCCAGAGTAGATAAGTTTGCATCGAATTGGGTTAACAATTTGAATGTGTTATTTATGCTTTACTGTATTGTATTATGCTGTGTATTACTGGATGTCATATCAAATGTCTAAACATCCTGAAGGTTATTTAGAATCTATTATAACAAAATGCAATACTGTTATTATATGTGTACCTTGCCATGGTTTCTGTAACAAATCAGATATCTCGATATCATATTTGACATATGACTCTGTCATACTAGAATCTCAATTGGCATCAGAGCCGACATCCTAATATGTTTCTAGATGAGATCCAAAGGGGATACTTTCTGGTTCATTGTCAAGGTAGGAGATTTCTACTGAAAAGTTGTTATTTGTGTGAATGGTCCCTAGAAGTGGAGGATGGGATATTCTGGTGTTGTAGCATGAGGAGTGCTACTGGTGTGACAGGTTTGATTTATTTTCAAACCTATAGTTGTATTTGGTGTCACCTGGAGAATATTGCTAGGGCTAATTTGTGACACTTGAAGTTCCTGAGGAGTTTGTATCCCATGCTTATCTATCTGAAAACTCCTGATGTTGAGAAGGATGTTTCTCTCTGAACATATTCTATGGTGATATGATATACGCTTGTCTGCTTCAGCTGACTTTGCCAACGATACTTGAAGACTATTGTTCAAGTCCACTCATAAAGGCATTGTTAAGTGAAGATGGTATAAAGAGATCTGAAGGTTGCATATGTACTTGTTTTAGACCTATGCCCAATATGTATATCTCTTGGTGTGTTCCTTGGAATGATGTCATATATCAAGATATGACATCACATTAGAATTGAGCATAATTCTGTTGTCTAAAGGATTGGTTAGACAAATGCTTTGGGTCTTAAACTAATGTGGTTGAATCACATGTGTTTAGAACCTACTCCTGATTTGGAAGAGGAGGCATCTGAGAGGTGTATTTGAGAAGTTTTTAGCCTTGGAACTTATCTCAGGTGTGTTTGTTGGTCAAGGATTAATCAACATGTTATGTTCTCCTGAGGACAATCTAATTTTGGTCCTTGCTGCAGGAGTGAAGTACCTGAGCTTCAAGGAGTATTATTTCTGATAGACTTCTTGTACATGAAGGTCAAGTTGTGGGGATGTATCAACTTATGGAGTTGATTTATGTGGATATAGTTGACAAGTTGCTATATTGAGTATGAAGACATCTCAATTCAGACAGTCTGAATACTGAGTCTAAAGGAGAGGTTTGTTGAGATGTCCATGCTGCTGCATTTGTTCGTGTTTTGGCCTAATAGCTTGATCAACTACTGATGGCTGTTTCCCTTGTGTTCCCCTGCATGTGTATGTGTAGATTACTATGAAGGTTGCCCTCAGAACCATAGTAATATGTGAAGTTTTCTGTGATTGAGACTAATGTCTGAAAGAGTGTTAGAACATCATCTCAGAAAGTGTCAGATGCCTGCAGAAGAAGAAAAAGAAGTCAGACTACATGTTCTACCTTGTGTGAGAAGGTAATCTTATCTGAATTATAGTAAATACCTTGACGGGAGACATGGTATTTGTCTATTATTGATGTGAGGCATACGATTAAAGGTGGATACTTTGACGGGAGACAGAGTATTTATCTGAAAATTATGCATATATGCAGTATGAACATTATGGTTCAGAAAGTGTGCTGAGAATCTAGTGCTCATCTTTTGAAGGAGCCTGGGTTGCTAATATTAGGGGGAGTTAAAAGTGCTATCTATGATCTATTGGTGCAAGGGTGCAAACTATTTTTGGTGTGTGCAGCTGGAGTTTTGTCTTCCCATGACAAGGAAAGTGTGTAGAATCATGAAGTTAGAATTGATAATATTATTAGAACTTTATGAAGAGTGATTTACTCAAGGAAAATGTCATCCTTGGTATAGCTGTAAGGTGTAGTTCTGAACTATTCCTTCTGAAGTTTCAGACAGTGGCAGGTTTGAGGACTTTGGAGAAACATTGGCAGATTCCCATCAATATGTGATACGGGTAAGGACTACTGTAGAATCAACAGAATGAAGGTTATCTACTCAAACTTGGTTGGTGAATCAAGTCTATGAGAGCATGGTGTCGCTCCCGAAGATTTGCATCCCGGTACAAGCGCGAACGGTCGGCGAAGGGAACAGCGAGAACACACAGCCGCGAACTCACTGGAGATGAATAGAGTCGCCAGCTAGGCATTTTTATCCCGGAGGAAAGGCAATGCTGCATAGGCCTAGAAAAAGATGGATAAGACGGTTTGCGAACCAGAGAGACTGAGAAAGGGGGTTGGTTACAACCTGGGAAGGTATTAGCACCCAGATTGTCCGTCGTACTCGACGGGATCCACGCTTAAAGATTTGTGTTTTAAAGGGGTAGTGTCAGTGCAATCTGTGTATAAAATAGCTGGAAAAGAATGTACAGGTGTCAGTGTAAAGAAATGTGATGTGTGCTATATACAGTGTCAGTGTAGGAACTGAGGATGAACTGCTCATGATCATGAGACTCAAAAAATAATGCTGGAAGGTGGGGGAATGTACAGAGACTTTTTTTCGATAACTGTTAAGTTATGCCTACGTATCCTCTCGTGCAATGAGGAAGTCAGAACACCGTAGTTCGACCCAAAGAGACTGAAAGGTGAATTGACTTGTGAACTGCTTGCTTGCCTATGCTCAAGTGTATGATCTGTCTGGCACAGATGCTAACTGTCTTGCATTAGACGGAAGAAGCAAGTTCTCGTTTGATGAGTGAATGAGAAGAGAAAAGAATCCCGGAGGAGACGATTATTGTTTGTTTTTGTGTTTTCAGTCTTTTATTGTTTTTGGATTTTGTCATAAGTTAATGAGCTTAAGCTTAAACCAATGGATTTAGTAAACTCATCACATCTTCCCTCTGATTAGGGGTAATGAGAATACCTTAAGTGTGAAGTCAGATTCTCACACTTAATCACCTTTGGTGTAGGATTAAGATCATTAACCTACTTGTGATTATTTAGATGTTTTTTTTGGTTTTTTTTGTTTAGTGTTAAGCAATGAGGTTAAGCCGTAATCAGGGATTAAACAGACTCATTACACCATCCTAAAAGAAGGATAATAGATGAGAATGTTTAAGCTGAGGAAGACTCCTCAACTTAATCCATGATTAGGGATTAAACCCATGACAAAACAAGCCTTTATTAAGTGGATTTTATTTAGATTAATGGTATGATGATGAAGTGTTTTTTATGATTTGTAAGACAACTTGAGGAGGACTTGTCCATTAACACTAGGGTTAGTCCTTCTTAACCAATTAAGGAAGAATTAGAACCCTAATGCAAGGCCCAAGTTACAAGCTTGATGTCTTGATGATTATTAGGTGAATTGATTAAGAGATTTAAACACCTTGAGGGTTTAATACTTAGGATTAAAGTTATACACTCCATCCTAAGAGAAGGATGCAGGCATAAGCTTAATCACAAAGTCTTAAAGCCTTTAGGGTTTAGTCCCTGATTATGAGGTGAGAAGAGAAGACTCAAAGAGAGACACAAAGGTGAAAACTATGAGGGGAGACTAATCAAAACCCTAATTCATTGTCATGCTTGGATGATCCTAAGGTTTGTGAGGTTTCCAGGAACAATCTTCAGAGGAGCCACCAGGAAGCAGATGAACAGGATCAAGAGAAGCAAAGTGACTTGCTTCATTCAAGAAGTCAAGTCACTTGAAGAAAGAAAGTGGGAAGAAGAAGAATGAGCAAGCTCAATCTCAAACACAAATAGAAATGCAGCAATGGATGCAAGAGAGATGAAAGGAAAAGTTATGAGAAGTGAAGGCAAATTCACTTCCCAAGTTTACTTACCACCTGAAATGTTAGAAAGAAATGCAATGCAATGCAAGATGAGATGAAATGATATGATGCTAGACCAAACCAGAAGCATGCACATGATGTTAATGATGTTATGAGGTGCTGCAAACATGAGGCAAGACAATGGGGATGTTCATACAATATCATGAATGCAAATGATGCAAGTTAAGGAGCATGAACAAACATGAAATGTTATGAAGCATACAAGACAAATGACATGGCAAATATGTAATGCAATGGTCAAACATGCTTTCTATATGTCTTAAGATGTCAAATGGATCATAAACATGTACAAAATGCAAAGACAAGTCATGTTATGCAAGAGAATGCAAGAAGGATGCAAGAGAAAGCCCAAAATTAGGGTTTATGGATCAAACATCAAACACAAACCAAAGACAGAAGTAAAACCCTAAGATAAAAATGGAAAATGACACTCAAAGAAACCCTAATCCTATGCTAAACCAAGGTTCAAAGGGGAGCTCTCAACTCTCAACCAAACTCAAGATATGATTTTTACAAGTTATTAGGGTTTTTTAGGGTTCCTAACAAAACAAATGCCAAACAATTTGAAAATGCAAGAACAATTCATGGCCTTTTTATCCTTGAAACTACATGCAAAACAAAAGACAATGTAAGAAGAATCAATGTCTCAACCTTCTCCAAAAAGCAGAAATGAATTTTTGAACTTATGATCAAAATAATGCACAAAATATGATTTAATTCAATGAAAGATTCTTAAAATGCATCAAGATCAAAAAAGAAATTTGGTTTGAAGGTTGGACAATGTTTCTAAATGTCTTAGAACATTTCATGAATTTTTTTGTAATTTTTAAATACCTAAAAGTATTTTTAATTAATTAATTCCCATTAATCAATTAAAAATAATCTTTTAAATATGTAAAAATATTTTTTTAATGATAAAAATAAAATAAAAAATATTTTTGGGTCTTAAAAATTAATTAAACTTTAAAGAAAAAGTTTCATAATTTTTAAGATATTTTTGCTATTTTTAAATAATTATGCAAAACAAAAGAAAAATAAAAGAAAATAAATGAATTAAATCTGATTTAATGAAAAGTATTCAAATCCAACGCGTGAGATTCAAAGTTGCCAGGGCGGGAATTGACTTGGCGCGGGAATGAACGGCTCACATTCAAACTGACTTAATTACACTTAGCCCTAATTAATCAAACCCTAATTACTCTCAGGCGACCGGAACACTGTTCCGGTCGTCTTCTCCGGCTACACCATTTCTCTATCTCTCTCAAAAGGCCATGAAATCATGCCAAAATCTCCAGAATCAAACCTTAGCTCATTCTAAACAAGATTCCAGCAACAAACATCATTTATTTCAACACACAAACAAGATTCGAATCAAACATTCAAAACGGCAAAAATTTCAGAAACATCATACAGGCTCATTTCTCACTCTTTTTCAAAAGTAACAAGTTCAATGTGACCAGTGAAGCATGCTTTACCATTTAGAAACTTAAAAGGCAAGTTCTGGAAAAAAAAGTTCATGGAGTCACCTGAGATTGAACTTTTGATTCAGGAGCTTTCTGGATGGTTCTTTGGCTCAAACAGGTCCCAATGATCCCCTCTTGAAGCTTTGGATGCTTGGTTGGAGTTTAAACAGCCTCTTGAGTGAGTTTGCAGAAGTTCTGACCAAGGGCATGTGAAAATCGTATTTGAGTTATGGAGGGTTTCAGGCCAAAGTAGGGGGTGGTTTCTGGTCAGTGGAGCAAGGTGAGTTGATGTGTGGAGTTTGTTTGAGTGTTCTTGGCTTGTAGAAGCAGATTCGAAAGTTTTTGCTTTATGGAGTGAAAATGGTGAAATGGAGTTATGGCTTGTCTCAGGCCTGGTTCTCTTGGGTTTTGAGTCAATGAAGCATGGTGATTTGGTCTATGGAAATGGTTCTTATGTTTGCAAGCTGAGAAAACAAATTCGAAGGAATATGCAAGATGAGGTGTTTTTGTCAATGTGTTGAATGTGTATGTTTCAGCCTTGCTTGAAGTGTGTTATGGCCAGCATTTGATCCACATAAACAAAGCCTATTGGTCAGTTGATGTGACTTGGCCTGCTGTGATAGGTGTGGCTACTTTTGCCAAAATGTCAACTTCTTGTAAGAGAGGCATGGGTCATGTTTCAGCCAAGTACAAGAGGTGTGGGCTGCGCAGCAAGGTGAGGGAGAAAGGCTAGGAGTGGTCAGCAGGCTAGGCAGCAAGTGGATGGAAGTGATCATGAGTTTTTGCAACTTGGCTTCCTTTGTTCACATGGAAAGATTTTGCTCCAAAGGCCATACAAACATGTGATTCCTTTGGTTCAAATCTGATTTTGGGACTTAGAGAATGTTTATGCAATGGTTTGAAATGAATTAGAGGTCACAATATGCATTGGTACAAGACTTTGCAAAATTCTCACTTAGGGCATGCCTTGAAAATCAATGATTTTAGCCAACTTTGCATTGCCATAACTTTTGATCCAAGAAGAGTTTGATCATGTTCTTGTACTTTTTGAAAAGGGAAAGATGAGATCTACAACTTTCATGACCAAAGTTTTTCCATTTGAAGCATTTTTGGATTAAGAATCAAAGCTTGAAAAATGACCTAAAATGATGCATTCTTGAAAAGTCAACTATGCCCAAAAAGTCAACATTTGCAAAAACCCTAAATTCTTGATTTCTATGAACTTCAACCTTCTTCCATGATCAAATAAAGATCATATACACTCAAAATGATGAAGATCACCCATTGGTTGGGTCATTGGGGGCCTCAGATGCCCTGATTTTGCACTGACTTGTCTGAAAAGTCAACCCTTGATCAGATGACTTCCCCATGGAATTTCTTCATGAAAATTGATATGTATACTCCCTATACCATATAGAGATCAATGGAAACAAGAATGACCAAAAAATTTGGGGTTATGGCCTCTGAAACCAAAACCCTAATTTTCAGTCAACTGTGCAGTTCATCCTGGCTCTGCATCCACTCAAACCCTAGCTCTTGTGATTCCTCTGCAATTTTGACTTTGAGGAGATGAAATATGATATAAGAACACACATGGACCCCTTTGAAGTGATTGGTTGCCTTTGGAATGGCTCAAGATTCTTTGGGATTGCTCAGATCACAAACCCTAGGTGCAGATGCCTTAGAAACTATCCAGTGAATCAAACATGAGATGTGAGATGATATGATTGTGTTTATGCATATGAGAATGATCACAAGCCATGGTGTGAATGGGTGAGGGCAAATTTGGGGTGTTTACAGCTGCCCCTATTCAAACATGAGTTAGCTGTGCAGGGTGTAGGCGACGACTTAATAGGCAAACAAGATAACTTGTGGTTGAATACCAAAGACAGTCCAAAATTTGCACTCACAGAATGAAGAAGAAAAGGGATATAGATTGTAAGAGCAAAACAAAGTATATTGTAAAGTGTGGGCGACGGAGGACGACCGTCGAGCAGAGGACGACTGCTGGGTAAAGAGCAATGACGGGGACGACCGACATGCTGGGATAAGTGTATGAAAATAAAGCAATGACGGGGACGGCCGACATGCTGGGGATATGAGGTAAAGCTAAGACGGGGACGGCCGCCTAGCTGGGGAAAAACAAGTAAAGCTAAGACGGGGACGGCCGACTAGCTGGGGAAAATAGGATATTATGATGGGGACGGCCATCAAGATAGAACTGCCAAGTTCTCTGGGGGTTAATGAAACATGACGGGGACGGCCATCAAGTTCATAAAGGTAAAGTAGCCAACGATGGGGACGGCCATCGGGCTAAAAAGGAAAAGGGACCACGACGGGGACGGCCATCAGGTTAAAGAATGAATGAAATAAACTGATGATGGGGTACGGCCATCAAAGGTGAAGGACGATCACCTAGCAGGGGACGGCTGCTCTGTTGGGGATAAAAGAAATATGATGGGGACGGCCATCAAAGGTGGGGGACGACCACCTGGCAGGGTACGGCTGCCGAAAATATCAACGATGGGGACGGCCATCGGATAGATAAGGTCAACGATGGGGACGGCCATCGGACGAGCAAGATGGAGGACGACCATCAAGAAGTGGAGGACGACCACTCAGCAGGGGACGGCTGCTCTCGAGGTTTGTCATGACATAGGACGAATGTCAGATAACCAAAATCAACAATGGGGACGGCCATTGGATAAAGTTGATGAAGGACGATCATCAAGAGGTGGAGGACGACCACCTAGCAGGGGACGGCTGCTAAAATCAACGATGGGGACGGCCATCGGATGAGCATGATGGAGGACGACCATCGAGAAGTGGAGGACGACCACTCAGCAGGGTACGGCTGCTCTCAGAGTTATCATAACACAGGACGAGTGTTAGATAAAAAGAAAATTTGTTGGCGATCTACTGGGGAGATAGTAAACACGGACGAGCGTTTACATCCAAGAAACAAAAGGGTATAAGTGTTTGGTATTGTGTATAGATTAAAGATGCGGACGAGCATCCTTAAGCCTTATGATACGGACGAGTATCATGTAGAAACAAACTGACACATGCTCAGAGATGATGATACGGACGAGTATCAACTGGTTAACAAAGAACACGGACGAGTGTTGCATCTGAAAGTACCCTTCTGGGGAATAATAGACACGGACGAGTATCTATATTCAAGAAGACATCGGTGTTTGACACAGTGTATGGATTAAAGATGCGGACGAGCATCCCTAAGACTATGATACGGACGAGTATCATGTAGAAACAAACACTAGACGCAATGTTCTGAGATGATGGTACGGACGAGTACCAACTGGTTAACAAAGAACAAGGACTACTGCCGAATCTGCGGGGATATGAGGGATGATGTATACAAGATACGGACGAGTATCTGTATAAGCGTACCATGAGTAGTGAGTATTGTACTGATGAGTGTTTTAACTGCTGGGGAGAGTGACACGGACGAGTGTCAAGAGAGGAAAGTATAATATTAACAAGTGTGTGGGTTGATGAAAGTGTAAGCGACTGCGCTGGGGATATGACACGGACGGGTGTCAAAAAGGGTGTATATACAAGTACATGTGAGTGCAAAGAGGACCTCTTTGGCTTTCTGCTGGGATATGACTCGGACGGGTGTCAGGACGTATCTGTAATGAGGGTGATTTGTTTGTAAAGGGTGTTCAGGCGACTTTACTGGGGAAAGATGACACGGACGGGTGCCAAAAGGTGTATATACTGGTGTTTGTGATTTGAAAGGGCAACTGCTTTTGCTGGGACTCTGATGGGGATTTTTCTGTATAATGGTGATGAACGGTTTATTATTCACAAGTGTCCAATTCACGACATGACTTATGATTATGCTATGCATTTGATTTTTGCCGTAATGCTCCGTATTAGACGGAATGCTACGCTCTGGGGGATAGTATGATGCAAATGCCATGATTATGCAAAGAGGCGCAGATCCGGGATTCGGATCCCCTTGCTGCGAAGATCTCTGGATGATCTGCTTGAAATGGACCTCCCAGCTGGGGATGAGATCATTGGTAGATCTAATGATGTATCTGTTTGGGGATATAGGTCACTGGTTGACATATCCTTATAATACGGGACCCAGCTGGGGTTTGTAGAAGCTTCCTGTACTCTGTTGTGACTTCTTCGTGCGTTGCTCTTCTGAATAGAGGCTGAAGATTCTGTGGGGAGATGATTCCCTGATTCCTTTACTCAGCTGAGGATGAAATGGCAACTCGGCTGGGGAATTGAGAGGCAACTCAGCTGGGGAGAGCAACGGGAGGCAACTCAGCTGGGGATATAGCAGTTCCGATGCTGAGATTGAGTGCCTGTCGATTTGGCAACTTTGCTGGGGAAAGCAATGGGGAGCAGCTCAGCTGGGGATAGAGCATCTTGGATGCTGATATCTTTTGTTGATTAGCCAGCTTGCTGAGATGTAACCTGCATGCCCTAGGTTGCGTTCTGGGTACCTGCAAACCTGCAAAGGTAAGGAAACGTACAAAAGGTCCCGAGGTATCCCTTACCGGATTCCGTCATAGGAGTTAAGTACTTTCGAGAATAATCAGATTCCCTGTAAGCATGTGTTTTTTTTTTATTTTTAGAGAAAGGCATCTGTACTTATGCAATTGTATTTTTAGAGATATCAGACAACTCTTTGCAAAACATAAATGTAAAAACGAAACATGACCGAAAATCTGATTTTATTAATTCATGTGCCCTGAATTGGCAAGATACAGTCAAGGAAACATATCCCCTGGAATGAGGAGATTGTTACAAATTGAGAAACAAAATGCTGGCGATGCTGACGACGCTTTCAAGGAGCTTCCTCTTCTGCTATGACTTGTATGACAATGACGTTCTTCTCGTCTTGCTTTCTGGAGAGAGTTGATCCTGGTTGAAGTCTGATCCTTTGGAAGCTTACCAAGTTGTAGGTGATACAGACGAATTCAGAATGCAGTTGTTCGCTTATTCCCTTGTTTTGCATGGATCGCCCTTTCGGGTTTTCGATCCATCGGGATACCCATTTTTGCCTGAGCTGTCCAATGCGGCTTTTCAACTCAGCGGGTGTACATTTTTTATTTATTTTCCCTTACTTTTGCCCGAGTCTTTTATTCTGTTTTTGACTCGCCGGGATGCCCTATTTTTTCCTGGACTTACATTCTGTTTTTTATGTCCAGCGGGTCATTTTATGCGAAGTATTTTTTAACTGCATCTGAATTCACAGGGGACGGGAAATCTTCACCATCCATGGTGCTGAGCATCAGTGCTCCACCAGAGAAAACTTTCTTTACAACGAATGGTCCTTCATAATTTGGAGTCCATTTGCCCCTGTGGTCTGTATGAGGAGGGAGGATTCTTTTCAACACAAGATCTCCTACTTGGTACTCTCGGTGCCTGACTTTCTGATCGAAGGCTTTCTTCATTCTCTTCTGATATAACTGCCCATGGCAGATTGCAGCCAATCTTTTCTCTTCGATCAGACTCAGTTGCTCGTATCGGGACCGAACCCATTCTGCTTCACTCAGTTTAACATCCATCAATACCCGTAGAGAGGGTAGTTCAACTTCAACAGGTAGGACTGCTTCCATACCATATACAAGTTGATACGGTGTTGCCCCAGTGGATGTTCTGATTGATGTGCGGTACCCATGCAAGGCAAACGGTAGCATTTCATGCCAGTCTTTGTAGGTGACTACCATCTTCTGCACAATCTTCTTGATATTCTTATTTGCCGCCTCAACAGCACCATTCATCTTTGGCCTGTAAGGAGAAGAATTGTGATGTTGGATCTTGAAGTCCCGGCACAGTTCTGCCATCATCTTGTTGTTTAAGTTGGAACCATTATCAGTAATGATTCGCTCGGGCACTCCATACCGACAGATGATATCTCTCTTCAGAAATCTGGCTACCACTTGTCTTGTAACATTTGCATACGAGGCTGCTTCGACCCATTTGGTGAAATAGTCAATGGCGACCAAGATGAATCTGTGACCATTTGAAGCAGTTGGCTCAATCTTGCCAATCATATCAATGCCCCACATAGCAAAGGGCCATGGTGAAGACATGATGTTCAAAGGATTGGGAGGCACATGCACCTTATCTGCATAGATCTGGCATTTATGACATTTTCTGGCGTAAGCACAACAGTCTGCATCCATTGTGATCCAGTAATAACCTGATCTTAACAATTTCTTAGCCATGGCATGCCCTCCAGCATGGGTACCAAAAGATCCTTCGTGCACTTCGTGCATCAACAAATCTGCTTCCGTCTTGTCAACACATCTGAGGAGTACCATGTCAAAATTCCTCTTGTATAAAGACCCATCAGTGTTCAGAAAGAAACTGCCAGCAAGCCTTCTCAAAGTCTTCTTATCATTGGAAGATGCCCCAGGTGGGTATGTTTGATCCTCCAAGAAGCACTTAATGTCATGGAACCAAGGCTTATCATCTTTTACAACATCTGCTGCAAATACATATGCTGGTCTATCAAGTCTAGACACTGAAATCTGGGGTACAAAGTTAGCCGTTTGAACTTTGATCATGGATGAAATGGTAGCAAGAGCATCTGCAAACTGATTCTCGTCCCGAGGGATATACTCAAGCTTGACTGTTGTGAAGAAAGTCAATAACCTTCTTGTATAATCCCTGTAAGGTATCAGATGATCTTGGTGGGTGTACCATTTCCCGTTGGTTTGATTGACTACCAAAGCTGAATCTCCGAATACGGTCAATGTCTTGATCCTGAGGTCAATAGCTTCCTCAAGACCCATAATGCAAGCTTCGTATTCAGCTTCGTTGTTAGTGCAGTTGAAAGTGAGTTTTGCCGAGAAAGGCATGTGAACTCCTTTAGGTGTAATGAGTACTGCACCAACACCACGGCCATTCATGTTAACAGCCCCATCAAACATCATAGTCCATTCTTCTTCCGGGTCGGGCCCTTCAGTGTGAATAGGCTCCTCATGATCTTTCGCTTTTATGACCATGATGTCTTCATCAGGGAAGTCAAATCTCATAGGCTGGTAATCATCAATGGGTTGCTCAGCAAGATATTCAGATAGTACACTGCCCTTGATGGCTTTCTGAGATGTGTACTGTATGTCGTATTCTGTGAGAATCATCTGCCATCTTGCAACCCGTCCGGTAAGAGCTGGCTTCTCGAAAATGTACTTAACTGGATCCATTTTTGAGATTAATAAGGTAGTGTGGGTCAACATATACTGTCTCAGTCGGCGAGCAGCCCACGCTAAAGCACAACAAGTTTTCTCGAGCAGTGAATAACGCTGTTCACAGTCGGTAAACTTTTTGCTTAGGTAGTATATTGCATACTCTTTTCGACCAGACTCGTCATGTTGGCCCAGCACACACCCCATTGACTCTTCTAATACTGTCAAGTACATAATCAGAGGTCTTCCTTCAACTGGCGGCATGAGGATTGGAGGTTCTTGCAGATACTCCTTGATCTTGTCAAAAGCCTTCTGGCAATCTTCGTTCCACCTGACCGTTTGTTCTTTTCTTAACAGCTTGAACAAGGGTTCGCAGGTTGCCGTAAGGTGAGATATGAACCGTGAGATGTAGTTCAATCTACCTAGAAACCCTCGAACTTCTTTCTCAGTTTTCGGCGCAGGCATCTCTTGAATAGCTTTGACTTTATCAGGGTCAACCTCAATCCCCTTCTCGCTTACAATAAAGCCCAGCAGCTTACCGGATCGCACCCCGAATGTGCACTTGTTGGGGTTCAGCTTCAGTTGGTATTTCCTCAGACGCTTGAACAACTTCAGCAGATTCACCAGGTGTTCTTCCTCTGTAAGGGACTTGGCGATCATATCATCCACATAACATTCTATTTCTTTGTGGATCATATCGTGGAATAATGTCACCATAGCCCGTTGATACGTTGCACCAGCATTCTTCAGTCCAAATGGCATCACTTTGTAACAGAACGTGCCCCAAGGTGTGATGAATGTTGTCTTCTCCATGTCTTCAGGTGACATCTTGATCTGATTGTATCCTGAAAATCCGTCCATGAAGGAGAATACCGAGAACTGAGCCGTGCTATCCACCAATACATCAATGTGAGGTAATGGGAAGTCATCCTTCGGGCTGGCTCTGTTCAGATCCCGGTAGTCAACACACATTCTTACTTTGCCATCTTTCTTAGGCACAGGTACTATGTTAGCAACCCACGGCGGGTAGCTAGTCACAGCAAGGAACCCGGCGTCCCATTGCTTTTGTACCTCTTCCTTGATTTTCATAGCCATGTCTGGGCGAGTTCGGCGCAACTTCTGTTTGACTGGTGGGCATTCTTCCCTCAGAGGCAGCTTGTGCACAACTATATCGGTATCCAACCCTGGCATATCTTGATACGACCAAGCAAACACATCAACATACTCTTGAAGCAGATCTATCAGTTGTCTCTTCACTGAGTCTTGCAGGCAGGCCCCGATTTTAACTTCTTTCACGTCTTCGTCAGTACCAAGATTAATCACTTCAATCTCCTCCTGATGAGGAGTAATAACCTTTTCCTCTTGTCTCAACAACCTGGCTAGCTCTTCAGGAAGTTCATATTCTTCATCAACCCCTTCATCAGCTTGATTGATTGGATTGTCAAAGTCATACGATGTCATAGCCGTGCTGTTGTCGGTGCAGTCTGGAAGGCACTCTCTGCAAGGGTTAAGTTTGTTCATTTTAGTGATTGATTTTAATCTTTCTTTAGAAAAAGTGAAATGAAGTTATCATTTTGAAAACACCGCCATTTATTTTTTTTGTACAAAAAGAAAAATGGAAAAACAATGAGCATAAAAGAAAAAAGACTTGTTTGCAAAAAGATGTCTGATATTTCATTAATTTAATCTTGTTTGCACAAAAGTACAGATGGCCCTGATTACAAAATGAGTCTTGTCATCTTGGGCAAGACGCAAGACTTTGATGCATGCTTATAAAAAATACAAGAAATAATAATTACTCTGCGCGAGTAACCCTTATAATTTCCTGGGAAGACCAGTTCGAGACACTGCTCCCCGGGATCTTCGGACGAATCCAATTCTCCAGATTGCGCTCCTCTTCCAGCTCGTCTTCCAGACAGTTGATAGCATCAGGGGTAAGCATCCCCCCACTGATAAAACCAGGCTCTGCAGCAGCCTTTTCTTGATGTTGAGTTGGTTTGTAACCCAACCCAAACTTGTCCTTCTTCTCCTCCACAGCTAAGACCTTGCCCCAGCCTAGGGCAGTTCCTTCTTCAACAACCTTCCGGGCTTGTTGATAAGATGACATTGGAGTACCAGATACAGCAGATGCTTCATTGACATTCAAGGCTTCAAAACCTTGGCTCATTGTTTCATGGATCTCTCCATCCATCTCAATGTATTTATAAGTAGCCAGATGGCTAACAAAGATATCCTCTTCCCCACAGATTGTGACAACTTGACCTTCCCACTCAAATTTTAACTTTTGGTGAAGGGTAGACGTTATTGCGCCGGCGGCGTGAATCCAGGGTCTACCCAACAAACAGCTGTAGGCGGGCTGAATGTCCATCACATAAAAGATAGTTTTAAAAGTCTGTGGGCCAATTGTCACAGGCAGCTCAATCTCCCCCAGAACCGATCTCTTCGAACCATCAAAGGCTCTTACCACCAGGTTGCTGGGTCTCAATGCCAATCCATCATATTCAAGCTTCACCAGAGCCTTCTTTGGTAAGACATTCAGGGATGAACCTGTGTCCACCAGCACATGAGAAAGGACAGCTCCTTTGCATTCCATGGTTATGTGCAAGGCTTTGTTGTGATTGCGGCCATCCGCTGTCAAGTCAGAATTGGTAAACCCTAGCCCATTGCTAGCAGTAACATTTCCAACCACGGTTTCCAATTGGTTGACAGTAATCTCCTCAGGCACGTAAGCTGCGTGCAAGACTTTAAGTAGTGCATTCCGATGGGCTTCGGAGCACATAAGCAGTGAGAGGATAGAGATTTTGGATGGCGTCTGGTGAAGCTGATCCACAATTTTATAGTCACTCTTTTTGATGATCCGCATAAACTCATCAACTTCCTGATCGAATGGAGTCTTCAGGGCTTCTTTGGCAGCTGGATCTTCCTGCACCGGGCCTTTTCCTTTTGCCTTGGCAGCAGCTTCTGCTTCGGCAGTAGGTGTAGACACCCCAAATTTGCTCTCTGATTTTCTTTCTTCGCCTGCTTTTCATTTGCATCTCATTTGCATTTTCATTTGGTCATTAACATTTAGGATGCATACCATTTGCATAGTCTCCTGAGACATGGGATCACATTTTCTGAAGAATTTGGGTTTCACATTTTTATCTGCGGATTATCAGAGAATTCAAGGTTTCAGCTATGCAGTTATCAGTGGCATCATCCTCATATTGCTTTTGTCACTGAATTAGGGTTTATTTCCCTAGTTTGGTAATATTTGAGGATCTCACGTCTGAGGACTATGCATCGATTATTCTGGTCCATCATCAGGATATTTTCCTTTTCATCAATTTATGAGGCTATTCATCTTTCTCAAACATTTCAAGAGTCGTGATTTCAGGAGATTCCTTCATCTTTGAGTTGTCTGTTTTAATGAACTATTTCTCAAGAGATGTGTATTCACAATCAAGTTGTGTGGCGTGATCATCAAGTTGTGGTCCATAAGAGGTTTTGGGCCAGTTTGTCTATCTGTTCGTTCATGGTGTACAATTGTGGGTTTATTTTCCCAAGAGAATGATCCGTTTGATTTTGAAAATATTAAGGGTCCATTGGATTAGAAACTCAGAGGTTGATTGGTTCACATGGTATTTCGATTGCATTGGCGGTGCTTCTTGTTTTATCAAAAGCGTGTGGATTATTGCAGTGTGTTGCATGACAGTGTGCATGATGATAGTAGCGTGCTCTTTTCATAAAAATCAACTCATCGTCCATTATCTTTTTTTATTCCTCCGAATTCCTTTCGTAAACCACCATTCCATTTTTATACCTCTAATCCGTCATATATTTTCTTTCTTTTTTTTTTTATTATTCTTTTTATTATTCTTTTCATTTCCATATTCTAAGACATATTGTTTTTAAGCCATTTCCAAAATTAATTCCAATCCAAAATAACTTACCTATTTTAATCCATATTTCTTTCCTTTTCTATCAATTTTCATAATATCCTTTTTCTTTTTCATTTTTTGTCCATAACTCATTAATCTTATCCAATTTTATTCAAGACCATTAATTCATTTTGTTTTAATCAATTTTTATTATCATCACTCTATCACAAACCAATTCACAACCAGTGTTTCACAAGTATCCTCCCACGTGATATGTTACCGTTACAACAAATTTCAGACCATTTACCCAATATAGCTGTAACTTTAACAAACAACGGTAACATCTCACACACACAAAAAACTCTGACCAGGACAACTTGCAACCTTCTTTTTCTCACAACAATTTCAACCTGCAAACCCTCCATGAGCATCATCCCTCTTCAATAACCACAAAACTCAACCTGCAAAACACAAAAAAGACCCAGAACCCTTCCTGCAAACAAAACGACACAGCAACCTCTTGGCCCTTGATCTTGGAACCCAGTACCAAAAACCGTCCTCCTTCATTTGAACCAAAACTTTTCCATCAAAACGCTACAACGTCAACAACTCGACGGGAACCAGCGAACAAACCAAAATCACGGAACGCTCCTCTTCTTGCTCACTCACCATCTTACCCTCCTCTTCATATCACACCACTTCATCACTACCGAAAACCTCCATAACCCTCCAAACAACACAAAACCAAAACTTTTTCATCAAAAAAACCAGCAACAATAAGCCCTCCGGCTTTCTGCCATCAACACCCATCACCTCAATCCTTCGACCCTCACCTTCATCAACCCTCAGCTCACCGCACCACCACTTCATTACCTTCAAATCCCTCAAACAAACCCCCCCCCCCTTTTCACCAAAACGACGGCAACATCAAATCAACAACAGAAACAGAACTCGGATTCAAAATAGGAAATAGAAGAAGAAGATGAATCGGAAGCCGAGAATGAGACGAGAAGGTACGACGACGGAAATCGTTCCTCCGGAGGCTTTGCGGCCATCGTCGTGGTGTTAAGGATGCAGCGGCGTTAAGTTCTTCAGCTTCAGTCTTGATCGCACCGTGACAAGGCCGAGTTCGATTTTGAGAAAAGAAACGGAGAAGCCATTGTTGATGAATTCTGAGGGAAGAAGAGATTTGAGGAGCGCCGACGAAGGGTTTGGAGGCGGAATCCTTTCAGTACCCTATTTTTGGATTTGCGTTTTATAATTTCTTTTGTGATTATCTTTACCATTTATTTATTTCATGAACAGATATTTTTATGGTTTATTGGTGTTAAGTTTGGGCTTTAAACCCACTTGAGTTTCTATATGCACCCTCCTTGCTTGCGGACAGACTTTCTCATTTTTCTTCTTTTTCTTTCCTTTTTTGGTTTCAATTGTTAATCCTTATTGATTTTGGTATTTAGCTTTTTTTATTTTATTGATAAGTATTACATGGTTAGAGCTTTATTAGGTGAACTCGGTTGGAGGTTATTTCTTAATTAATTTTTATTTGAATGTTTCTATATAGATTTATTAAAATTAGAATAGAATTTCTTTTAAAATTTTAGTTCAGATTTGTTTACTTTTTGAATTTTCGAATGTGTAATTAATTTTGTCTGGACTGATGAGATTTCCTAGTGCAGGTTACACTTGGTCCCTGGTATCGTCTGGACCATTTATTTTTGCTAATTCTGATTATTTTTTTTTTTTTCTTATACTTGATATTTCTTCTTGCGCTTATTGAAGAGGCAACGGACCTTCTCCGTTAGGTAACGCTGGGGCCTGATATTATTGCTTGTTGTTGCATCTGGAAGTCCTACTGTTGTAGGCTCTGTTTGTTCATTAATCATCTTATCTCCACTTCGCATTCTCATTTCCTTATCTTATTCATTATTCATTTCGCATTCTCATCTCCGTATCTTCATTCTTATTCATTTTAATTCTTCTTTCTCATCTTCTTCTTTTCGTTCTTAACTGGAGGTGTGCTTAGGCCACCATGGAGCTGCCCCTTTCATCTTTCTCTTTTTCTTTCTTTCTTCTTTAGGATAGTGAGCCTCACTAACCTAGGACCATCCGAGCATGTGAATATTAGGATTAGACTAGTCCCCCACTTAGCTTTTACCTTTGTGTCTCTCTTTGAGTCTCTTCTTCTCACCTCATAATCAGAGACTAAACCCTAAAGGCTTTAAGGCTTTGTGATTAGGGTTATGCCTGCATCCTTCTCTTAGGATGGAGTGTATAACTTTAATCCTAAGTGTTAAACCCTTTGTGTGTTTAAATCTCTTAATCAATCCACTTAATAATCATCAAGACATCACACTTGTAACTTGGGCCTTGCATTAGGGTTCTAATTCTTCCTTTATTGGTTAAGAAGGACTAACCCTAGTGTTAATGGACAAGTCCCCCTCAAGTGGTCTTACAAATCATAAAAATCACTTCATCATCATACCATTAAATAAAATCCACTTAATCAAAGGCTTGTTTTGTCATGAGTTTAATCCCTAATCATGGATTAAGTTGAGGAGCTTTCCTCAGCTTAAACATTCTCATCTATTATCCTTCTATTAGGATGGTGTAATGAGTCTGTTTAATCCTTGACTATGGCTTAACCTCATTACTCAACACTAAACAAAATCACAAAAACATCTAAATAATCACAAGTAGGTTAATGATCTTAATCCTACACCAAAGGTGATTAAGTGTGAGAATCTGACTTCACACTTAAGGTAATTCTCATTACCCCTGATCAGAGGGAAGATGTGATGAGTTTACTAAATCCATTGGTTTAGGTTTAAGCTCATTATCTTATGACAAACTCCAAAAAGAAATAAAAGACTGAAAACTCAAAAACAAACAATAATCGTCTCCTCCGGGATTCTTTTCTCATCATCTTCACTCACAATCGAGAACTTGCTTCTTCCGTCTAATGCAAGACAGTAAGCATCTGTGCCAGACAGATCATACACTTGAGCATTGACAAGCAAGCAGTTCACCAGTCAATTCATCTTTCAGTCTCTTTGGGTCGAACTACGGTGTTCTGACTTCCTCATTGCACGAGAGGATACGTAGGCATAACTTAACGGTTATCGAACAAAAGTCTCTGTACATTCCCCCTCCTTCCAGCATTATTCTTTGAGCCTCATTATCATGAGCATCTTATTCTTGTCTTTACACTGACACTTTCATACTTCACATCACTTATACACTTTACACTGACACCTGTACATATTGCTTTCAGCTCTTTATACACAAATTGCACTGACACTACCCCTTTAAAACACAAATCTTCTAAGCGTGGATCCCGTCGAGTACGGCGGACAATCTGGGTGCTAATACCTTCCCAGGTTGTAACCAACCCCCTTTCTCAGTCTCTCTGGTTCGCAAACCGTCTTATCCATTTCTTTCTAGGTCTATGCAGCATTGCCTTTCCTCCGGGATAAAAATGCCTAGCTGGCGACTCTATTCATTCTCCAGTGAGTTCACGGCTGTGTGTTCCCACTGTTCCCTTCGCCGACCGTTCGCGTCTGTACCTTCATATGACCCGGTGTCACTTGTCGGGAGCGACAGCTTGGCGACTCTGCTGGGGAAACCTTATACTGCAACCAGGGCTTCTGGTTCTTTTTGTGGGTTCCTCCTAGCGCTTGATTGATTTGTGTTTACTGGGGTGTTATGTGTTCATTTGTGTTTGTATATGTTTTATTTTTGCTTTATGTACAGTTGCTTTACTGCTTTCTTTACTGCTTTACATATATCATACTGTCATGCTGTCTGGCTGGATCTGGTTTTGCTTTGGTGGGTGGGTGTTCTACTGAGAGTTAAGATCCTATACCTGGGATCTGAGTGACACCTAGGCTAGAGTGGTTCATATTCTTTCCCATTCCATCTCGGTCTGGTGCGGGAATATGAAACGCGGTTCAGATATGGGTTTCTTCTTGAGAACTCTGTGTTGCGGATTTCCTGCAATACTAGGGCTATCTGGGAAGCCTGCTAAGTCTGGATGACCTTTAGTATTGACCTTCAGAAACTGAGGAGAATTAGAGGAGGATTTTTTATGGTTATGGTAAACGCTGTACCTCCGGGTTAGAAGTGTTTACACTTCTCATAACTGATCCAAGTCTGAGGATCCTTGTTTTAGAACACTACTTGTGAGGGGTTGGGTTGTTTACAGGTTTGCAGGAACCCATGACCTCAGCATACCCTCATTGCCAGTGCAGTTCTATGTTTTGATCCATGTCACTATGATCCTGAAGTTATTGACCTCTGGTTTTCGGTTACTATTTCGGGTTACTATTCAGAGATCTTGTGGTTACAAACACTCGATTCTCGGTCCGGCAGTCCAGATTCCAGGCAGTTTCCAGCTGTGATCCCATGTCTTTGCATCTTTGGCATCATCATATTGCATTTCGCATGTGCATGTGCATTGCATTTTCCTCTTCCAGAGAGCTCATCCTTCCTCTTTTGTCCATGACCAGTTAGCTGATTTCCCGGTACTCAGTTTGAACAAGTGGTAACAGTTAGAAGACGACAGAGCGTGTGAAGCTAGATTGAGCAGTGTCAAGAGCTAAGAAGGGTCAGTTTGAAAGCCGTCAGCAGCTATGTCAGAGAGCAACTGTCAGAATGTTGAGTTTCCACCTGGTTTCACTTCAATGACCAATCCGTTGTATGGTCTTTCTCCTGATGAGGATCTTCCACAAGTGAATAATCTTGCTCAAGCTCAGCCTGTACAGACCCCGATCATGAATCAGAATGTACCTGAACCATCTGTTGTCCGTGGTGGACCTTCATCTTCGACTGATACTGCAAATTATCAGAGTTTTGCCTTCCCTATGCCAGACTTCCAAGGGGCAATCCCTCTTGTGAAAACCAAGGATCCACCAGCTTTTGATCCTGATGAAAGGTTTCGTGTGTTGGACGAGCGACTCAAAGCCTTAGCAGATCCTGATGCCTTTGGTTTTGATGCTCTAAACCTATGTTTGGTGCCTGGTCTTGTCATTCCTCCAGATTTCAAAACTCCGAAGTTCGAGAAGTACACTGGTGTCAGTTGCCCGAAGCGTCATTTGGTGATGTTCTGTAGAAAAATGACTTCTCATGCCCGCAATGATAAGCTGATGATTCACTGTTTTCAGGACAGTTTAAGTGGGGCATCTTTAAGTTGGTACATGGATTTGGAAAGCAGTCATATCCGATCTTGGAATGATTTATCCAGAGCTTTCGTAAAGCAATACCAGTACAATATGGACGTGGCGCCCAATCGCACGCACTTGCAGAGCCTATCCCAGAGGAGTGGTGAATCTTTCAGAGAATATGCACAGCGGTGGAGAGAATTGGCAGCCCAAGTGCAACCACCACTTTCAGACAGAGAATTGATTGACCTGTTCGTGGGCACCTTGCAGGGTCCATACTTGGAAAGAATGAGTAGCATTGGGATGACAAGCTTCTCTGATTTGATGATAGTTGGAGTACGCATTGAGAGCTTGCTCAAAAATGGAAAGATCCAGGACTTTTCGAATATCCCAGCTAGTGAAAGTGAGTCTGTTGTTAGCTCCCAAGAAGAAGAATGGTATGATACCAATGCAGTCACGGCGAATATCGAATATTCTAGAACAACATCTTCTCAGAGATCATCTATTCCCGTGTCTGGTTACTCTTACGGGCATTCGGCAGTGCTCAGAGCACCATATCAGAGGTCTTGGACTCCTCCTCGTCCAAATCTGCAAGCTCATGGTCGAAGACCTCAGAATCAACTTCAGAGCCAGCCTAGGCCTCGTAACAATCTGGAAAGAAGGATTGCTCCTCTTCATCCAGTCCCCATGGCATACAATGAACTCTTGCCGCATCTAATTCAGAGCTCTTTGGTGGTTCCTAAGCTTCTCAAGCCGTTGCCAGAGCCATACCCTCCAGGGTACAATCCTCATGAGCAGTGTGGGTATCATGGTGGATCAATTGGGCATTCAACTGAAGATTGCAAAGCTTTTCAAGCCAGAGTACAACAGTTGATCGACAAGGGCTACATTTCCTTTCCAGAAGGAAGCTTGGTTGTGCACGTCAACCTTTCACCTGATTGAGTTCAAGGACTTCAGAAGAAGCGTATCTTGATTTCAGTGGCTCAGACAACAGTATGTCAGCAGAGTTGGTGATCATTGTATCCTTTTATCATTTGCATTGTAGTTTCTTTCCTGTTAGCAGCTACTTGTCTTTTAAGCATTGTTATTTTAAATGGTAATGTTAATGTAGTGATCTTGCACTTTTGAATCAATTATGTCGCATTCGCTCATTTTTCTTTACTTGCATTGAAAAAAGAAAAAAAAAGAAAACAAATATATGCATCCATTTACCTCCCATTTATTTCACTGTTGTTTAGCAGGTTTGAGGGAGGATGATGACAACTGAATACCCATAATTGTTCAAGGTATGCTTTCAGGGTAGAACCTGTTGACGATGTACAGGCATTGCTTCAATTCCCAAACACCGGAGATATAAGGGAGATAGACCCTCGTCAACCCCTTTGAGCCTTGAAGTAGGAGTTTCTTTTCTAAACAGAAAAAACCCTCACATTTAACCCGGGGTAGGGTAGTCATCAGTTAATTTGATCGAGCGTTCAAATTTCCAAAGGAGTGTGCATCCGAGGATCCATTACCTTTATTCATTACACCTTAAGAGGTCAAGGGACGTGAAACCACAATGGTTACCCATCCACAACAAAGGAATGAGGCAGTCAACCCTCTCGGCAAGTCATGACAAGCCAGTGTCACACGATTTGTTCAACAAAAATCAAAGAAAAAAAAGAAATAAAGCCCGCTAAGTCGAAAAATGTGTGAAAACATATGACTTAGGCAAAAGTTAGGGCATCCCGCTGGACTTCGAAATCGAAAAATTCAAAAAAAGAGAACAAGTCCAGGCAAAAGTTAGGGAGTAAAAAAAAATGAAAGAGAATCTTCCATGAGAACAAAGTCGTGTGACCAGACACAAAGTCAGAAGGGGTGACTGTTACTCCAAGAAACCTCATTGGTGCGTAAACCATCAACGTCATTGGTTCCTCAATCATTACAAAACCCTTGTGAGAAGCGAGCGCTTAAGTCGAATTAGCTGAATATAGGACCGGAGAACATCAAGGAGAATGGGTGGGCACAGATAAACTTTGAGCCATAAATCTTTTTTTCTAGAACCGTAAACCAGACCACGTTATAACCCTTAAAGGTCCTAATTGAATCAGGTTCAATTCTGAAAGCATACTACGACAAGGTTGCGTAAACTGACTCCTAAAGGTTTGCTAATTCAACACTACGTTTGGACTAATCGTCCATTCGTCACACACTGTCACAGCATCAAAATAAATAAATTTTCAAAAAAACTTGCATGTGTACTGCATTAAAATTACCATTTGTAAATGAACAGTTTTAATTGCAAGTCAGTTTGTGACATCAGGGAAGTTCCTACAAAGGGCAATCGGAGGAAGACTTGATTATTCAACAATGATGACCAGAATCAAGAGCATCTTGTCAGCCTATGAATCAGGGGCATGTTATCCAGTGGTTTTGTCAACCAAGGAATCTGTCAGGGTAAAGAGAGTTCCCAAGCATCAGTTGATCGAGGAATGTCATTCAAAGTCAGTTGATTAGAGCTGAATCTGCCAAACAGGGGCAGGACACCCGGAGTTTCCGTGGACTAAGGGTCAATTCTTCCAATGCTCAGTCAGAATGAATCAAGTCGCTTACACGCTCATACCGGGGAAGAATAATTCCAGAGCTCACCAAGTGCAACTCTCCTCGAGAGAACATCCAAGTTTGCTATTCCAGAAATTGGATATTCAGTGACAGTCTGTTCAGAGACTCACCCAATAGGGGCAAACTTTAGTTACACAGAGCAAGTGTATCGGTAATCTCAGAGCTCAAGACGAGTGTCGGGAAATCATGCTACCCACCATCGCCTTTGTCACCCTTCTCAACCAGAAGCCTTGTCACTAAGACCTTTCTTCCCACCTCGGGAGTTTTTCTGGCCTTTCATAATCATGGCATAAATCATTTGCATACGTTATTCATGTCGCATATAGAGCATATGCATCATATTTGCATTGGTCATAACCCCCGCAATATCAATCTCACACCCGGGGCTCCATAACCCCAGCTTACAAACCGTGCTAAGTCCAGTTCTCGTCTGGCAAAACATTTCAAAGTCCAGTTCTCGTCTGGCAAAACTTTTCAAAGTCTAGTCCTCGTCTGGAAGACAAACCCAAAGTCCAGTTCTCGTCTGGCAAACCAATTTCAAATACCAGTTCTCGTCTGGTAGGCGAATCTTTTACCAGTTCTCGTCTGGTCACCTTTTCATTTAACCTATTGAACGCCAGTTCTCGTCTGGTAGTCATTCTTTTTCAGAGTCAATTCTCGTTTGACAATGAACCCAAGGAGTCAGTTCTCGTCTGACGACCTATTCTTTGCCCATCAGTTCTTGTCTGTTGGCCTACCTTTTATAAACCAGTTCTCGTCTGGTAATTCACCTCCAAAAGTCCAAATTGCTTGGCAACCAAAAAATATATGTATATCTATCAACCCGGCCCTAGCGCCCAACCATCTTTGTTTCATATCCTTGGCATTGAGCATGCATATGCATCTTGCATCATTTGCATTGCATCTTCATACCGCATGGTTTCTGTTTTAGCTCTGATGTGGGGCGAGAATCGTTTCAAGACGTGATCTGGGGCAGTTATCTCAAGACTTGTTGGATTTCTGCGAGAGTTTGAAGACACTGGGGCAATTCTGGATGCCAAGTCTTCTGTAAAATCCTCTGAAGACGATCTTTTTATGGATGATGCAGTATGGTATAATTGAGGAGTTAAGGGAATGATGGTTCACTCAGGATGATCAGTAATGCTTTTGTTGAGCTCAGAAGTTTGAAGCACTGTGTTAATTCTCAGGGAATGTCTGGTATTTATTTTACCAGCAGGGCATTGGAAGTTTATTTCTTCCCCGAACATAAAGATCTTCTTTCAGCCGACAAGATTCCTTCATGAGGAGTTGGTTATTTCGCATACAGTCGAAGCCAATTTTCTTTGGCACATATTCCCAACACAGTCATTATGCTATACTTGGGGCACATTTTGATTCTCCAGCAAAGTCCCTCCTCAGCAGAGCATTGCCAAATCTTTTCTCAACCATGCCAGAAGGTTGACATCCCCAGCTGAGTTGGAACAGATGATAACCCCAACAGAACTTCAAGGCTAATTGAATCGTTCTCATCCCCAAGCGGACTTATCTTTCCGCGGTGAAGTTTTCCCAACAGGAAGCTGAAGGCCTTGCTTCCCCACAAAGTTAGAATTATCAGAATTCCCTCCTCAGCAGGATTGTGTGATCAAGCATCTTCCCTAGTCAAGTCTAAAGATGATCTTTCCCCATAAAGTCATCGGGATTCTCATTTCCAAGGGATTTCCCCAGCAGAGCAAGAAGAAATTCTCCCCAGTGGAGTCAGAGCAGGATGATCAGATCCTCAGCAGATGTTCAAAGCAGTTAAACGAAGTATACCTCACACAGAGTCGTTTTTCCTCCAGTGGAAACCTCTCCAACCAGCATCAGGTTGCCAACACTTCGTTCCCATCAGAGTTAAAAGCTTTCAACCCGTCAGCAGTATACAGAATGCTTCCCAGATTCCCCAGCGGAGAGTTAAAGCTAAGGCAGTTGCTTCACATTCACAAACATCAGTATATACTCCTTGTGGCACCCATCCGTGTCATATCCCCAGCAGAAATCCAAAGTATCCCCTTTGCACTCACAGATACATATACTTATATATACAACTTTCTTGGCACTCGTCCGTGTCACCTTTCCCGGCACAGTAATCTAAACACTTTGTATATCAGATACGCTTGTATATATATAACTTTCTTGACATCCGTCCATGTCACCTTCCCCAGCATAATTACCTAAACACTTTGTATATCAGATACTTGTTTATACTATACTTTTCTCCTTTTGAAACTCGTCCGTGTCACCTTTCCCGGCACAGTAATCTAAACACTTTGTATATCAGATACGCTTGTATATATATAACTTTCTTGACATCCGTCCATGTCACCTTCCCCAGCATAATTACCTAAACACTTTGTATATCAGATACTTGTTTATACTATACTTTTCTCCTTTTGACACTCGTCCGTGTCACTCTCCCCAACAGTTAAACACTCATCTATATACCACTCATACTTATACAGATACTCGTCCGTATCTTGCATACACCACTTACATCCCCACAGATTCGACACCAGTCTGTGTTCTCTGTTAACCAGTTGGTACTCGTCCGTACCATCATCTCAGAACATGCGTCTAGCGTTTGTTTCTACGTGATACTCGTCCGTATCATAGTCCTAAGGATGCTCGTCTGCATCTTTAATCCATACACCGTGTCAAACACTCATGTCTTCTTGAATTTAGACACTCGTCTGTGTCTACTATTCCCCAGAAGAGTCCCTTCAGAATCAACACTCGTCCGTGTTCCTTGTTAACCAGTTGATACTCGTCCGTATCATCATCTCTAAACACGTGTCAGTATTTGCTTCTACCCGATACTCGTCCGTATCATAGTCTTACGGATGCTCGTCCGCATCTTTAATCTATACACAATACCAAACACTTATACCTTTTGTTTCTTGGGTGTAAACGCTCGTCCGTGTTTACATTATCCCCAGTAGATCACCAACAATTTTCTTTTTTATCTAACACTCGTCCTGTGTTAGGATACCTCTGAGAGCAGCCGTCCCCTGCTGAGTGGTCGTCCTCCACTTCTTGATGGTCGTCCTCCATCTTGCTCGTCCGATGGCCGTCCCCATCGTTGACCTTTTATCCGATGGCCGTCCCCATCGTTGGTTACTTTACCTTTATGAACTTGATGGCCGTCCCCGTCATGTTTCATTAATCCTCAGAATTTTACAGCTTTATCTTGATGGCCGTCCCCATCATGATATTTTATTTTCCCCAGCTAGTCGGCCGTCCCCGTCTTAGCTTTACTTTTTATCCCCAGCATGTCGGCCGTCCCCGTCATCGCTTTATTTCTTGCACTTTACCAGCATGTCGGCCGTCCCCGTCATCGCTTTGCTTCACATACCACTTTACCCAGCAGTCGTACTCTGCTCGACGGCCGTTCCCCGTCGCCCATACTTTACAATATACTTTATTTTTCATTTACAATCTATATCCCTTTTCTTCTTCATTCTGTGAGTGCAAATTTTGGGCTGTCTTTGATATTCAACCACAAGTTATCATTGTTTGCCTGTTAAGCCGTTGCTTACAACCTGCACAGCTAACTCATGCTTGAATAGGGGCAGCTGTAGACACCCCAAATTTGCTCTCTGATTTTCTTTCTTCGCCTGCTTTTCATTTGCATCTCATTTGCATTTTCATTTGGTCATTAACATTTAGGATGCATACCATTTGCATAGTCTCCTGAGACATGGGATCACATTTTCTGAAGAATTTGGGTTTCACATTTTTATCTGCGGATTATCAGAGAATTCAAGGTTTCAGCTATGCAGTTATCAGTGGCATCATCCTCATATTGCTTTTGTCACTGAATTAGGGTTTATTTCCCTAGTTTGGTAATATTTGAGGATCTCACGTCTGAGGACTATGCATCGATTATTCTGGTCCATCATCAGGATATTTTCCTTTTCATCAATTTATGAGGCTATTCATCTTTCTCAAACATTTCAAGAGTCGTGATTTCAGGAGATTCCTTCATCTTTGAGTTGTCTGTTTTAATGAACTATTTCTCAAGAGATGTGTATTCACAATCAAGTTGTGTGGCGTGATCATCAAGTTGTGGTCCATAAGAGGTTTTGGGCCAGTTTGTCTATCTGTTCGTTCATGGTGTACAATTGTGGGTTTATTTTCCCAAGAGAATGATCCGTTTGATTTTGAAAATATTAAGGGTCCATTGGATTAGAAACTCAGAGGTTGATTGGTTCACATGGTATTTCGATTGCATTGGCGGTGCTTCTTGTTTTATCAAAAGCGTGTGGATTATTGCAGTGTGTTGCATGACAGTGTGCATGATGATAGTAGCGTGCTCTTTTCATAAAAATCAACTCATCGTCCATTATCTTTTTTTATTCCTCCGAATTCCTTTCGTAAACCACCATTCCATTTTTATACCTCTAATCCGTCATATATTTTCTTTCTTTTTTTTTTTTATTATTCTTTTTATTATTCTTTTCATTTCCATATTCTAAGACATATTGTTTTTAAGCCATTTCCAAAATTAATTCCAATCCAAAATAACTTACCTATTTTAATCCATATTTCTTTCCTTTTCTATCAATTTTCATAATATCCTTTTTCTTTTTCATTTTTTGTCCATAACTCATTAATCTTATCCAATTTTATTCAAGACCATTAATTCATTTTGTTTTAATCAATTTTTATTATCATCACTCTATCACAAACCAATTCACAACCAGTGTTTCACAAGTATCCTCCCACGTGATATGTTACCGTTACAACAAATTTCAGACCATTTACCCAATATAGCTGTAACTTTAACAAACAACGGTAACATCTCACACACACAAAAAACTCTGACCAGGACAACTTGCAACCTTCTTTTTCTCACAACAATTTCAACCTGCAAACCCTCCATGAGCATCATCCCTCTTCAATAACCACAAAACTCAACCTGCAAAACACAAAAAAGACCCAGAACCCTTCCTGCAAACAAAACGACACAGCAACCTCTTGGCCCTTGATCTTGGAACCCAGTACCAAAAACCGTCCTCCTTCATTTGAACCAAAACTTTTCCATCAAAACGCTACAACGTCAACAACTCGACGGGAACCAGCGAACAAACCAAAATCACGGAACGCTCCTCTTCTTGCTCACTCACCATCTTACCCTCCTCTTCATATCACACCACTTCATCACTACCGAAAACCTCCATAACCCTCCAAACAACACAAAACCAAAACTTTTTCATCAAAAAAACCAGCAACAATAAGCCCTCCGGCTTTCTGCCATCAACACCCATCACCTCAATCCTTCGACCCTCACCTTCATCAACCCTCAGCTCACCGCACCACCACTTCATTACCTTCAAATCCCTCAAACAAACCCCCCCCCCTTTTCACCAAAACGACGGCAACATCAAATCAACAACAGAAACAGAACTCGGATTCAAAATAGGAAATAGAAGAAGAAGATGAATCGGAAGCCGAGAATGAGACGAGAAGGTACGACGACGGAAATCGTTCCTCCGGAGGCTTTGCGGCCATCGTCGTGGTGTTAAGGATGCAGCGGCGTTAAGTTCTTCAGCTTCAGTCTTGATCGCACCGTGACAAGGCCGAGTTCGATTTTGAGAAAAGAAACGGAGAAGCCATTGTTGATGAATTCTGAGGGAAGAAGAGATTTGAGGAGCGCCGACGAAGGGTTTGGAGGCGGAATCCTTTCAGTACCCTATTTTTGGATTTGCGTTTTATAATTTCTTTTGTGATTATCTTTACCATTTATTTATTTCATGAACAGATATTTTTATGGTTTATTGGTGTTAAGTTTGGGCTTTAAACCCACTTGAGTTTCTATATGCACCCTCCTTGCTTGCGGACAGACTTTCTCATTTTTCTTCTTTTTCTTTCCTTTTTTGGTTTCAATTGTTAATCCTTATTGATTTTGGTATTTAGCTTTTTTTATTTTATTGATAAGTATTACATGGTTAGAGCTTTATTAGGTGAACTCGGTTGGAGGTTATTTCTTAATTAATTTTTATTTGAATGTTTCTATATAGATTTATTAAAATTAGAATAGAATTTCTTTTAAAATTTTAGTTCAGATTTGTTTACTTTTTGAATTTTCGAATGTGTAATTAATTTTGTCTGGACTGATGAGATTTCCTAGTGCAGGTTACACTTGGTCCCTGGTATCGTCTGGACCATTTATTTTTGCTAATTCTGATTATTTTTTTTTTTTCTTATACTTGATATTTCTTCTTGCGCTTATTGAAGAGGCAACGGACCTTCTCCGTTAGGTAACGCTGGGGCCTGATATTATTGCTTGTTGTTGCATCTGGAAGTCCTACTGTTGTAGGCTCTGTTTGTTCATTAATCATCTTATCTCCACTTCGCATTCTCATTTCCTTATCTTATTCATTATTCATTTCGCATTCTCATCTCCGTATCTTCATTCTTATTCATTTTAATTCTTCTTTCTCATCTTCTTCTTTTCGTTCTTAACTGGAGGTGTGCTTAGGCCACCATGGAGCTGCCCCTTTCATCTTTCTCTTTTTCTTTCTTTCTTCTTTAGGATAGTGAGCCTCACTAACCTAGGACCATCCGAGCATGTGAATATTAGGATTAGACTAGTCCCCCACTTAGCTTTTACCTTTGTGTCTCTCTTTGAGTCTCTTCTTCTCACCTCATAATCAGAGACTAAACCCTAAAGGCTTTAAGGCTTTGTGATTAGGGTTATGCCTGCATCCTTCTCTTAGGATGGAGTGTATAACTTTAATCCTAAGTGTTAAACCCTTTGTGTGTTTAAATCTCTTAATCAATCCACTTAATAATCATCAAGACATCACACTTGTAACTTGGGCCTTGCATTAGGGTTCTAATTCTTCCTTTATTGGTTAAGAAGGACTAACCCTAGTGTTAATGGACAAGTCCCCCTCAAGTGGTCTTACAAATCATAAAAATCACTTCATCATCATACCATTAAATAAAATCCACTTAATCAAAGGCTTGTTTTGTCATGAGTTTAATCCCTAATCATGGATTAAGTTGAGGAGCTTTCCTCAGCTTAAACATTCTCATCTATTATCCTTCTATTAGGATGGTGTAATGAGTCTGTTTAATCCTTGACTATGGCTTAACCTCATTACTCAACACTAAACAAAATCACAAAAACATCTAAATAATCACAAGTAGGTTAATGATCTTAATCCTACACCAAAGGTGATTAAGTGTGAGAATCTGACTTCACACTTAAGGTAATTCTCATTACCCCTGATCAGAGGGAAGATGTGATGAGTTTACTAAATCCATTGGTTTAGGTTTAAGCTCATTATCTTATGACAAACTCCAAAAAGAAATAAAAGACTGAAAACTCAAAAACAAACAATAATCGTCTCCTCCGGGATTCTTTTCTCATCATCTTCACTCACAATCGAGAACTTGCTTCTTCCGTCTAATGCAAGACAGTAAGCATCTGTGCCAGACAGATCATACACTTGAGCATTGACAAGCAAGCAGTTCACCAGTCAATTCATCTTTCAGTCTCTTTGGGTCGAACTACGGTGTTCTGACTTCCTCATTGCACGAGAGGATACGTAGGCATAACTTAACGGTTATCGAACAAAAGTCTCTGTACATTCCCCCTCCTTCCAGCATTATTCTTTGAGCCTCATTATCATGAGCATCTTATTCTTGTCTTTACACTGACACTTTCATACTTCACATCACTTATACACTTTACACTGACACCTGTACATATTGCTTTCAGCTCTTTATACACAAATTGCACTGACACTACCCCTTTAAAACACAAATCTTCTAAGCGTGGATCCCGTCGAGTACGGCGGACAATCTGGGTGCTAATACCTTCCCAGGTTGTAACCAACCCCCTTTCTCAGTCTCTCTGGTTCGCAAACCGTCTTATCCATTTCTTTCTAGGTCTATGCAGCATTGCCTTTCCTCCGGGATAAAAATGCCTAGCTGGCGACTCTATTCATTCTCCAGTGAGTTCACGGCTGTGTGTTCCCACTGTTCCCTTCGCCGACCGTTCGCGTCTGTACCTTCATATGACCCGGTGTCACTTGTCGGGAGCGACAGTAGGTCTTTGAACTTGTGAAGCAAAGAGACGTCCGCTTCGAGTGAAGCCTCCGCCTCCCCCCACATTATCTACTTGTGGTGCAGGTGCTGATGTTTCAAGAGTGATTCTTTTCCCTTCGCAGTATACGTCAGAGCCATAGTGCCAAGGGATGGCCCTATTGCTTTCATATGGTACTGGTCCAGGCACCGTGACAGTGACTGGACTGATTGCTGCTGCTGAAGGGACTGTAATTGTTTGTGGATCATAAAAGATTGTAACTGGTGCTCTGGCGGGAGCAACACCTTCTGAATGGTAGGCAGAATTATTTTCAGGATCGTAGAATATGGTAACAGTAGAGACATATTCGTGACTGATTGCTGGTGTTGTAGGAGGTACTGTTGGAAGGACTGTTGCTGTTGCTGATGGAGATTCGAAATGGAATGAAGCTGAAGTTGTAACAGGAGAAACTGTTGAGGTCTGATCATTTGGAAGGACAAGTGAAGTACTGGTTGATGTTGCTGGTGAGTTGTCGGGAACAATAGTTGCTGTAGTTGTAGGAGGTTCTGAAACCGTTGTTGATGAAGTTGCCGGATTTGTCGGGAATGATGTAGTGATCTGTAGCAGGCCACTCTGAATAAGGCTGTCAATGCCATTCCTCAGGTCTTCACACCCATTCCAAGAAATATTGCAGTATGGGCACCCTAGTTCACACCCCGGAAATATTTGGTTTTCGCGGAGTTGAGCCTTGATTTCCACCAATGGTGTCCTGATCTGACCCACACTAGTTATCAAATAAGACGGTTGGTCTTCTTCAATAGCATTAATTCGGGGACCACCATGGTTTGGCATAGGGTTTTTATTGACATTGGGCGGAGGTGCAAAATTCAGAGCCTTGGAGTCTACCAAGTCTTGTACCTTCATATGCAGAGCTCTGCATTTTTCTGTACTGTGACCAGGTACGTTTGAATGGAAAGCACACCTAGCATTGGAGTCATAGTTCCTTGGTAGACTGTTGGGATCCGGAGGCGCCAATGTTCTTAGCTCAACTAGGTTGAGTTTCAGAAGTTGTGGCAGCAAGGCAGCATACGGCATTGGGATCGGGTCGATCACTCTGTTAGCTTGAGATGGCCTCTGTTGGAATGGCCTCTGTTGATTGTTGTTGTTGGAGTTGTTGTTGTTGAAGTTTCTTGGAGGATATTGATTCTGCTGATATTGAGGTTGTTGTTGGAAGTTTTGTTGAGGAGGTTGATAGACTGGCTGTGGATGAATTGGAGCAGGGATAGTGACTGCTGCTATTGACCTCTGGGCATATTGGGGCCTACCCCTGTTGGTGTGAATGGCATTGGTCTCGCCAGTTCTTCGTGGGCCTGCAAAAGGCTTTCTTGTACTACTGGACGAGCTTGCACCATTATCAGAGATCTTACCCATTTTCAACAGGCTTTCAATTCTCTCCCCAGCTATGACAACATCTGCGAAGCTAGTAGATGAGAAAGCAGCCAACCTGTCAATATACGTTCCCTGGAGAGTGTTCATAAACATGTCTGCCATTTCTCTCTCAGACATTGGTGGTTGAACAGCAGCAGCCAGTTGCCTCCACCTTTGGGCATACTCTCGGAAACTCTCCCTCGAAGACTGTGACATTCCCATCAGGAGGGTCCTGTTGGGTGCCATATCTAGATTATACTGATACTGTCTGATGAAGGCTTCTGCCAGGTCCTTCCAGCATCTTATAGTTGCTCTTGTCAAATGGGAATACCATTCCCTAGAAGCTCCAGTCAAGCTATCTTCGAAGTAAAACATCCAAAGTTTCTCATCCATTGTATAGGCCTTCAGCCTTCCCAGAAATGATTGCAAATGAGTCCGGGGGCATGAAGTCCCATTATACTTTTCGAAACATGGAGGCTTGAACTTGTGGGGAATCCTGACCCCTTCTACCAAACCCATGTCCATAACGTCGAAACCCAAAGAATTTTGAGATTCTAAGGACCTCAACTTCTCAGCTATTTCTTCCAACCGCCTATCATAAGTTTCCTCTCCGGCACCCATTACTGTATACTGGTCCTCCTGAGGATCTTCTTGAAGTACTCTGGCTGCAGTGGCTGTCCCTTGAATGTTGACTGGGATGTTAGCCTCTGGATGGAGATGGGGTCCAAAAACTGGGGGATTGACATGAGGTTGGACCCTCTCGTTGTTACTTGTGCCAGCAGTTCCCACATGGGGCTCCTCTTGATTCCTCCCTTCTACCAAAGTTCTGAGCCTCTCCTGGCTTTGAGCTAAATTGTTCATCACTTCCATGAATTGTGTTATCTGGGTTCTCATCTCCAACCTTTCGTTGGCCATCTGGTTTCTGACCTCCATAAGGTCCTGCTGCATCTGATCCATCTGAATTCCCGGAAGGTTGTTTCTAGTTGGGTACCTGTGAGGCCTGTTGAGAGGAAATACCCGGCGGCGAGCAATAATTCCTGAATATCACAACAGAGGTTAGCAACAACAAAACAAAAACCTACAAAACAAACATAAGGGTTAGCATGCAATGCAGTTATGCTTATTTGTTCTCAAGGTATCCGGTTTGGCCTTCAGTTTTGACCCTTCCAGACCCCTGAAGAAGATGCTGTTGAAGTTGCTTTTGATGTGAATCCAGATAGAAACCAACACAGATATATTACAAAAGTGAAATAATACAATTTGTTCATTTTACAACACAAACCCTCAAAGGGGCCAAAATACATCACAAAAAGCAAAAGTACATGGAAAAGGAACAACAACAAGCAAATGATCAAACCCCAAGGCCAAACTCATCCTCACGAACTTCCTTGAGAAGTGCTTCGGTCACAGGATCAGCCGGACGCTCCGTAAGACTTCTGATGAGAAGGTTTCTTGTTGCAACAGCTGCAGTCAACTTCTTGCTCTGACTTTGGTCCTTAGACCTCTTTACTCCTGCTTTGATTTTCAGCTCTGATATTTCCTCCTGGGCTGCTGCCAGGGCTTTTTCCATCTGCTCCATCTTGTCTTGAACTCTCTTGTCTTCCAGAGTACGAGCCTCAGTGATCCGGACCCACCTGGCCTGACTCTCTTTCAAATACAAGTCTGTTCTTGCTCTTTGGAACTGGGCTTCTTTACAAGCATTCTTCAGAATCTGCTCACCAGCTTTAGACTTGTTGATATACTCCCCAGACTTCTCAATCTTAGTCAAGTGTTCTACCCTCAATTTCTCCAATCTCTCAATTTCCCTCACACCTTCACTCCTCTCCCGGAGGGTCTTCTGCAAAGCCTGGGTTAACTTCTCATTTCTTTCCTTCAAGCTCTCAAACTCCTCCAAACTGATAGTGGCAGGGGGTGGTGCTGAAGATGACTCAGGCATGTCTTCTATGGTAAAGGGCATTCCAGAGAATTGGGCCCTAGCATGGGACCACTCATAATATTGGACTGATGCCACATTATTGCACTTCCCCAGAATGGTGATTCCCTTGGTTTGAACATGATCCCAGGCCCAAGCAGCCTGCCTAACAGTTGCCAGACTAATCTTGTTCTCACAGTAGAGGGTCTCAACCAAGTCTTGTTCCCTGGGAGTATGGACCAGTGCATAGCCTAATTGCCTCCTGAACAGCAGAGGGTTGTAATTGATACTTCCTTTAACTCCTATTAAGGGCACATTGGGAAAGTGCCCACAGCTGGTGATCATATCTCTGCCCTTGGTGCTCTGAGTACACCATCTGATATCTGCTGAAGTTAGGACAGTGAGTCTCTTAGCCCAGTTGCTTTGCTGATGAGGATTTAGAAATGCATCTGTCCTGGGTAGATGCCTGAGAAGCCAAGCATGAAATAATGGAGCACAAATCCTCACTAATCTTCCCCTCTGCTTCTCATTTCTCTGATGGACTGAGTAATAGAGATCACCCAGTAAAGTTGGCACTGGGTTCTTCAGGATGAACAAATGGATTGCATTATTGCTAATGAATCGAGGCTCATCTGCAAACAACACAATTCCATATACATTTAAGGCCAACAGAGCACAAACAGCTTTCCACTCCCCCAAGGAGGCCTTCAGACTAGCTTGAGAAATCAGGAAGTCCAGATGAAATCCAGGGATCCCAGCTTTAGAGGTCATGTGTTGCTCAATCAAAGCAGGTTCCAGGTGCAAAGCTTTTGCTACCTCTCCATTGTTGGGAAAGACCATTTCAGGGTTAAAAGGGATTTCTCTTTTGATGGGCAGACCAGTCAATGATGAGTATTCTTCCAGAAGAGGACCCAACTGAAAGTCTTGAAAGGTGAAACATCTCAATGGGGGGTCATAAAACTGAATGCAGGTGTGGATCAAACTCCTCTGAGATGGGTCCAGATCCATGACCAAGTCAAGTATATCCCCATAATGCTCCCTGAACAAAGGTATGTGCTCTGGAGTGATCAGGGTCTGAATCCTCCTGATGTCTGATAAGTCTGGTTGGAAGAAATGATAAGTGATGTTGCTTTTCTTTGGAGCCATGATGCTGAGGACTGAGTAGGATAAGTGCTGATGAAGATGCTGAGGAGTGGGCCACTGGCTGGCTAGTGCTAGTAACTGAAGTATACGGCTGACAAACTGAAGCAAGTGCTGGTGGAGATAGGTCAATGATGCAGATGGGGTCAAAACCAAAACCAGATGAAGGTGGATACCCTGAAACACAAATAAGCAAATGTTAATATGATGCAGTGAGTATGTATGCAAATGACATGCAAGGGTTTGTGACTGAGCTGGATCTGATTAACTGCCTTGGTATAGATCCATGTGTGTTCAAGAAATCCAGGTGGAGGTCTATAAATCCAGTAACCAGGGTGGGGGACTCAAATAAAGAGCCACATGTCCAGGGTTTTAGAATCACAAGAACTATCCAACATGGAGCATTCTTAACAAAGTCAAAGTAACAGGGTATTCTGAGGTCAAGGTACCTGCAAACCTGTAAACAGCCCAACCCCCTCACAGGTGATGATCTAGAACAAGGATCCTCAGACTTGGATCAGTTATGAGAAGTGTAAACACTTCTAACCCGGAGGTACAGTGTTTGCAATAACCATAACAATTCCTCCTCTAATTCACCTCAGTTTCTGAAGGTCAGTACTAAAAGGTCATCCAGACTTAGCAGGCTTCCCAGATAGCCCTAGCATTGCAGGAAATCTGCAACACAGAGTTCTCAAGAAGAAACCCATATCTGAACCGTGTTTCATATTCCCGCACCAGACCGAAATGGAATGGGAAAGAATATGATTCACTCTATCCTAGGTGTCACTCAGATCCCAGGTATAGGATCTTAACTCTCAATGGAACACCCACTCACCAAAACAAAACCAAATCCAGCCAGCAACAATGACAGTATGATATATAAATGCAAATAAAGAAAGCAGTAAAGTAACTGTACATAAAGCAGTAAACAAAAATAAAAACAAGCACAAACAAGCACATAACACCCCAGTAAACACAAATCAATCAAGCGCTAGGAGGAACCCACAAAAAGAACCAGAAGCCCTGGTTGCAGCATAAGGGTCCCCAGCAGAGTCGCCAAGCTGTCGCTCCCGAAGATTTGCATCCCGGTACAAGCGCGAACGGTCGGCGAAGGGAACAGCGAGAACACACAGCCGCGAACTCACTGGAGATGAATAGAGTCGCCAGCTAGGCATTTTTATCCCGGAGGAAAGGCAATGCTGCATAGGCCTAGAAAAAGATGGATAAGACGGTTTGCGAACCAGAGAGACTGAGAAAGGGGGTTGGTTACAACCTGGGAAGGTATTAGCACCCAGATTGTCCGTCGTACTCGACGGGATCCACGCTTAAAGATTTGTGTTTTAAAGGGGTAGTGTCAGTGCAATCTGTGTATAAAATAGCTGGAAAAGAATGTACAGGTGTCAGTGTAAAGAAATGTGATGTGTGCTATATACAGTGTCAGTGTAGGAACTGAGGATGAACTGCTCATGATCATGAGACTCAAAAAATAATGCTGGAAGGTGGGGGAATGTACAGAGACTTTTGTTCGATAACTGTTAAGTTATGCCTACGTATCCTCTCGTGCAATGAGGAAGTCAGAACACCGTAGTTCGACCCAAAGAGACTGAAAGGTGAATTGACTTGTGAACTGCTTGCTTGCCTATGCTCAAGTGTATGATCTGTCTGGCACAGATGCTAACTGTCTTGCATTAGACGGAAGAAGCAAGTTCTCGTTTGATGAGTGAATGAGAAGAGAAAAGAATCCCGGAGGAGACGATTATTGTTTGTTTTTGTGTTTTCAGTCTTTTATTGTTTTTGGATTTTGTCATAAGTTAATGAGCTTAAGCTTAAACCAATGGATTTAGTAAACTCATCACATCTTCCCTCTGATTAGGGGTAATGAGAATACCTTAAGTGTGAAGTCAGATTCTCACACTTAATCACCTTTGGTGTAGGATTAAGATCATTAACCTACTTGTGATTATTTAGATGTTTTTTTTGTTTAGTGTTAAGCAATGAGGTTAAGCCGTAATCAGGGATTAAACAGACTCATTACACCATCCTAAAAGAAGGATAATAGATGAGAATGTTTAAGCTGAGGAAGACTCCTCAACTTAATCCATGATTAGGGATTAAACCCATGACAAAACAAGCCTTTATTAAGTGGATTTTATTTAGATTAATGGTATGATGATGAAGTGTTTTTTATGATTTGTAAGACAACTTGAGGAGGACTTGTCCATTAACACTAGGGTTAGTCCTTCTTAACCAATTAAGGAAGAATTAGAACCCTAATGCAAGGCCCAAGTTACAAGCTTGATGTCTTGATGATTATTAGGTGAATTGATTAAGAGATTTAAACACCTTGAGGGTTTAATACTTAGGATTAAAGTTATACACTCCATCCTAAGAGAAGGATGCAGGCATAAGCTTAATCACAAAGTCTTAAAGCCTTTAGGGTTTAGTCCCTGATTATGAGGTGAGAAGAGAAGACTCAAAGAGAGACACAAAGGTGAAAACTATGAGGGGAGACTAATCAAAACCCTAATTCATTGTCATGCTTGGATGATCCTAAGGTTTGTGAGGTTTCCAGGAACAATCTTCAGAGGAGCCACCAGGAAGCAGATGAACAGGATCAAGAGAAGCAAAGTGACTTGCTTCATTCAAGAAGTCAAGTCACTTGAAGAAAGAAAGTGGGAAGAAGAAGAATGAGCAAGCTCAATCTCAAACACAAATAGAAATGCAGCAATGGATGCAAGAGAGATGAAAGGAAAAGTTATGAGAAGTGAAGGCAAATTCACTTCCCAAGTTTACTTACCACCTGAAATGTTAGAAAGAAATGCAATGCAATGCAAGATGAGATGAAATGATATGATGCTAGACCAAACCAGAAGCATGCACATGATGTTAATGATGTTATGAGGTGCTGCAAACATGAGGCAAGACAATGGGGATGTTCATACAATATCATGAATGCAAATGATGCAAGTTAAGGAGCATGAACAAACATGAAATGTTATGAAGCATACAAGACAAATGACATGGCAAATATGTAATGCAATGGTCAAACATGCTTTCTATATGTCTTAAGATGTCAAATGGATCATAAACATGTACAAAATGCAAAGACAAGTCATGTTATGCAAGAGAATGCAAGAAGGATGCAAGAGAAAGCCCAAAATTAGGGTTTATGGATCAAACATCAAACACAAACCAAAGACAGAAGTAAAACCCTAAGATAAAAATGGAAAATGACACTCAAAGAAACCCTAATCCTATGCTAAACCAAGGTTCAAAGGGGAGCTCTCAACTCTCAACCAAACTCAAGATATGATTTTTACAAGTTATTAGGGTTTTTTAGGGTTCCTAACAAAACAAATGCCAAACAATTTGAAAATGCAAGAACAATTCATGGCCTTTTTATCCTTGAAACTACATGCAAAACAAAAGACAATGTAAGAAGAATCAATGTCTCAACCTTCTCCAAAAAGCAGAAATGAATTTTTGAACTTATGATCAAGATAATGCACAAAATATGATTTAATTCAATGAAAAATTCTTAAAATGCATCAAGATCAAAAAAGAAATTTGGTTTGAAGGTTGGACAATGTTTCTAAATGTCTTAGAACATTTCATGAATTTTTTTGTAATTTTTAAATACCTAAAAGTATTTTTAATTAATTAATTCCCATTAATCAATTAAAAATAATCTTTTAAATATGTAAAAATATTTTTTTAATGATAAAAATAAAATAAAAAATATTTTTGGGTCTTAAAAATTAATTAAACTTTAAAGAAAAAGTTTCATAATTTTTAAGATATTTTTGCTATTTTTAAATAATTATGCAAAACAAAAGAAAAATAAAATAAAATAAATGAATTAAATCTGATTTAATGAAAAGTATTCAAATCCAACGCGTGAGATTCAAAGTTGCCAGGGCGGGAATTGACTTGGCGCGGGAATGAACGGCTCACATTCAAACTGACTTAATTACACTTAGCCCTAATTAATCAAACCCTAATTACTCTCAGGCGACCGGAACACTGTTCCGGTCGTCTTCTCCGGCTACACCATTTCTCTATCTCTCTCAAAAGGCCATGAAATCATGCCAAAATCTCCAGAATCAAACCTTAGCTCATTCTAAACAAGATTCCAGCAACAAACATCATTTATTTCAACACACAAACAAGATTCGAATCAAACATTCAAAACGGCAAAAATTTCAGAAACATCATACAGGCTCATTTCTCACTCTTTTTCAAAAGTAACAAGTTCAATGTGACCAGTGAAGCATGCTTTACCATTTAGAAACTTAAAAGGCAAGTTCTGGAAAAAAAAGTTCATGGAGTCACCTGAGATTGAACTTTTGATTCAGGAGCTTTCTGGATGGTTCTTTGGCTCAAACAGGTCCCAATGATCCCCTCTTGAAGCTTTGGATGCTTGGTTGGAGTTTAAACAGCCTCTTGAGTGAGTTTGCAGAAGTTCTGACCAAGGGCATGTGAAAATCGTATTTGAGTTATGGAGGGTTTCAGGCCAAAGTAGGGGGTGGTTTCTGGTCAGTGGAGCAAGGTGAGTTGATGTGTGGAGTTTGTTTGAGTGTTCTTGGCTTGTAGAAGCAGATTCGAAAGTTTTTGCTTTATGGAGTGAAAATGGTGAAATGGAGTTATGGCTTGTCTCAGGCCTGGTTCTCTTGGGTTTTGAGTCAATGAAGCATGGTGATTTGGTCTATGGAAATGGTTCTTATGTTTGCAAGCTGAGAAAACAAATTCGAAGGAATATGCAAGATGAGGTGTTTTTGTCAATGTGTTGAATGTGTATGTTTCAGCCTTGCTTGAAGTGTGTTATGGCCAGCATTTGATCCACATAAACAAAGCCTATTGGTCAGTTGATGTGACTTGGCCTGCTGTGATAGGTGTGGCTACTTTTGCCAAAATGTCAACTTCTTGTAAGAGAGGCATGGGTCATGTTTCAGCCAAGTACAAGAGGTGTGGGCTGCGCAGCAAGGTGAGGGAGAAAGGCTAGGAGTGGTCAGCAGGCTAGGCAGCAAGTGGATGGAAGTGATCATGAGTTTTTGCAACTTGGCTTCCTTTGTTCACATGGAAAGATTTTGCTCCAAAGGCCATACAAACATGTGATTCCTTTGGTTCAAATCTGATTTTGGGACTTAGAGAATGTTTATGCAATGGTTTGAAATGAATTAGAGGTCACAATATGCATTGGTACAAGACTTTGCAAAATTCTCACTTAGGGCATGCCTTGAAAATCAATGATTTTAGCCAACTTTGCATTGCCATAACTTTTGATCCAAGAAGAGTTTGATCATGTTCTTGTACTTTTTGAAAAGGGAAAGATGAGATCTACAACTTTCATGACCAAAGTTTTTCCATTTGAAGCATTTTTGGATTAAGAATCAAAGCTTGAAAAATGACCTAAAATGATGCATTCTTGAAAAGTCAACTATGCCCAAAAAGTCAACATTTGCAAAAACCCTAAATTCTTGATTTCTATGAACTTCAACCTTCTTCCATGATCAAATAAAGATCATATACACTCAAAATGATGAAGATCACCCATTGGTTGGGTCATTGGGGGCCTCAGATGCCCTGATTTTGCACTGACTTGTCTGAAAAGTCAACCCTTGATCAGATGACTTCCCCATGGAATTTCTTCATGAAAATTGATATGTATACTCCCTATACCATATAGAGATCAATGGAAACAAGAATGACCAAAAAATTTGGGGTTATGGCCTCTGAAACCAAAACCCTAATTTTCAGTCAACTGTGCAGTTCATCCTGGCTCTGCATCCACTCAAACCCTAGCTCTTGTGATTCCTCTGCAATTTTGACTTTGAGGAGATGAAATATGATATAAGAACACACATGGACCCCTTTGAAGTGATTGGTTGCCTTTGGAATGGCTCAAGATGCTTTGGGATTGCTCAGATCACAAACCCTAGGTGCAGATGCCTTAGAAACTATCCAGTGAATCAAACATGAGATGTGAGATGATATGATTGTGTTTATGCATATGAGAATGATCACAAGCCATGGTGTGAATGGGTGAGGGCAAATTTGGGGTGTTTACACATGGAACTCTTGTTCTGTTAAGGGAGGAGGTTCTTTCAAGTGGAAGAAGAAAGAGCTGAATTCAACAACTGGATGTGGAATGATAATGTTCAAGCATCTTCAACATCAGAATCTCAGTTGGTGTAGTGGCACATCAATTAAAGATAGGATGATTTACAAGAATAAGCAGATCAAAATGTTTTTGTGAGAATTCTGACAACGTCAAGAAGACAATTTATGGAAGTTGGCTTTTTTATATGAGGATTCCTAAATGAGGTGATTAAATTGTGGCAATTGGTTGATCTCTTTAGTGGATTCGAAGAATCAAGATAATCAAAGTGTGGCAGCTGGTTGGTCTTGAGGATTGTCTTGGAACAAGTTGCTCTAAGGCAGAAGAGTAATGAGTTGAAGACTCAAGGAGATTTGTTATTTTTGAAGGTGGATGAGAGTTTATCCCTCTTTTTGGATGTCTGATTAAAGCTGGTGGCACAATATTGTTGAAGGTATTCAGTTCTTGGATTACTATGCTATAGTAAGTCCAATTGGTGGATCACATCAAGAATCATGGTAATGATGTCTTTATGTATGGAATATGTTCTAACTGGTGTTAGGAAATTATCTGGGGTGTCTGTCTACATTGTTTCTATTTTTAGTCTACCTAATCATATGGGAGAATGATGAAGTAGATGATCTGTCATGGAAGAAGAATGTAGAGAAGACTAAAGTAGTTCAGGTATTGATTGCTTGGAAGTCTGAATGTGGATATTCATAAATTGATTCTAATGTCAGAATTAGTTTGGATGAATATTGTCTGAAGTGTATGGCCAAAAGACTGTGAAGGTAATGAAGGCCTAGTGTCAGGACCTACTTGCTAGAAGATGTTCAACATTTGTAGCTTGAGGTAACAGCAAACCAAGAAAGGTTCATGTGTGTTTTGGTACAAGGGATTATTGTGTTCAATTGTGAATTGAACAAAAAGTGAGCTCTTGAAGACATGAAGATGCGTCTTATGTTTTCTATTCATCAAAGTGCAAAGAAGCATGTGTTATCCTTGATAGGGGAGAGTGTTACATTTTTGTGCAGCTGGACTTGTAATTTTAAGGGGAGAAGTGTTCTTATTGGTATTCTAGATGGTGCATGTCATTTGTTTGGATGACTCCTATTATGGCTAAAAACGGGGAGAAGTGAGTAACATTAGGACATCATGTGTCCCTTGGTTGAGTAGGAATTGGATGGGTGTTCAAAGATGGTTTTAGCCAAAATATGCCAAAAGGGGAGATTGATAATTCTGTAGTTTTTGGTGTTGGCATTCATTTTGGTAAAATTGATTGTGATTGATATATGCCTATAAAGATGGTCTGACTTTTGTTTTCTACTGGCTGTGTTTTGACCAATGCTTGAGTTGTTTTAGCCAAAAATTTGCCAAAGGGGGAGTTTGTAGATGTTGTAGTTTGGCAAAATTTTATGGTAAAAAAAAGTTCTGTATTCTAATGTTATGCTTGATGTCATGACATGTTATTAAGAAATTTGCAGGTGTGAAGTTTTAAGAGTGCTACTGTTTTAGCAGTATGTCAAGACTGATGTCATGACATCTCTGTCTAGTGCTGAAGACATAACTGTCCATTTTATTTGTTGTGCGCATTTTCAGAAATTTGTCTGAGTGTTTTGTTGAGAATTATTAGGAGCTATTGTTAGAAGGTTGTGACTCAACATGGTTCAGAATATTGAAGAATATATACTTTCTATATATAGAGATATTTTAGGAAGTTGTAGACTGGAGATCTTTTTATAGATGATTTTTCTGCATGTTTGTAACAGTTGTTATGCTGCGTTTGTAGACCCAAAATCCAGTTGGGAATTGGTTATAAAAAGGAGTCTTGTAACCTAGGTTCAGTAACCAACCAAAGATGTAAAAGTTGTATCATTAGGGTTGAGTTCTTAACAATAGTATGCTGAAAAGATGTAATCTTCAGGGATGTTTATTTGTAAACCTCGAAGATGTTAAGTAAGAGGTGCATTGTTCTTAGAGAAAGCTTGTAAGCAACTCTGAGATGCTGTCATAGAAGTGTGTCTTCTGTTTTGCCTTGTTGTTTAGGTAAAGAGCTGTCAATATTAGCAACTGAGAGTTGGGACTGTGAGACATCATTGCGGTGATTGGAAGTGAGATGGGTTTCTCATATTTAGGAGTTCCTAAGTAAGAGTTGCACGGGTAATGATTAAGTGAGAAGACTATAAACTGAGTGGTTTGCTGAGGGTCTTTGAATTGATACTACATAGTGGATTTCCTTCTTTGCTTGGTATCCCCTATAGTAGATGAGTTTGCATCGAACTGGGTTAACAAGTTGCATGTGTTACTTATACTTTTCTATATTGTATTATGCTGTGTATTACTGGATGTCATATTAAATGTCTAAACATCTTGGAGGTTATTTAGAATCTGATATAACATAATACAATACTGTTATTATATGTGTACCTTGCCATGGTTTCTGTAACAAATCAGATATCTCGACATCATATTCGACATCTGACTCTGTCATACTAGAATTTCAAGAACAAATGGGTATATTAACATTTGTTCAAGTGTGTAGGATCACAAGCTGAAAATTCACTATGAATTAATCATGTTGAAAGCATAAGTGGAAAACCAATGTTACTCAAATTTTGTATGATCAGAATCTGGTGAATTTGAATGTGTTCATCAGCATCTGAAGGTTCAGATTATGATATACTGTTCCATCTTCTGATGACAGCTCAGACTCCGAAGGTTAAAAGGAGCCTCTGATTTGCACTTTGTACCAAAAGAAGACCAGTCTTTCCTAGCGCTAGATTTATAGGAAGAGTTGACTAGGGTTTAATTTTGCAGGGCTTAAGGAATGGTGATGTGACTTCTTCGATATGTTGTACCTTTTGGTAGATACACAGTACTTCGAAAGGTTTTGTGAATAATGCTATTATTTAGTGTATAATGCTTCTAACCAGATACATTCTCCAACGTCTCTCTTGGCATACTTCTTCACTAAGTTTGCTTTTATGTTCAATCCCTCCATTGACTCTTTCTCTACCTTTATAAAAGAAAGTTAAATATTCTAAGGAAGGGTATGATAACATAACACATTGAAAGATCTTGAGCATAACTCTGAGCTATTGTTTTTGTAATTGTTATTGCATAGGATCTTAAGATTTCTTATATTTGTATATCTTATAACTCTTAAGAGGTTAAGAACCTCTGTGGTTGTTGCACAACTGCTATACTTTTGATTGTGTATCTAAGTATATTGGTTATCTTTTCTAATAAATTGTTTGTTTTAAGTATAGGAAGTCTTTTGCCTACGTGCTTGAGCATTGAAGTCTCATGCCTGTGTACTTGAGTAGTGAAGTCTCTTTCTAGGTTGATTGAGAAAAAGTATCTTGCAAGGTTGCTTGAGCAGAAGTCTCTTTCTTGGTTGATTGTGTAACGCCCCAAATTTTATTTAATGATTTTATTTGGAATGTTGTGTCTTGGTGTGTGAAGAATAATATATTATTGAATATAATTGTAATTTGAGAAGTATATTATGGTGAATAATTATATTATTAAGTGATAAAATAATAATAGGAAAATATGAAGTAAGGGGAAAGGTGGTCATTTGGTGAGTTTAGTGAGGGTAAGAGTGGAAGTCCCTAAGTTGGTCTAAGAGGTTATGAGGTAAGAAGGGAAAAAGGATCGTATTATTGGAAACGACGAACGATCGTGAATTGAGAAGAGGAGAAGAAGTAAAGGACTAAAGTTGAAGAGGAGAATCCACGAGGAAGAGGAATTTCTCGACAAATCCAAGGTAAGGGTGGGATTCTTCCATCTTTAAAGGGTTATGTAATGGGAATTGGGTAGGTTAAGGATTAGAGATTGATGTTTTGGTGGTTTGAATAAGAATCATGTTGAGTAGTTGATAGTTTGTTGTTGTTAGTTGATAATGATATGAATTGGATGGTAAAATTAGGAATTACTGTAATTTCTGGCTGGAACTGGTGTTTTAGGGATGAAAATCCATGCAGGTTTGAGTGAAGAACACTGAGAAAAGATTTGCGGAACCGCAGAGCTCGCTTAGCGAGCAAGCTGAATTTTGGAAAAGTCAAAACCCGAGAGTTGCTCGCTTAGCGAGACCTGGCGCAGAAAATTTCGATTTTTAATTTTTGAAAAATTACGTAAAATTACCTAATTGATGTAGTAATACTTAGGAATCGATGTGGTGTAGCTAAAGGTAGTAAAAGAAGAGTTATGCACATAATTGTAGGGATAATTAGTATAACTTGAAAAATGAACATAATTTAGTATGTGTATTGGCTTTTGTTGCTGTTGTTATGAGTTGGTGTTGCTATGATAAGTTACATATCGTCGTTGTTGATACATGTATATGTGATATGTTGTGGTATGTGTTGTTGTTGTGTTTGTGGTGGTCGAAGTTGATTTATGTGGTTATATGTTAAAAATGCATGATAATCGTTGTGGTAATGAATTGTTGTATATTAATAGGTGTTATGATAAATCGTTGTTGTTGATGTTGTATGATGTAATCGTTGCATATATGCATGTATGTCATTGGTGTTGCATGACATGTTGCATAGTTGGATAACATACCAAGGTGGGGTATGTTAGTGGTTGTGATGTTGGTGCAATCATGAAATAGGGATTGTACGTGGTCATGAAATAGGGGTAGAGGGGGTGATCATGAAATAGGGATCATACTGGACCACAAAAGAGGGGTCGAGAGTTCCGACGGGAACTGGATCTTGAAATAGAGATCAATTATGGTACCATATGCATCGAGTCAAGTAGGGTCTCATTGCATATTTGTTGTTGTTGTATATGATGTTGTTGATGTGTATGATGTTGTTGCGTATATGATGTGGTTTTATAGTTGTTGTTGAGAAGTGGTGCTCTATTCCTGATACTTGCTAGTTCTTATTATATTAATATTTTGCGATATAAGTATCTCACCCCTTATGTTTGAGTGTTACCCTCATGTTGGTAACATGTAGGTGAGCAGGATAAGTCGAGTGGTGGTCAGTGAAGTCGGTGTACTTCATGTCGTTAGGATGTCGGCTCTGATACGTCGCTTTGGGTGTCGGGACGACGTATCTTTCACTTGTTTTATTTTATGAAAAAAATTTTGTAATGGAATTTTTATATATTATTTTGAATTCCGCTGCATGTTAAACAATTTTCTTGTAAATGTATCATTGAGCCTTATGTTGGTTTTTGAAGTTGAATCGTGACATTCAAATATTTTGCTGAAAATTTTACTCTGATTTTATTAATATTTCCGTGGGGTAATTTGGGTGTTACAGATTGAGAATTGAAGTCTCTTGCAAGTGTGCTTGAGCAAAGTTTAACTTGTTTGATTATAGTGAAAAACTCTTGTTGAGGCAATGGGACTAGACTACTCTCAGTTGACGAGAGGAACCAAGATAATCTTTATGTGTTGCTTGCTTTTGCTTCTTATCACTTTATTTCTGCTGTTGTGACTATCTTTGATATCAGACTCTGAACATGGTTCAAATTCTGAAGCTCTATTATCAGAAGTGAAATAATTTTTGGCATACACAATTCAACCCCCTTCTTATGTATTTTTCTCACCTTGAGTTGACATTAGAGCATGATCATTGCATTAACACTTAACAATGTTAAAGAAAAATATAAGAGAGAGTTTCAGGGTAGCACCTATAGTGGAGAATATGGTGGCAAATAGACTTAGGTGGTTTAGGCATGTAGAGAGAAGATCAACATATTATGTAGTAAGGAGGGTAGACCAGATGGATAAAAGGTAAACAATTAGAGGAAAAGGAAGGCCTAGAAAAATTATTAGAGAAGTTATTAATGAAGATATCGAGATTAATAATTTGGATAGAAACATGGTCTTTAATAGAACATTATGGTGAAAGCTGATCCATGTAGCCGACCCTACTTGGTGGAATAAGGCTTAGTTGTTGTTATTGTTATTAGTTGTTATTTTAATAAGGTATCTACAAGTGAGTCAAGAAGAAGAATAAGACCTTGCCCATAGGGATACACAAAATTTTAATGGCAAATAACAATCTTAAAGAAGGGTGAAAACCACCAAAGTACAACAAAGATAAACACAAAGCATATGAAGTGCCAGAAGGCAACAAAAAGCATAAAAGAACAACATACAACAAAAATATCCAACCAACACTACTGACCAAAGGGTACCCACAAATAAATACCCATGCTACTAAAAATTCACCACGCTGGCAGCAGGTTAGATCTCAAATCACCAGACCCACCATAAACAGATCAGATCCTATCAAAAGAGCATACAAATACCAAATGTCAAAACCTACCTCATAACAAAGACAAGCATTTAATATGTTATAATTACAATTAAAGGATAAGTTTCTAAATTCATTTAGTGAATGTGCAAGACTTCAACTCTAATCAACCCAAAAACCATTCCCAAACCATAAAAAATACTATTCCCATCCACCTCTTTCGCTGATTTTATGACTCCCTTAAAGATGACATCATTGTGGGCTTTCCAAATGGACCAAATTACATAGTTCCAAATCAAAGAAATAAAAAAACTCAAAAAGAACCTTAGGGTCATTAGGGATAACTAATTAACACCCCTAACTACTTATAGATTATATACCACACAAACAAATCTAGGTCACAAGTTACAAAGATAGGAGAAATCATCTCAACCAGATACGTATACAAGGGATAAGAGATTCTACTGGGATAAAAAATCACCCCTTTCGTAGACATGTTTTCTTTAGACAAGAGTCTATCTTGCGAAATTTGTCAAGAGAATACCAAGATCTTATAAGGATCCCAACTTATCAAGATAAAGAAGATCCATATCTTTGTTGTAAGAGGATACAAAGAAGAGATTGAACTAATCCTCAGGTTAATGTAAGCAGAAGCCACTGATAAAATTCCCTTTTGTACCATACTTTGAAACCCACTTATATGTATCTTGGGAAAAATGTCCTCTCAAAGTAGATATAAAAACTCCTCAAAAATGGGTAACTCTCTAAGAAATATTAGCATTATCAACCTAAGATTCCAAGTCTAGGCCCCATTATTGACCAAGCAAATATCGCCCACCAACCCATCACACTAAATAGAGTTAGAGAACAAACCAAGGAACAAAGTCTTTATAGGAACAATCCTTAACCAAGGGTCCTTCCAAAAGGATGATTACTTGACCCATATTTCCTAATGAAACCACTCACCAACCATTATGAGCTATCATCCTCTTTAGAACCACGAAGAGACACCCTTTTTTCCACTAGGAAGAAGTAGAAAAAAACTCTCAGTAATCCCCCACAAAAGAGAAGAAACAACTATAGCTCCATATATAGCTATCAGAATATGCCTCAAAATAATTTGATACCTTGTAATAAATGATCTGACAAGTTTCGTATCATTTCGAACAGTCCTCGATTTAATTTTATTTTTTGACCAAAAATAGTATAAACTAGTGTATAATATATTATGATTTTTTGACCAAAAACTAGTATAACTAGTGTATAATATATTATGATTTTTTTGACCAAAATTGCATTTCGAAAAGTTTCATAGAATATAATTTTCTGATGATTTTTGCATGGACTTCCATCATAACATTCCGTCGTAAAATATATAAATGATCTGAAATTTTTTGTATCATTTCGAATAGTCCTCGATTTAATTTGACTTTATGACCAAAACTAGTATAAACTAGTGTATAATATATTATGATTTTTTGACCGAAACTTGCATTTCAAAAAGTTTCGTAGAATCTAATTTTTCGATGATTTTTTGCATGGACTTCCATCATAACCTTCCCTCGTAAAATACATAAATGATCTGAAAAGTTTCGTATCATTTCGAATAGTCCTCGATTTAATTTGACTTTTTTGACCAAAACTAGTATAAACTAGTGTATAGTATATTAAGATTTTTTGACCGAAACTTGAATTTCGAAAAGCATCGCAGAATCTAATTTTCAGATGATTTTTTCATGGACTTCCATCATAACCTTCCCTCATAAAATATATAAATGATCTGAAAAGTTTCGCATCATTTCGAGTAGTCCTCGATTTAATTTGAATTTTTGACCAAAACTAGTATAAACTAGTGTATAATATATTATTATTTTTTGACCAAAACTTGCATTTTGAAAAGTTTCGTAGATTCTAATTTTCAGATGATTTTTTGCATGAACTTCCATCTTAACCTTCCCTAGTAAAATATATAATTGATCTGAATTTTTTTGTATCATTTCGAATAGTCCTCGATTTAATTTTACTTTTTGACCAAAAATAGTATAAACTAGTGTATAATATATTATGATATTTTGACCAAAAACTAATATAACTAGTGTATAATATATTATGATTTATTTGACCAAAATTGCATTTCGAAAAGTTTCATAGAATCTAATTTTCTGATGATTTTTGCATGGACTTCCATCATAACATTCCGTCATAAAATATATAAATAATCTGAATTTTTTTTTATCATTTCGAATAGTCCTCGATTTAATTTGACTTTATGACCAAAACTAGTATAAACTAGTGTATAATATATTATGATTTTTTGACCGAAACTTGCATTTCAAAATGTTTCGTAGAATCTAATTTTCAGATGATGTTTTGCATGGACTTCCATCATAACCTTCCCCCGCAAAATACATAAATGATCTGAAAAGTTTCGTATCATTTCGAATAGTCCTCGATTTAATTTGACTATTTGACCAAAACTAGTATAAACTAGTGTATAGTATATTAAGATTTTTTGACCGAAATTTGAATTTCGAAAAGTTTTTTAGAATCTAATTTTCAAATGATTTTTCGCATGGACTTCCTTCATAACCTTCCCACATAAAATATATAAATGATCTGAAACGTTTCGTATCATTTCGAGTAGTCCTCGATTTAATTTGAATTTTTGACCAAAACTAGTATAAACTAGTGTATAAATATTATTATTTTTTTGATCAAAACTTGCATTTCTAAAAGTTTCGTAGAATCTAATTATCAGATGATATTTTGCATGAACTTCTATCATAACCTTCCCTCGTAAAATATATAAATGATCTGAAAAGTTTCGTATCATTTCAAATAGTCCTCGATTTAATTTGATTTTTTGCCGGAAACTAGTATAAAGTAGTGTATAATATATTATGTTTTTTTTGACAGAAACTTGCATTTTGAAAAGTTTCATAGAATATTTTTTCAGATGATTTTTTTGCATAGACTTCCATCATAACCTTCCATCGTAAAATACATAAATGATCTGAAAAGTTTCGTATCATTTTGAACAATCCTCGATTTAATTCGATTTTTTGACCGAAAATAGTATAAACTAGTGTATAGTATATTAATATTTTTTGACCGAAACTTGAATTTTGAAAAGTTTATTAGAATCTAATTTTCAGATGATTTTTTGCATGGACTTCCTTCATAACCTTCCCACATAAAATATATAAATGATCTGAAACGTTTCGTATAATTTCGAGTAGTCCTCGATATAATTTGAATTTTTGACCAAAACTAGAATAAACTAGTGTATAAATATTATTATTTTTTTGACCAAAACTTGCATTTCTAAATGTTTCGTAGAATCTAATTATCAGATGATATTTTGCATGAACTTCTATCATAACCTTCCCTCGTAAAATATATAAATGATCTGAAAAGTTTCGTATCATTTCGAATAGTCCTCGATTTAATTTGATTTTTTGACAGAAACTAGTATAAAGTAGTGTATAATATATTATGTTTTTTTGACCGAAACTTGCATGTTGAAAAGTTTTATAGAATCTTTTTTCAGATGATTTTTTGCATAGACTTCCATCATAACCTTCCATCGTAAAATATATAAATGATCTGAAAAGTTTCGTATCATTTTGAACAATCCTCGATTTAATTTCATTTTTTGACCGAAATAGTATAAACTAGTGTATAATATATTATGATTTTTTGACCAAAACTTGCATTTCAAAAAGTTTCATAGAATCTAATTTTAAGATAATTTTTTGCATGGACTTCCATCATAGCCTTCCCTCGTAAAATATAAAAATGATCTGCAAAGTTTTGTATCATTTCGAATAGTCCTTGATTTTATTTGATTTTTTGACCAAAACTAGTATTAACTAGTATATAATATATTATGATTTTTTGACCGAAACTTGCATTTCAAAAAGTTTCATAGAATCTAATTTTCAGAATATTTTTTACTAGACTTCCATCTTAACCTTCCCTCGTTAAATATATAAATGATCTGACAAGTTTCATATCATATCGAACAGTCCTTGATTTAATTTTATTTTTTGACCAAAAATAGTATAAACTAGTGTATAATATATTATGATTTTTTGACCAAAAACTAATATAACTAGGGTATAATATATTATGATTTTTTTGACCAAAATTGCATTTCAAAATGTTTCATAGAATCTAATTTTTTGATGATTTTTGCATGGTCATAACATTCCGTCGTAAAATGTATAAATGATCTCAAAAGTTTTGTATCATTTCGAATAGTCCTCGATTTAATTTGAATTTTTGACCGAAAGTAGTATAAACTAGTGTATAAAATATTATGATTTTTTGACCGAAATTTGCATTTCAAAATGCTTCGTAGAATCTAATTTTCAGATGATGTTTTGCATGGACTTCCATCATAACCTTCCCCCGCAAAATACATAAATGATCTGAAAAGTTTCGTATCATTTCGAATAGTCCTCGATTTAATTTTACTTTTTGACAAAAACTAGTATAAACTAGTGTATAGTATATTAAGATTTTTTGACCGAAACTTGAATTTCGAAAAGTTTTTTAGAATCTAATTTTCCAATGATTTTTTGCATGGACTTCCTTCATAACCTTCCCACATAAAATATATAAATGATCTGAAACGTTTTGTATCATTTCGAGTAGTCCTCGATTTAATTTGAATTTTTGACCAAAACTAGTATAAACTAGTGTAAAAATATTATTATTTTTTTGATCAAAACTTGCATTTCTAAAAGTTTCGTAGAATCTAATTATCAGATGATATTTTGCATGAACTTCTATCATAACCTTCCCTCGTAAAATATATAAATGATCTGAAAAGTTTCGTATCATTTCGAATAGTCCTCGATTTAATTTGATTTTTTGACGGTAACTAGTATAAAGTAGTGTATAATATATTATGGTTTTTTTGACCGAAACTTTCATTTTGAAAAGTTTCATAGAATATTTTTTCAGATGATTTTTTGCATAGACTTCCATCATAACCTTCCATCGTAAAATATATAAATGATCTGAAAAGTTTCGTAACATTTTGAACAATCCTCGATTTAATTATGTTTTTTGACCGAAAATAGTATAAACTAGTGTATAATGTATTATGATTTTTTGACCAAAACTTGCATTTCGAAAAGTTTCGTAGAATCTAATTTTAAGATAATTTTTTGCATGGACTTCCATCATAACCTTCCCTCGTAAAATATAAAAATGACTTGAAAAGTTTTGTACCATTTCGAATAGTCCTTGATTTTATTTGATTTTTTGACCGAAACTAGTATTAACTAGTATATAATATATTATGATTTTTTGACTGAAACTTGCATTTCAAAAAGTTTCATAGAATCTAATTTTCAGATGATTTTTTCCAGGACTTCCATCTTAACCTTCCCTCGTTAAATATATAAATTATCTGACAAGTTTCGTATCATTTTGAACAGTACTTGATTTAATTTTATTTTTTGACCAAAAATAGTATAAACTAGTGTATAATATATTATGATTTTTTTACCAAAAACTAATATAACTAGTGTATAATATATTATGATTTTTTGACCAAAATTGCATTTCAAAATGTTTCATAGAATCTATTTTTTTGATGATTTTTGCATGGTCTTCCATCATAACATTCCGTCGTAAAATATATAAATGATCTCAAAAGTTTTGTATCATTTCGAATAGTCCTCGATTTAATTAGACTTTTTGACCAAAAGTAGTATAAACTAGTGTATAATATATTATGATTTTTTGACCAAAACTTGCATTTCAAAAAGTTTCGTAGAATCTATTTTTCAGATGATGTTTTGCATGAACTTTCATCATAACCTTCCCTCGCAAAATACATAAATGATCTGAAAAGTTGTGTATCATTTCGAATAGTCCTCGATTTAATTTGACTTTTTGACCAAAACTAGTATTAACTAGTGTATAGTATATTAAGATTTTTTGACCGAAATTTGAATTTCGAAAAGTTTTTTAGAATCTAATTTTCAGATGATTTTTTGCATGGACTTCCTTCATAACCTTCCCACATAAAATATATAAATGATCTGAAACGTTTCGTATCATTTCGAGTAGTCCTTGATTTAATTTGAATTTTTGACCAAAACTAGTATAAACTAGTGTATAAATATTATTATTTTTTTGACCAAAAATTGCATTTCTAAAAGTTTCGTAGAATCTAATTATCAGATGATATTTTGCATGCACTTCTATCATAACCTTCCCTCGTAAAATATATAAATGATCTGAAAAGTTTCGTATCATTTCGAATAGTCCTCGATTTAATTTGATTTTTTTGATGGAAACTAGTATAAAGTAGTGTATAATATATTATGTTTTTTTTGACCGAAACTTGCATTTTGAAAAGTTTCATAGATTCTTTTTTCAGATGATTTTTTGCATAGACTTCCATCATAACCTTCCATCGTAAAATATATAAATGATCTGAAAAGTTTGGTATCATTTTGAACAATCATCGATTTAATTTGATTTTTTGACCGAAAATAGTATAAACTAGTGTATAATATATTATGATTTTTTGACCAAAACTTGCATTTCGAAAAGTTTCGTAGAATCTAATTTTAGGATAATTTTTTGCATGGACTTCCATCATAACCTTCCCTCGTAAAATATAAAAATGATCTGAAAAGTTTTGTATCATTTCGAATAGTCCTTGATTTTATTTGATTTTTTGACCGAAACTAGTATTAACTAGTATATAATATATTATGATTTTTTGACCGAACTTGCATTTCAAAAAGTTTCGTAGAATCTAATTTTAAGATAATTTTTTGCATGGACTTCCATCATAACCTTCCCTCGTAAAATATAAAAATGATCTGCAAAGTTTTGTATCATTTCGAGTAGTCCTTGATTTTATTTGATATTTTGACCAAAACTAGTATTAACTAGTATATAATATATTATGATTTTTTGACCGAAACTTGCATTTCAAAAAGTTTCATAGAATCTAATTTTCAGAATATTTTTTCCTAGACTTCCATCTTAACCTTCCCTCGTTAAATATATAAATGATCTGACAAGTTTCGTATCATATCGAACAGTCCTTGATTTAATTTAATTTTTTGACCAAAAATATTATAAACTAGTGTATAATATATTATGATTTTTTGACCAAAAACTAATATAACTAGGGTATAATATATTATGATTTTTTGACCAAAATTGCATTTCAAAATGTTTCATAGAATCTAATTTTTTGATGATTTTTGCAAGGTCATAACATTCCGTCGTAAAATGTTTAAATGATCTCAAAAGTTTTGTATCATTTCGAATAGTCCTCGATTTAATTTGACTTTTAGACCAAAAGTAGTATAAACTAGTGTATAATATATTATGATATTTTGACCGAAACTTGCATTTCAAAATGTTTCGTAGAATCTAATTTTCAGATGATGTTTTGCATGGACTTCCATCATAACCTTCCCCCGCAAAATACATAAATGATCTGAAAAGTTTTGTATCATTTTGAATAGTCCTCGATTTAATTTGACTATTTGACCAAAACTAGTATAAACTAGTGTATAGTATATTAAGATTTTTTGACCGAAATTTGAATTTCGAAAAGTTTTTTAGAATCTAATTTTCAAATGATTTTTCGCATGGACTTCCTTCATAACCTTCCCACATAAAATATATAAATGATTTGAAACGTTTCGTATCATTTCGAGTAGTCCTTGATTTAATTTGAATTTTTGACCAAAACTAGTATAAACTAGTGTATAAATATTATTATTTTTTTGATCAAAACTTGCATTTCTAAAAGTTTCGTAGAATCTAATTATCAGATGATATTTTGCATGAACTTCTATCATAACCTTCCCTCGTAAAATATATAAATGATCTGAAAAGTTTCGTATCATTTCGAATAGTCCTCGATTTAATTTGATTTTTTGCCGGAAACTAGTATAAAGTAGTGTATAATATATTATGTTTTTTTTGACCGAAACTTGCATTTTGAAAAGTTTCAATAGAATATTTTTTCAGATGATTTTTTGCATAGACTTCCATCATAACCTTCCATCGTAAAATACATAAATGATCTGAAAAGTTTCGTATCATTTTGAACAATCCTCGATTTAATTCGATTTTTTGACCGAAAATAGTATAAACTAGTGTATAGTATATTAATATTTTTTGACCGAAACTTGAATTTTGAAAAGTTTATTAGAATCTAATTTTCAGATGATTTTTTGCATGGACTTCCTTCATAACCTTCCCACATAAAATATATAAATGATCTGAAACGTTTCGTATAATTTCGAGTAGTCCTCGATATAATTTGAATTTTTGACCAAAACTAGTATAAACTAGTGTATAAATATTATTATTTTTTTGACCAAAACTTGCATTTCTAAATGTTTCGTAGAATCTAATTATCAGATGATATTTTGCATGAACTTCTATCATAACCTTCCCTCGTAAAATATATAAATGATCTGAAAAGTTTCGTATCATTTCGAATAGTCCTCGATTTAATTTGATTTTTTGACAGAAACTAGTATAAAGTAGTGTATAATATATTATGTTTTTTTGACCGAAACTTGCAAGTTGAAAAGTTTTATAGAATCTTTTTTCAGATGATTTTTTGCATAGACTTCCATCATAACCTTCCATCGTAAAATATATAAATGATCTGAAAAGTTTCGTATCATTTTGAACAATCCTCGATTTAATTTCATTTTTTGACCGAAATAGTATAAACTAGTGTATAATATATTATGATTTTTTGACCAAAACTTGCATTTCAAAAAGTTTCATAGAATCTAATTTTAAGATAATTTTTTGCATGGACTTCCATCATAGCCTTCCCTCGTAAAATATAAAAATGATCTGCAAAGTTTTGTATCATTTCGAATAGTCCTTGATTTTATTTGATTTTTTGACCAAAACTAGTATTAACTAGTATATAATATATTATGATTTTTTGACCGAAACTTGCATTTCAAAAAGTTTCATAGAATCTAATTTTCAGAATATTTTTTACTAGACTTCCATCTTAACCTTCCCTCGTTAAATATATAAATGATCTGACAAGTTTCATATCATATCGAACAGTCCTTGATTTAATTTAATTTTTTGACCAAAAATAGTATAAACTAGTGTATAATATATTATGATTTTTTGACCAAAAACTAATATAACTAGGGTATAATATATTATGATTTTTTTGTCCAAAATTGCATTTCAAAATGTTTCATAGAATCTAATTTTTTGATGATTTTTGCATGGTCATAACATTCCGTCATAAAATGTATAAATGATCTCAAAAGTTTTGTATCATTTCGAATAGTCCTCGATTTAATTTGAATTTTTGACCGAAAGTAGTATAAACTAGTGTATAAAATATTATGATTTTTTGACCGAAATTTGCATTTCAAAATGCTTCGTAGAATCTAATTTTCAGATGATGTTTTGCATGGACTTCCATCATAACCTTCCCCCGCAAAATACATAAATGATCTGAAAAGTTTCGTATCATTTCGAATAGTCCTCGATTTAATTTGACTTTTTGACAAAAACTAGTATAAACTAGTGTATAGTATATTAAGATTTTTTGACCGAAACTTGAATTTCGAAAAGTTTTTTAGAATCTAATTTTCCAATGATTTTTTGCATGGACTTCCTTCATAACCTTCCCACATAAAATATATAAATGATCTGAAACGTTTTGTATCATTTCGAGTAGTCCTCGATTTAATTTGAATTTTTGACCAAAACTAGTATAAACTAGTGTAAAAATATTATTATTTTTTTGATCAAAACTTGCATTTCTAAAAGTTTCGTAGAATCTAATTATCAGATGATATTTTGCATGAACTTCTATCATAACCTTCCCTCGTAAAATATATAAATGATCTGAAAAGTTTCGTATCATTTCGAATAGTCCTCGATTTAATTTGATTTTTTGACGGTAACTAGTATAAAGTAGTGTATAATATATTATGGTTTTTTTGACCGAAACTTTCATTTTGAAAAGTTTCATAGAATATTTTTTCAGATGATTTTTTGCATAGACTTCTATCATAACCTTCCATCGTAAAATATATAAATGATCTGAAAAGTTTCGTAACATTTTGAACAATCCTCGATTTAATTATGTTTTTTGACCGAAAATAGTATAAACTAGTGTATAATGTATTATGATTTTTTGACCAAAACTTGCATTTCGAAAAGTTTCGTAGAATCTAATTTTAAGATAATATTTTGCATGGACTTCCATCATAACCTTCCCTCGTAAAATATAAAAATGACCTGAAAAGTTTTGTACCATTTCGAATAGTCCTTGATTTTATTTAATTTTTTGACCGAAACTAGTATTAACTAGTATATAATATATTATGATTTTTTGACTGAAACTTGCATTTCAAAAAGTTTCATAGAATCTAATTTTCAGATGATTTTTTCCAGGACTTCCATCTTAACCTTCCCTCGTTAAATATATAAATTATCTGACAAGTTTCGTATCATTTTGAACAGTACTTGATTTAATTTTATTTTTTGACCAAAAATAGTATAAACTAGTGTATAATATATTATGATTTTTTTTACCAAAAACTAATATAACTAGTGTATAATATATTATGATTTTTTGACCAAAATTGCATTTCAAAATGTTTCATAGAATCTATTTTTTTGATGATTTTTGCATGGTCTTCCATCATAACATTCCGTCGTAAAATATATAAATGATCTCAAAAGTTTTGTATCATTTCGAATAGTCCTCGATTTAATTAGACTTTTTGACCAAAAGTAGTATAAACTAGTGTATAATATATTATGATTTTTTGACCGAAACTTGCATTTCAAAAAGTTTCGTAGAATCTATTTTTCAGATGATGTTTTGCATGAACTTTCATCATAACCTTCCCTCGCAAAATACATAAATGATCTGAAAAGTTGTGTATCATTTCGAATAGTCCTCGATTTAATTTGACTTTTTGACCAAAACTAGTATTAACTAGTGTATAGTATATTAAGATTTTTTGACCGAAATTTGAATTTCGAAAAGTTTTTTAGAATCTAATTTTCAGATGATTTTTTGCATGGACTTCCTTCATAACCTTCCCACATAAAATATATAAATGATCTGAAACGTTTCGTATCATTTCGAGTAGTCCTCGATTTAATTTGAATTTTTGACCAAAACTAGTATAAACTAGTTTATAAATATTATTATTTTTTTGACCAAAACTTGCATTTCTAAAAGTTTCGTAGAATCTAATTATCAGATGATATTTTGCATGCACTTCTATCATAACCTTCCCTCGTAAAATATATAAATGATCTGAAAAGTTTCGTATCATTTCGAATAGTCCTCGATTTAATTTGATTTTTTTGATGGAAACTAGTATAAAGTAGTGTATAATATATTATGTTTTTTTTGACCGAAACTTGCATTTTGAAAAGTTTCATAGATTCTTTTTTCAGATGATTTTTTGCATAGACTTCCATCATAACCTTCCATCGTAAAATATATAAATGATCTGAAAAGTTTCGTATCATTTTGAACAATCCTCGATTTAATTTGATTTTTTGACCGAAAATAGTATAAACTAGTGTATAATATATTATGATTTTTTGACCAAAACTTGCATTTCGAAAAGTTTCGTAGAATCTAATTTTAAGATAATTTTTTGCATGGACTTCCATCATAACCTTCCCTCGTAAAATATAAAAATGATCTGAAAAGTTTTGTATCATTTCGAATAGTCCTTGATTTTATTTGATTTTTTGACCGAAACTAGTATTAACTAGTATATAATATATTATGATTTTTTGACCGAACTTGCATTTCAAAAAGTTTCGTAGAATCTAATTTTAAGATAATTTTTTGCATGGACTTCCATCATAACCTTCCCTCGTAAAATATAAAAATGATCTGCAAAGTTTTGTATCATTTCGAGTAGTCCTTGATTTTATTTGATATTTTGACCAAAACTAGTATTAACTAGTATATAATATATTATGATTTTTTGACCGAAACTTGCATTTCAAAAAGTTTCATAGAATCTAATTTTAAGAATATTTTTTCCTAGACTTCCATCTTAACCTTCCCTCGTTAAATATATAAATGATCTGACAAGTTTCGTATCATATCGAACGGTCCTTGATTTAATTTAATTTTTTGACCAAAAATAGTATAAACTAGTGTATAATATATTATGATTTTTTGACCAAAAACTAATATAACTAGGGTATAATATATTATGATTTTTTGACCAAAATTGCATTTCAAAATGTTTCATAGAATCTAATTTTTTGATGATTTTTGCATGGTCATAACATTCCGTCGTAAAATATATAAATGATCTCAAAAGTTTTGTATCATTTCGAATAGTCCTCGATTTAATTTATCTTTTTGACCAAAAGTAGTATAAACTAGTGTATAATATATTATGATTTTTTGACCGAAACTTGCATTTCAAAATGTTTCGTAGAATCTAATTTTCAGATGATGTTTTGCATGGACTTCCATCATAACCTTCCCCCGCAAAATACATAAATGATCTGAAAAGTTTTGTATCATTTCGAATAGTCCTCGATTTAATTTGACTTTTTGACAAAAACCACTATAAACTAGTGTATAGTATATTAAGATTTTTTGACCAAAACTTGAATTTCGAAAAGTTTTTTAGAATCTAATTTTCAAATGATTTTTTGCATGGACTTCCTTCATAACCTTCCCACATAAAATATATAAATGATCTGAAACGTTTCGTATCATTTCGAGTAGTCCTCGATTTAATTTGAATTTTTGACCAAAACTAGTATAAACTAGTGTATAAATATTATTATTTTTTTGACCAAAACTTGCATTTCTAAAAGTTTCGTAGAATCTAATTATCAGATGATATTTTGCATGCACTTCTATCATAACCTTCCCTCGTAAAATATATAAATGATCTGAAAAGTTTCGTATCATTTCGAATAGTCCTCGATTTAATTTGATTTTTTGACGGAAACTAGTATAAAGTAGTGTATAATATATTATGTTTTTTTTACCGAAACTTGCATTTTGAAAAGTTTCATAGATTCCTTTTTCAGATGATTTTTTGCATAGACTTCCATCATAACGTTCCATCGTAAAATATATAAATGATCTGAAAAGTTTCGTATCATTTTGAACAATCCTCGATTTAATTTGATTTTTTGACCGAAAATAGTATAAACTAGGGTATAATATATTATGATTTTTTGACCAAAACTTGCATTTCGAAAAGTTTCGTAGAATCTAATTTTAAGATAATTTTTTTGCATGGACTTCCATCATAACCTTCCCTCGTAAAATATAAAAATGATCTGAAAAGTTTTGTATCATTTCGAATAGTCCTTGATTTTATTTGATTTTTTGACCGAAACTAGTATTAACTGGTATATAATATATTATGATTTTTTGACCGAAACTTGCATTTCTAAAAGTTTCATAGAATCTAATTTTCAGATGATTTTCTCCTGGACTTTCATCTTAACCTTCCCTCGTTAAATATATAAATGATCTGACAAGTTTCGTATCATTTCGAACAGTCCTTGATTTAATTTTATTTTTTGACCAAAAATAGTATAAACTAGTGTATAATATATTATGATTTTTTGACTAAAAACTAATATACCTAGTGTATAATATATTATGATTTTTTGACCAAAATTGCATTTTAAAATGTTTCATAGAATCTAATTTTTTGATGATTTTTGCATGGTCTTCCATCCTAACATTCCATCGTAAAATGTATAAATGATCTCAAAAGTTTTGTATCATTTCGAATAGTCCTCGATTTAATTTGACTTTTTGACCAAAAGTAGTATAAACTAGTGTATAATATATTATGATTTTTTGACCGAAACTTGCATTTCAAAATGTTTCGTAGAATCTAATTTTCAGATGATGTTTTGCATGGACTTCCATCATAACCTTCCCCCGCAAAATACATAAATGATCTGAAAAGTTTCGTATCATTTCGAATAGTCCTCGATTTAATTTGACTTTTTGACCAAAACTAGTATAAACTAGTGTATAGTATATTAAGATTTTTTGACCGAAACTTGAATTTCGAAAAGTTTTTTAGAATCTAATTTTCAGATGATTTTTTGCATGGACTTCCTTCATAACCTTCCCACATAAAATATATAAATGATCTGAAACATTTTGTATCATTTCGAGTTGTCCTCGATTTAATTTGAATTTTTGACCAAAACTAGTATAAACTAGTGTTAAAATATTATTATTTTTTTGATTAAAACTTGCATTTCTAAAAGTGTCGTAGAATCTAATTATCAGATGATATTTTGCATGAATTTCTATCATAACCTTCCCTCGTAAAATATATAAATGATCTGAAAAGTTTCGTATCATTTCGAATAGTCCTCGATTTAATTTGATTTTTTGACGGTAACTAGTATAAATTAGTGTATAATATATTATGGTTTTTTTGACCGAAACTTTCATTTTGAAAAGTTTCATAGAATATTTTTTCAGATGATTTTTTGCATAGACTTCCATCATAACCTTCCATCGTAAAATATATAAATGATCTGAAAAGTTTCGTAACATTTTGAACAATCCTCGATTTAATTCTGTTTTTTGACCGAAAATAGTATAAACTAGTGTATAATGTATTATGATTTTTTGACCAAAACTTGCATTTCGAAAAGTTTCGTAGAATCTAATTTTAAGATAATTTTTTGCATGGACTTCCATCATAACCTTCCCTCGTAAAATATAAAAATGACCTGAAAAGTTTTGTACCATTTCGAATAGTCCTTGATTTTATTTGATTTTTTGACCGAAACTAGTATTAACTAGTATATAATATATTATGATTTTTTTACTGAAACCTGCATTTCAAAAAGTTTCATAGAATCTAATTTTCAGATGATTTTTTCCAGGACTTCCATCTTAACCTTCCCTCGTTAAATATATAAATTATCTGACAAGTTTCGTATCATTTTGAACAGTACTTGATTTAATTTTATTTTATGACCAAAAATAGTATAAACTAGTGTATAATATATTATGATTGTTTGACCAAAAACTAATATAACTAGTGTATAATATATTATGATTTTTTGACCAAAATTGCATTTCAAAATGTTTCGTAGAATCTATTTTTTTGATGATTTTTGCATGGTCTTCCATCATAACATTCCGTCGTAAAATATATAAATGATCTCAAAAGTTTTGTATCATTTCGAAATGTCCTCGATATAATTAGACTTTTTGACCAAAAGTAGTATAAACTAGTGTATAATATATTATGATTTTTTGACCGAAACTTGCATTTCAAAAAGTTTCGTAGAATCTATTTTTCAGATGATGTGTTGCATGAACTTTCATCATAACCTTCCCACATAAAATATATAAATGATCTGAAACGTTTCGTATCATTTCGAGTAGTCCTCGATTTAATTTGAATTTTTGACCAAAACTAGTATAAACTAGTGTATAAATATTATTATTTTTTTGACCAAAACTTGCATTTCTAAAAGTTTCGTAGAATCTAATTATCAGATGATATTTTGCATGCACTTCTATCATAACCTTCCCTCGTAAAATATATAAATGATCTGAAAAGTTTCGTATCATTTCGAAAAGTCCTCGATTTAATTTGATTTTTTGATGGAAACTAGTATAAAGTAGTGTATAATATATTATGTTTTTTTTGACCGAAACTTGCATTTTGAAAAGTTTCATAGATTCTTTTTTCAGATGATTTTTTGCATAGACTTCCATCATAACCTTCCATCGTAAAATATATAAATGATCTGAAAAGTTTCGTATCATTTTGAACAATCCTCGATTTAATTTGATTTTTTGACCGAAAATAGTATAAACTAGTGTATAATATATTATGATTTTTTGACCAAAACTTGCATTTCGAAAAGTTTCGTAGAATCTAATTTTAAGATAATTTTTTGCATGGACTTCCATCATAACCTTCCCTCGTAAAATATAAAAATGATCTGAAATGTTTTGTATCATTTCGAATAGTCCTTGATTTTATTTGATTTTTTGACCGAAACTAGTATATAATATATTATGATTTTTTGACCGAACTTGCATTTCAAAAAGTTTCGTAGAATCTAATTTTTATATAATTTTTTGCATGGACTTCCATCATAACCTTCCCTCGTAAAATATAAAAATGATCTGCAAAGTTTTGTATCATTTCGAGTAGTCCTTGATTTTATTTGATATTTTGACCGAAACTAGTATTAACTAGTATATAATATATTATGATTTTTTGACCGAAACTTGCATTTCAAAAAGTTTCATAGAATCTAATTTTCAGAATATTTTTTCCTAGACTTCCATCTTAACCTTCCCTCGTTAAATATATAAATGATCTGACAAGTTTCGTATCATATCGAACAGTCCTTGATTTAATTTAATTTTTTGACCAAAAATAGTATAAACTAGTGTATAATATATTATGATTTTTTGACCAAAAACTAATATAACTAGGGTATAATATATTATGATTTTTTGACCAAAATTGCATTTCAAAATGTTTCATAGAATCTAATTTTTTGATGATTTTTGCATGGTCATAACATTCCGTCGTAAAATGTATAAATGATCTCAAAAGTTTTGTATCATTTCGAATATTCCTCGATTTAATTTATCTTTTTGACCAAAAGTAGTATAAACTAGTGTATAATATATTATGATTTTTTGACCGAAACTTGCATTTCAAAATGTTTCGTAGAATCTAATTTTCAGATGATGTTTTGCATGGACTTCCATCATAACCTTCCCCCGCAAAATACATAAATGATCTGAAAAGTTTCGTATCATTTCGAATAGTCCTCGATTTAATTTGACTTTTTGACAAAAACCACTATAAATTAGTGTATAGTATATTAAGATTTTTTTGACCGAAACTTGAATTTCGAAAAGCTTTTTAGAATCTAATTTTCAAATGATTTTTTGCATGGACTTCCTTCATAACCTTCCCACATAAAATATATAAATGATCTGAAACGTTTCGTATCATTTCGAGTAGTCCTCGATTTAATTTGAATTTTTGACCAAAACTAGTATAAACTAGTGTATAAATATTATTATTTTTTTGACCAAAACTTGCATTTCTAAAAGTTTCGTAGAATCTAATTATCAGATGATATTTTGCATGCACTTCTATCATAACCTTCCCTCGTAAAATATATAAATGATCTGAAAAGTTTCGTATCATTTCGAATAGTCCTCGATTTAATTTGATTTTTTGACGGAAACTAGTATAAAGTAGTGTATAATATATTATGTTTTTTTTACCGAAACTTGCATTTTGAAAAGTTTCATAGATTCTTTTTTCAGATGATTTTTTTGCATAGACTTCCATCATAACCTTCCATCGTAAAATATATAAATGATCTGAAAAGTTTCGTATCATTTTGAACAATCCTCGATTTAATTTGATTTTTTGACAGAAAATAGTATAAACTAGGGTATAATATATTATGATTTTTTGACCAAAACTTGCATTTCGAAAAGTTTCGTAGAATCTAATTTTAAGATAATTTTTTTGCATGGACTTCCATCATAACCTACCCTCGTAAAATATAAAAATGATCTGAAAAGTTTTGTATCATTTCGAATAGTCCTTGATTTTATTTGATTTTGTAGATGTCTTGAATTGGCAGAATTTTTGACCAACAAGAAATATTGAATTCAGTTCAGAATGTCCTATCAAATGTTGGGACATTATCAAACAGAGTATATGAACTTATTTCAGGATGTCTCACCAGATGTTGGGACATTGTATTAATGACTTAAGTTCAGTTTTTCAGGATGTCCCAACAGATGTTGAGACATCTCAAACCTGCTACCAGAATTAATTATTGACTAACTGATCAGAGATATTTAAGGAGAGTTATCTGGAATTAATTAATGATGGATAAAAACAAAACAAGGCGCATTTGTAGGGAGTTTTATATTGAGGATTCAGATTAAAACAGAAGGCCTAAATCACCTAGAATCTAGGAAGTAACAAACCCTAAATTCAAGGTGGAAGCTGCATGCGCATTAGGGCTGGATCATCCTACAGAAAGCCCAAATTACAGATACCTATTTTATCAACAGAAACTCATAGAATTGGGTACGAATTTTAGAAGACCAAATAGGTTGTTTATTGTTTTAATAGCAGGTTGTTTTTATTGTACCACTTTATGAGCTTTTAAGAAAAAGTGCATTTGTGACTTGATTGAAACTGTGAAGTAAGATCAAGCTATTTTGTTTGAAGAATGTCTTCAATTTTATTAAACTTGTAAACTTGATCACTGTGTGATTGAGGGGGAGTGAGTAGGGTACTCTTATCTAAGTTGTGTCTTAGGTAGAAATTGCATTGGGTAGTTATTAAGTGATAGATTAAACAGGGTGGTTTAAGTCTAGAATTAATATTACTTATAGTGGATTTCCTCCTGGCTTGGTAGCCTCCAGATGTAAGTGTGGTTATACACTGAACTGGGTTAACAAACTTCTGTGTTGTTTATTTTTCTTGCTATTTAAGTTTTGGTTAAATCTGTCAAGTGTTGGGACATCTCTTAGGACATCTCATACCTGATTACAGAATTTCAATTGGCATCAGAGCAGGCACCCTGCCTGTTTATACTGGGTGAGATCTAGGGAATACAAATTCTGGAAACATGGACAGAGATATAGGATCAGTAAATAGACCACCTATACTGGATGGTTCTAATTATGACTACTGGAAGCCAAGAATGATTGCATTCTTAAAATCACTTGACAACAGGGCCTGGAGAGCAGTCAACATTGGATGGGAACATCCTATCCAAGACACCAAAGATGGATCAAAAGTGTTGAAACCTAAAGAAGAATGGAGTAAGGAGGAAGAAGATTCAGCACTAGGCAACTCCAAGGCCTTAAATGCTCTATTCAATGGCATTTATAGGAACATCTTTAGACTTGTGCATCACTGTGAGCTAGCCAAAGATGTGTGGGATACTCTCAAAACAACTCATGAAGGAACATCAAAGGTAAAGATGTCAAGACTTCAACTTCTCACCACCAAGTTTGAAAACTTGAGAATGAAGGAAGATGAGACAGTTCATGAATTCTACATGAACATCTTAGAAGTAGCTAATACTTCTGGAGCTTTGGGAGAAAAGATGACTGATGAAAAGCTTGTAAGAAAGATTCTCAGATCTTTGCCAAAAAGATTTGACATGAAAGTCACAGCAATAGAAGAAGCTCAAGACATATGCACTATGAAAGTTGAAGAACTCATTGGTTCTCTTCAAACATTTGAGATGGGAATGAATGACACAAATGTTAAGAAGAACAAAAGCATAGCCTTGGTGACAAATACTGATGAAGAAGAAGATGATGAATCAGAAACTGGTAAAAGCTTATCAGACAACATTGCTATGCTTGGAAGACAATTCAAAAAGATTCTCAGAGGGATGGAAGGCAAATCCAATCCCAGTGGAAGATACACAAACTCTTCTGAGAACAAGAGACCTTATGATGCTAACAGAAGGTCAAATTATGCTGAAAAGACCAGTCAAGATAAAGGAATCAAATGCCATGGATGTGAAGGATATGGACACTTTAGGAATGAATGTCCCACCTACTTAAAAAGGCAAAAGAAAGGACTTTCTGTAACCTGGTCTGATGAAGACTCAGGAGTTGATTCAGAAGAAGAATCAGCTAAGCATATCACTGCTCTAGCTGGACTATATGAATCTGAAAGTGAATCCAGTGATGAGGAGCTTACTTTTGAAGGTCTTGAACAAGCATACAAAGATCTCTACAAAAGAAGCACTGAAATATGCAGTGATGTTATAAAGCTAAAGAAGGAGAATGAAGCACTAAAAGATGAAAAAGCAAATGATCAAGAGATCATTGACAACTTGAAAAGTGAAGTAAGTCTTCTCAACTCCAAGTTGGAACACATGTCCAAATCTGTTAGAATGTTGAACAGCAGCTCAAATACACTGGATGTTATTCTCAACAACAATAAGCATTCAGGGGATAAAAGTGGACTGGGATTTAACAGAGTACATAAAGATGAAGCCAGCTCTAGCAAAACTACTTCAAAATCCATACAGTCAAACAAGATGTCCCAACAGATGTTTCAACATCAGGAAAAGAACACAAAGTCAAACATAATGTTCCAACAGATGTCTCAACATTCTGGAAAGAACAAAATGAAGAAGAAGTATCAAAGATGGAGATGCCATCACTGCGGAAGATTTGGACATATCAAACCTCATTGTTATAAGCTGCATGGATATCCAAATCAGATGTATCAGCAACCTTCTAAGCAGAAAATAGAAGTTACCAAGAAAGTGCTGCATAAACATCAAAGAAATCAACAACCTTCTAAGCAGAAGACATAAGTCATCAAGAAGGTATGGAGACCAAAAGCTAGCATTCAGACTGATCAAAGCTACATACACAAGAACAAGATCAACAATCAATCTTGGATATCTACTAATGAACAACACACAGGGCAGAGGCATCAAAAGAAATCTCAACTCAAATGGTCAAAGAAAAGTGCTGCATATATAGCACATACATCACTAAGAGTATCAGCTAAAGAAGACTGGTATTTTGACAGTGGATGTTCAAGACACATGACTGGATTGAAGAATCTGCTAGTAAACTTAAAGTCACATTCATCCAGGTATGTAACCTTTGGAGATGGAGCTAAAGGAGAAATCAAGGGAGTTGGGACCTTGGACTGTCAAGATGTTCCAAGACTAGATAATGTGCTGCTAGTTAAAGGTTTAACTGCTAACCTGATCAGCATAAGTCAATTATGTGATCAAGGGTACAATGTAAACTTTACTAAAACTGAATGCATAGTGACTAACAAAGAAAAAGAGGTTGTCATGAAAGGAGCCAGATCTAAAGACAACTGTTACATGTGGGAATCTCAAGACTTCAGTCTTACTTCAACTTGCTCCTTAGCTAAAGAAGAAGAAGTGAAACTATGGCACCAAAGGCTAGGTCATCTTCATTTCAGAGGCATAAAGAAGATAATATCTATGGATGCTGTAAGAGGTATTCCTAAACTGAAGATTGATGATGGTAAAATATGTGGTGAATGTCAAATAGGCAAGCAAACCAAGATGTCCCATCCAAAGCTCCAACATCTGACAACTTCCAAAGTGTTGGAACTATTGCATATGGATCTTATGGGACCTATGCAGGTTGAAAGCCTTGGTGGTAAGAGGTATGCCTATGTGGTGGTTGATGACTTTTCCAGGTATACATGGATAAATTTTATCAAAGAAAAGTCTGATGTATTTGATGTATTCAAAGACTTATGCCAAAGAATACAAAGGGAAAAAGCCAGCTGTGTGATCAGAATAAGAAGTGATCATGGAAAAGAATTTGAGAACCAAAAGTTCTTAGATTTCTGTTCTTCAGAAGGAATCAATCATGAATATTCTTCACCAATCACTCCTCAACAGAATGGGATTGTTGAGAGAAAGAATAGAACTATTCAAGAATCAGCAAGAGCTATGATCCATGCTAAAAAGTTACCTTTGTACTTCTGGGCTGAAGCTATGAACACAGCTTGTTACATCCACAACAGAGTTACTCTAAGAAAAGGAACTTTGTCCACAATCTATGAAGTCTGGAAGGGCAGAAAACCCACAGTTAAGTACTTCCATGTGTTTGGAAGTAACTGTTATATTCTGGCAGATAGGGAGCAAAGAAGAAAAATGGATCCTAAAAGTGATGAAGGGATTTTTCTTGGATACTCTATAAACAGCAGAGCATATAGAGTATTTAATTCTAGAACCAAGGTTATCATGGAGTCTATAAATGTGATAATTGATGATGCTCCTACAGATGTCCCAGAAGATGTTGGAACATCTGTTGATATCAAGATTGAAGCTGAAGAAAAGAGTGATCATTATGACTTCACTCAAACTGATGCAAGGACAGAACAATCCAGCAAACCTCCCTCCATCAGAATACAGAAGGATCATCCCAAAGATTTGATAATTGGTGATCCCAACAGAGGTGTGAGCACTAGATCAAGAGAAGTGATTTCAGGTTCTTGTTTTGTCTCTAAAATAGAACCTAAAAACATCAAGGAAGCTCTTACTAATGAATACTGGATTTGTGCTATGCAAGAGGAATTGGGTCAATTCACAAGGAATGAAGTGTGGAGTCTTGTTCCTAGACCTGATGACATAAATGTGATTGGAACAAAATGGGTGTATAAAAACAAGTCAAATGAACAAGGAGTTGTTACAAAGAACAAAGCTAGACTTGTAGCTCAAGGATACACACAAATTGAAGGAGTAGACTTTGATGAAACCTTTGCACCAGTAGCAAGGCTTGAATCAATCAGACTCCTTTTGGGAATTGCTTGTATCTTAAAGTTCAAGCTATTTCAAATGGATGTGAAAAGTGCCTTTTTAAATGGTTATCTTAATGAAGTAGTATATGTAGAACAGCCTAAAGGATTTGTTGATCCAAGCTGTCCCAATCATGTATACAAACTAAAGAAGGCTCTTTATGGTCTGAAGCAAGCTCCAAGGGCATGGTATGAAAGACTGACTACTTTTCTTATCAAGCAAGGGTACAGAAAAGGTGGAATTGACAAAACCTTGTTTGTTAAAGATGAAGAAGGAAATGTCACGATTGCTCAAATATATGTAGATAACATTGTCTTTGGTGGGATGTCTGACAGGATGGTCAAACATTTTGTCAAGCAGATGGAATCTGAATTTGAAATGAGCCTAGTAGGAGAGTTAACCTACTTTCTTGGTCTGCAAATAAAGCAAATGGAAGACTCAATGTTCATTTCCCAAAGCAAATATACCAAGAACATAGTCAAGAAATTTGGAATGGAAAATGCTACTCATAAGAGAACTCCTGCTCCCACACATTTAAAGCTGTCTAAAGATGAAAAGGGTGAGAATGTAGATCAAAGCTTATATAGAAGCATGATTGGAAGCTTGTTATACTTGACTGCTAGCAGACCAGACATAGCATTTGCAGTAGGTGTATGTGCAAGATATCAAGCTGATCCAAAAGTCAGTCATCTCAATCAAGTCAAGAGAATTCTTAAATATGTTAATGGTACTTGTGACTATGGCATAATGTACTTTCATGGTTGCAAACCAATTCTCACTGGCTTCTGTGATGCTGATTGGGCTGGAAGTGCTGATGACAGAAAAAGCACTTCAGGAGGATGCTTCTTTCTAGGAAACAATTTGATTTCTTGGTTCAGTAAGAAACAAAATTGTGTATCCTTATCTACAGCTGAAGCTGAATATATAGCAGCTGGAAGCAGTTGTTCTCAGTTGGTTTGGATGAAGCAAATGCTCACTGAGTACAATGTCCCACAGGATGTCATGACATTGTACTGTGACAACTTAAGTGCAATTAACATATCAAAGAATCCTATCCAACATAGCAGGACAAAGCATATTGATATCAGACATCATTTCATCAGAGATCTTGTAGAAGAAAAAGTGATTTCATTAGAACATGTAGCTACAAATCTGCAGTTGACTGATATCTTTACCAAAGCATTGGATGCTACACAATTTGAGAACTTAAGGGGCAAACTGGGAATCTGTTTATGTGAGATTTAGCAGTTAATGAAATGTGCCAACATGTCATATGACATTGTATGGCATAAGTTCCAGATGGCAACTCCAGTCTGGTCAAGAACCTTGGGTATTCCATTCCTAATGATTTGCAATGTAACGGATACTTATTTAGTAACAGCTTATAATCAGCTATCAAGATTCTCATTTTTCTATCAAAAGCGAATCACATCTAGCTGTTCTTCAGAAATCATCAACCCTAAAGCTCTTCATCCATCTTCCTTGACAATGTCTCAAAACCCTAACACTCCTGAAGAAGTTCTCAACAAAGAAGATGTAGTTCATGCAACTCCCATCTCTGTGGTACCAATGAAATCAACCCCATTGGACGAAATCAGAGGAAGTGCTTCTCATGCTAAAAAGCCAAGAACTCCAAAAAGAGCTAAAGATCAAGTCTGCAGCAAATCCAAAGGCATTCCTTCTCCAGCAAACATGCCTCCAAAATCTTCTGACTATGTGGATGCTTCCATAAAGGAGATAGTCAACAAGATTCTTTTTGAACAGAGAGTGGTTAGTGGGATTTCTATTCCTCTAAACACCATGCCTGCCCCTCAAGAAGAACAAGCTCAAGCTGCAGAGGACACTCCTGCTCAACAGGATGTCCCAATAGATGTTGGAACATCTGAGGATGAGAAGAAGACCTCATCTGATGCTGATATTGAACCAACTGAGGACCAGAAAAAGGCCTCAAATGAAAGTGATGAAGAAGAATCTGAGGATCATACCAGAGCCTCAACTGAAGATCATATCTCTGCTGATCAACCAGCTGAAGAGGAGACTGCTCAATCTCCTCCTGTGGTGAATCTTGAGCAGGATTCTGATACAGAGATCATAGCCTCTGTAAGACCTAGCATAGCCAAAAGGCTCAGGTCTAGGAAAGGAAAGATGCAAGCAGAACATGCAGTCCCTGAGAAGAAGCAAGTCACTCCAAAGAAAGACAAAGCCAAAACTGCCTTTGGTCCAACAAAACAATGGAGTAAAGTCCAAACCCAGAAGAGGAAAGCTGTCACCCCATCAGACTCAGATGTTGAATCAGATGTCCCAACATCTCCTCCCAAGAAGAAACCAGCACCATCCAGGGCTTCAACTGCTGTTCCAGAAGCTCCCTTGGACAACATCTCATTTCATCATGTTTCAAGTGTAAACAGATGGAAGTTTGTGTACCAAAGAAGGGTTGCCCTTGAAAGAGAGCTGAGTAGTAATGCACTTGAGTGCACTGAACTGATTGATCTCATCTCTGCTGCAGGCCTCTTCAAAACAGTCTCAAATCTCTCTCCCTGCTATGAACTTCTTGTCAAAGAATTCATTGTCAATCTTCAGGAAGACTGTGCCAATGGTAAGTCTTCTGAATTTAGAAAAGTCTTTGTTAGAGGTAGGTGTGTAGAGTTCTCTCCTCAGATCATCAACCAATACCTAGGAAGAGAAACAGATGGACCAAATGAGCTAGGTAAGACAGATAACCAAGTCTGTAAGGTTATCACTGCAAACCAGATCAAGGCATGGCCAGTTAAAGGAAAGCTCTCAGTGAGCATGCTAACAAGAAAATATGCCATGCTGAACAGGATTGGTACAGCAAACTGGGTGCCTACCAACCACACATCTTCAATATCCACTGGCCTGGCCAGGTTTATCTATGCTGTGGGAACTCAGACTAAGCTGGATTATGGTGCTTACATATTTGATCAGACCTTGAAGCATGCTAGCTCTTCTGCAACAAAGCTGCCAATAGCTTTTCCCTCCTTGCTGTGTGGTATAGTGCTCAATCAATACCCTGGAATCCTCACTGAAAAGGACACAGTCTGCAAAAGAGAAAGCCCTCTGGCTTTTCACTACAAATTGTTCCTTAGTCATCATGCAGCAGATGTTGAAGCACCTTCTGGGACATCTGTAGGTCCTTCAACTGCCAAGACTCCAATCTCCAAGGCTGCATTGATTGCTGAACTAAAAAGCACCTGCAAAGAACTTGAAGCAAGGAAGCTGAAACTTGAAGAAATCATCCAAAGGCTGGAGAGTGAAGGAGATCAGAAAGCTGCCTCTGATGAAGAAACTGAAGCTAATGAAGAAACTGAAAGTGATGAGTCTGAGTGATCATTGTATGTGAGGACAAATGTAATGACAGCTGCATTGTAATTTAGTTTTAGTCTCTTTGGCCCCAAAATTTGTGTCTAACAAGGGGGAGAACAACACCAACAACAATGTGTAATCAACAATGTGTAATGCTGTTTGATTATGAATGAAAAATCTGTTTGCTTCTGAACTGAATAAGTTTTTTTCCTGTTGCAACAAGACTGGACACATATATGTTTGAGGGGGAGTAATCTCAAATATGAATCAACAGAAAAGTAGTATTATACTCTGATAAAAGAACTTCTGCTGCACTCTGAAAACCAGAAAAGATGTTAGCCAAAAATTAGCAAAAGGGGGAGTTTGTAGATGTCTTGAATTGGAAGAATTTTTGACCAACAAGAAAGATTGAATTCAGTTCAGAATGTCCTATCAAATGTTGGGACATTATCAAACAGAGTATATGAACTTATTTCAGGATGTCTCACCAGATGTTGGGACATTGTGTTAATGACTTAAGTTCAGTTTTTCAGGATGTCCCAACAGATGTTGAGACATCTCAAACCTGCTACCAGAATTAATTATTGACTAACTGATCAGAGATATTTAAGGAGAGTTATCTGGAATTAATTAATGATGGATAAAAACAGAACAAGGCGCATTTGTAGGGAGTTTTATATTGAGGATTCAGATTAAAACAGAAGGCCTAAATCACCTAGAATCTAGGAAGTAACAAACCCTAAATTCAAGGTGGAAGCTGCATGCGCATTAGGGCTGGATCATCCTACAGAAAGCCCAAATTACAGATACCTATTTAATCAACAGAAACTCATAGAATTGAGTACGAATTTCAGAAGACCAAATAGGTTGTTTATTGTTTTAATAGCAGTTTGTTTTTATTGTACCACTTTATGAGCTTTTAAGCAAAAGTGCATTTGTGACTTTATTGAAACTGTGAAGTAAGATCAAGCTGTTTTGTTTGAAGAATGTCTTCAATTTTATTAAACTTGTAAACTTGATCACTGTGTGATTGAGGGGGAGTGAGTAGGGTACTCTTATCTAAGTTGTGTCTTAGGTAGAAATTGCATTGGGTAGTTATTAAGTGATAGATTAAACAGGGTGGTTTAAGTCTAGAATTAATATTACTTATAGTGGATTTCCTCCTGGCTTGGTAGCCTCCAGATGTAAGTGTGGTTATACACTGAACTGGGTTAACAAACTTCTGTGTTGTTTATTTTTCTTGCTATTTAAGTTTTGGTTAAATCTGTCAAGTGTTGGGACATCTCTTAGGACATCTCATACCTGATTACAGAATTTCAGATTTTTTGACCGAAACTAGTATTAACTGGTATATAATATATTATAATTTTTTGAACGAAACATGCATTTCTAAAAGTTTCATAGAATCTAATTTTCAAATGATTTTCTCCTGGACTTTCATCTTAACCTATCCTCGTTAAATATATAAATGATCTGACAAGTTTCGTATCATTTCGAACAGTCCTTGATTTAATTTTATTTTTTGACCAAAAATAGTATAAACTAGTGTATAATATATTATGATTTTTTGACCAAAAACTAATATACCTAGTGTATAATATATTATGTTTTTTTGACCAAAATTGCATTTCAAAATGTTTCATAGAATCTAATTTTTTGATGATTTTTGCATGGTCTTCCATCCTAACATTCCATCGTAAAATGTATAAATGATCTCAAAAGTTTTGTATCATTTCGAATAGTCCTCGATTTAATTAGACTTTTTGACCAAAAGTAGTATAAACTAGTGTATAATATATTATGATTTTTTGACCGAAACATGCATTTCAAAATGTTTCGTAGAATCTAATTTTCAGTTGATGTTTTGCATGGACTTCCATCATAACCTTCCCCCGCAAAATACATAAATGATCTGAAAAGTTTTGTATCATTTCGAATAGTCCTCGATTTAATTTGACTTTTTGACCAAAACTAGTATAAACTAGTGTATAGTATATTAAGATTTTTTGACCGAAACTTGAATTTCGAAAAGTTTTTTAGAATCTAATTTTCAGATGATTTTTTGCATGGACTTCCTTCATAACCTTCCCACATAAAATATATAAATGATCTGAAACGTTTCGTATCATTTCGAGTAGTCCTCGATTTAATTTGAATTTTTGACCAAAACTAGTATAAACTAGTGTATAAATATTATTATTTTTTTGATCAAAACTTGCATTTCTAAAAGTTTCGTAGAATCTAATTATCAGATGATATTTTGCATGAACTTCTATCATAACCTTCCCTCGTAAAATATATAAATGATCTGAAAAGTTTTGTATCATTTCGAATAGTCCTCGATTTAATTTGATTTTTTGACGGAAACTAGTATAAAGTAGTGTATAATATATTATGTTTTTTTGACCGAAACTTGCATTTTGAAAAGTTTCATAGATTCTTTTTTCAGATGATTTTTTGCATAGACTTCCATCATAACCTTCCATCGTAAAATATATAAATGATCTGAAAAGTTTCGTATCATTTTGAACAATCCTCGATTTAATTTGATTTTTTGACCGAAAATAGTATAAACTAGTATATAATATATTATGATTTTTTGACCAAAATTTGCATTTCGAAAAGTTTCGTAGAATCTAATTTTAAGATAATTTTTTGCATGGACTTCCATCATAACCTTCCCTCGTAAAATATAAAAATGATCTGAAAAGTTTTGTATCATTTCGAATAGTCCTTGATTTTATTTGATTTTTTGACAGAAACTAGTATTAACTGGTATATAATATATAATGATTTTTTGACCGAAACTTGCATTTCCAAAAGTTTCATAGAATCTAATTTTCAGATGATTTTCTCCTGGACATTCATCTTAACCTTCCCTCGTTAAATATATAAATGATCTGACAAGTTTCGTATCATTTCGAACAGTCCTTGATTTAATTTTATTTTTTGACCAAAAATAGTATAAACTAGTGTATAATATATTATGATTTTTTGACCAAAAACTAATATACCTAGTGTATAATATATTATGATTTTTTGACCAAAATTGCATTTCAAAATGTTTCATAGAATCTAATTTTTTGATGATTTTTGCATGGTCTTCCATCCTAACATTCCATCGTAAAATGTATAAATGATCTCAAAGGTTTGTATCATTTCGAATAGTCCTCGATTTAATTTGACTTTTTGACCAAAAGTAGTATAAACTAGTGTATAATATATTATGATTTTTTGACCGAAACTTGCATTTCAAAATGTTTCGTAGAATCTAATTTTCAGATGATGTTTTGCATGGACTTCCATCATAACCTTCCCCCGCAAAATACATAAATGATCTGAAAAGTTTCGTATCATTTCGAATAGTCCTCGATTTAATTTGACTTTTTGACAAAAACCACTATAAACTAGTGTATAGTATATTAAGTTTTTTTGACCGAAACTTGAATTTCGAAAAGTTTTTTAGAATCTAATTTTCAAATGATTTTTTGCATAGACTTCCTTCATAACCTTCCCACATAAAATATATAAATGATCTGAAACGTTTCGTATCATTTCGAGTAGTCCTCGATTTAATTTGAATTTTTGACCAAAACTAGTATAAACTAGTATATAAATATTATTATTTTTTTGACCAAAACTTGCATTTCTAAAAGTTTCGTAGAATCTAATTATCAGATGATATTTTGCATGCACTTCTATCATAACCTTCCCTCGTAAAATATATAAATGATCTGAAAAGTTTCGTATCATTTCGAATAGTCCTCGATTTAATTTGATTTTTTGACGGAAACTAGTATAAAGTAGTGTATAATATATTATGTTTTTTTTTTACCGAAACTTGCATTTTGAAAAGTTTCATAGATTCTTTTTTCAGATGATTTTTTGCATAGACTTCCATCATAACCTTCCATCGTAAAATATATAAATGATCTGAAAAGTTTCGTATCATTTTGAACAATCCTCGATTTAATTTGATTTTTTGACCGAAAATAGTATAAACTAGGGTATAATATATTATGATTTTTTGACCAAAACTTGCATTTCGAAAAGTTTCGTAGAATCTAATTTTAAGATAATTTTTTTGCATGGACTTCCATCATAACCTTCCCTCGTAAAATATAATAATGATCTGAAAAGTTTTGTATCATTTCGAATAGTCCTTGATTTTATTTGATTTTTTGACAGAAACTAGTATTAACTGGTATTTAATATATAATGATTTTTTGACCGAAACTTGCATTTCCAAAAGTTTCATAGAATCTAATTTTCAGATGATTTTCTCCTGGACTTTCATCTTAACCTTCCCTCGTTAAATATATAAATGATTTGACAAGTTTCGTATCATTTCGAACAGTCCTTGATTTAATTTTATTTTTTGACCAAAAATAGTATAAACTATTGTATAATATATTATGATTTTTTGACCAAAATCTAATATACCTAGTGTATAATATATTATGATTTTTTGAACAAAATTGCATTTCAAAATGTTTCAAAGAATCTAATTTTTTGATGATTTTTGCATGGTCTTCCATCCTAACATTCCATCGTAAAATGTATAAATGATCTCAAAGGTTTGTATCATTTCGAATAGTCCTCGATTTAATTAGACTTTTTGACCAAAAGTAGTATAAACTAGTGTATAATATATTATGATTTTTTGACCGAAACTTGCATTTCAAAATGTTTCGTAGAATCTAATTTTCAGATGATGTTTTGCATGGACTTCCATCATAACCTTCCCCCGCAAAATACATAAATGATCTGAAAAGTTTCGTATCATTTCGAATAGTCCTCGATTTAATTTGACTTTTTGACCAAAACTAGTATAAACTAGTGTATAGTATATTAAGATTTTTTGACCGAAACTTGAATTTCGAAAAGTTTTTTAGAATCTAATTTTCAGATGATTTTTTGCATGGACTTCCTTCATAACCTTCCCACATAAAATATATAAATGATCTGAAACGTTTCGTATCATTTCGAGTAGTCCTCAATTTAATTTGAATTTTTGACCAAAACTAGTATAAACTAGTGTATAAATATTATTATTTTTTTGAATAAAACTTGCATTTCTAAAAGTTTCGTAGAATCTAAGTATCAGATGATATTTTGCATGAACTTCTATCATAACCTTCCCTCGTAAAATATATAAATGATCTGAAAAGTTTCGTATCATTTCGAATAGTCCTCGATTTAATTTGATTTTTTGACGGAAACTAGTATAAAGTAGTGTATAATATATTATGTTTTTTTTGACCGAAACTTGCATTTTGAAAAGTTTCATAGATTCTTTTTTCAGATGATTTTTTGCATAGACTTCCATCATAACCTTCCATCGTAAAATATATAAATGATCTGAAAATTTTCGTATCATTTTGAACAATCCTCGATTTAATTTGATTTTTTGACCGAAAATAGTATAAACTAGTGTATAATATATTATGATTTTTTGACCAAAATTTGCATTTCGAAAAGTTTCGTAGAATCTAATTTTAAGATAATTTTTTGCATGGACTTCCATCATAACCTTCCCTCGTAAAATATAAAAATGATCTGAAAAGTTTTGTATCATTTCGAATAGTCCTTGATTTTATTTGATTTTTTGACCGAAACTAGTATTAACTGGTATATAATATATAATGATTTTTTGACCGAAACTTGCATTTCCAAAAGTTTCATAGAATCTAATTTTCAGATGATTTTCTCCTGGACTTTCATCTTAACCTTCCCTCGTTAAATATATAAATGATCTGACAAGTTTCGTATCATTTCGAAAAGTCCTTGATTTAATTTTATTTTTTGACCAAAAATAGTATAAACTATTGTATAATATATTATGATTTTTTGACCAAAAACTAATATACCTAGTGTATAATATATTATGATTTTTTGAACAAAATTGCATTTCAAAATGTTTCATAGAATCTAATTTTTTGATGATTTTTGCATGGTCTTCCATCCTAACATTCCATCGTAAAATGTATAAATGATCTCAAAGGTTTGTATCCTTTCGAATAGTCCTCGATTTAATTTGACTTTTTGACCTAAATTAGTATAAACTAGTGTATAATATATTATGATTTTTTGACCGAAACTTGCATTTCAAAATGTTTCGTAGAATCTAATTTTCAGATGATGTTTTGCATGGACTTCCATCATAACCTTCCCCCGCAAAATACATAAATGATCTGAAAAGTTTCGTATCATTTCGAATAGTCCTCGATTTAATTTGACTTTTTGACCAAAACTAGTATAAACTAGTGTATAGTATATTAAGATTTTTTGACCGAAACTTGAATTTCGAAAAGTTTTTTAGAATCTAATTTTCAGATGATTTTTTGCATGGACTTCCTTCATAACCTTCCCACATAAAATATATAAATGATCTGAAACGTTTCGTATCATTTCGAGTAGTCCTCGATTTAATTTGAATTTTTGACCAAAACTAGTATAAACTAGTGTATAAATATTATTATTTTTTTGATCAAAACTTGCATTTCTAAAAGTTTCGTAGAATCTAATTATCAGATGATATTTTGCATGAACTTATATCAAAACCTTCCCTCGTAAAATATATAAATGATCTGAAAAGTTTCGTATCATTTCGAATAGTCCTCGATTTAATTTGATTTTTTGACGGAAACTAGTATAAAGTAGTGTATAATATATTATGTTTTTTTTGACCGAAACTTGCATTTTGAAAAGTTTCATAGATTCTTTTTTCAGATGATTTTTTGCATAGACTTCCATCATAACCTTCCATTGTAAAATATATAAATGATCTGAAAAGTTTCGTATCATTTTGAACAATCCTCGATTTAATTTGATTTTTTGACCGAAAATAGTATAAACTAGTGTATAATATATTATGATTTTTTGACCAAAATTTGCATTTCGAAAAGTTTCGTAGAATCTAATTTTAAGATAATTTTTTGCATGGACTTCCATCATAACCTTCCCTCGTAAAATATAAAAATGATCTGAAAAGTTTTGTATCATTTCGAATAGTCCTTGATTTTATTTGATTTTTTGACAGAAACTAGTATTAACTGGTATATAATATATAATGATTTTTTGACCGAAACTTGCATTTCCAAAAGTTTCATAGAATCTAATTTTCAGATGATTTTCTCCTGGACTTTCATCTTCACCTTCCCTCGTTAAATATATAAATGATCTGACAAGTTTCGTATCATTTCGAACAGTCCTTGATTTAATTTTATTTTTTGACCAAAAATAGTATAAACTATTGTATAATATATTATGATTTTTTGACCAAAAACTAATATACCTAGTGTATAATATATTATGATTTTTTGAACAAAATTGCATTTCAAAATGTTTCATAGAATCTAATTTTTTGATGATTTTTGCATGGTCTTCCATCCTAACATTCCATCGTAAAATGTATAAATGATCTCAAAGGTTTGTATCATTTCGAATAGTCCTCGATTTAATTTGACTTTTTGACCAAAAGTAGTATAAACTAGTGTATAATATATTATGATTTTTTGACCGAAACTTGCATTTCAAAATGTTTCGTAGAATCTAATTTTCAGATGATGTTTTGCATGGACTTCCATCATAACCTTCCCTCGCAAAATACATAAATGATCTGAAAAGTTTCGTATCATTTCGAATAGTCCTCGATTTAATTTGACTTTTTGACAAAAACCACTATAAACTAGTGTATAGTATATTAAGATTTTTTGACCGAAACTTGAATTTCGAAAAGTTTTTTAGAATCTAATTTTCAAATGATTTTTTGCATGGACTTCCTTCATAACCTTACCACATAATATATATAAATGATCTGAAACGTTTCGTATCATTTCGAGTAGTCCTCGATTTAATTTGAATTTTTGACCAAAACTAGTATAAACTAGTGTATAAATATTATTATTTTTTTGATCAAAACTTGCATTTCTAAAAGTTTCGTAGAATCTAATTATCAGATGATATTTTGCATGAACTTCTATCATAACCTTCCCTCGTAAAATATATAAATGATCTGAAAAGTTTCGTATCATTTCGAATAGTCCTCGATTTAATTTGATTTTTTGACGGAAACTAGTATAAAGTAGTGTATAATATATTATGTTTTTTTTTTACCGAAACTTGCATTTTGAAAAGTTTCATAGATTCTTTTTTCAGATGATTTTTTGCATAGACTTCCATCATAACCTTCCATCGTAAAATATATAAATGATCTGAAAAGTTTCGTATCATTTTGAACAATCCTCGATTTAATTTGATTTTTTGACCGAAAATAGTATAAACTAGTGTATAATATATTATGATTTTTTGACCAAAATTTGCATTTCGAAAAGTTTCGTAGAATCTAATTTTAAGATAATTTTTTGCATGGACTTCCATCATAACCTTCCCTCGTAAAATATAAAAATGATCTGAAAAGTTTTGTATCATTTCGAATAGTCCTTGATTTTATTTGATTTTTTGACAGAAACTAGTATTAACTGGTATATAATATATAATGATTTTTTGACCGAAACTTGCATTTCCAAAAGTTTCATAGAATCTAATTTTCAGATGATTTTCTCCTGGACTTTCATCTTAACCTTCCCTCGTTAAATATATAAATGATCTGACAAGTTTCGTATCATTTCGAACAGTCCTTGATTTAATTTTATTTTTTGACCAAAAATAGTATAAACTATTGTATAATATATTATGATTTTTTGACCAAAAACTAATATACCTAGTGTATAATATATTATGATTTTTTGACCAAAATTGCATTTCAAAATGTTTCATAGAATCTAATTTTTTGATGATTTTTGCATGGTCTTCCATCCTAACATTCCATCGTAAAATGTATAAATGATCTCAAAGGTTTGTATCATTTCGAATAGTCCTCGATTTAATTTGACTTTTTGACCAAAAGTAGTATAAACTAGTGTATAATATATTATGATTTTTTGACCGAAACTTGCATTTCAAAATGTTTCGTAGAATCTAATTTTCAGATGATGTTTTGCATGGACTTCCATCATAACCTTCCCTCGCAAAATACATAAATGATCTGAAAAGTTTCGTATCATTTCGAATAGTCCTCGATTTAATTTGACTTTTTGACAAAAACCACTATAAACTAGTGTATAGTATATTAAGATTTTTTGACCGAAACTTGAATTTCGAAAAGTTTTTTAGAATCTAATTTTCAAATGATTTTTTGCATGGACTTCCTTCATAACCTTCCCACATAAAATATATAAATGATCTGAAATGTTTCGTATCATTTCGAGTAGTCCTCGATTTAATTTGAATTTTTGACCAAAACTGGTATAAACTAGTGTAAATATTTTATTATTTTTTTGACCAAATCTTGCATTTCTAAAAGTTTCGTAGAATCTAATTATCAGATGATATTTTGCATGCACTTCTATCATAACCTTCCCTCGTAAAATATATAAATGATCTGAAAAGTTTCGTATCATTTCGAATAGTCCTCGATTTAATTTGATTTTTTGACGGAAACTAGTATAAAGTAGTGTATAATATATTATGTTTTTTTTACCGAAACTTGCATTTTGAAAAGTTTCATAGATTCTTTTTTCAGATGATTTTTTGCATAGACTTCCATCATAACCTTCCATCGTAAAATATATAAATGATCTGAAAAGTTTCGTATCATTTTGAACAATCCTCGTTTTAATTTGATTTTTTGACCGAAAATAGTATAACCTAGTGTATAATATATTATGATTTTTTGACCAAAATTTGCATTTCGAAAAATTTCGTAGAATCTAATTTTAAGATAATTTTTTGCATGGACTTCCATCATAACCTTCCCTCGTAAAATATAAAAATGATCTGAAAAGTTTTGTATCATTTCGAATAGTCCTTGATTTTATTTGATTTTTTGACCGAAACTAGTATTAACTGATATATAATATATAATGATTTTTTGACCGAAACTTGTATTTCCAAAAGTTTCATAGAATCTAATTTTCAGATGATTTTCTCCTGGACTTTCATCTTAACCTTCCCTCGTTAAATATATAAATGATCTGACAAGTTTCGTATCATTTCGAACAGTCCTTGATTTAATTTTATTTTTTGACCAAAAATAGTATAAACTAGTGTATAATATATTATGATTTTTTGACCAAAAACTAATATACCTAGTTTATAATATATTATGATTTTTTGACAAAAATTGCATTTCAAAATGTTTCATAGAATCTAATTTTTTGATGATTTTTGCATTGTCTTCCATCATAACATTCCATCGTAAAATGTATAAATGATCTCAAAAGTTTTGTATCCTTTCGAATAGTCCTCGATTTAATTTGACTTTTTGACCTAAATTAGTATAAACTAGTGTATAATATATTATGATTTTTTGACCGAAACTTGCATTTCAAAATGTTTCGTAGAATCTAATTTTCAGATGATGTTTTGCATGGACTTCCATCATAACCTTCCCCCGCAAAATACATAAATGATCTGAAAAGTTTCGTATCATTTCGAATAGTCCTCGATTTAATTTGTCTTTTTGACCAAAACTAGTATAAACTAGTGTATAGTATATTAAGATTTTTTGACCGAAACTTGAATTTCGAAAAGTTTTTTAGAATCTAATTTTCAGATGATTTTTTGCATGGACTTCCTTCATAACCTTCCCACATAAAATATATAAATGATCTGAAACGTTTCGTATCATTTCGAGTAGTCCTCGATTTAATTTGAATTTTTTACCAAAACTAGTATAAACTAGTGTATAAATATAATTATTTTTTTGATCAAAACTTGCATTTCTAAAAGTTTCGTAGAATCTAATTATCAGATGATATTTTGCATGAACTTCTATCAAAACCTTCCCTCGTAAAATATATAAATGATCTGAAAAGTTTCGTATCATTTCGAATAGTCCTCGATTTAATTTGATTTTTTGACGGAAACTAGTATAAAGTAGTGTATAATATATTATGTTTTTTTTGACCGAAACTTGCATTTTGAAAAGTTTCATAGATTCTTTTTTCAGATGATTTTTTGCATAGACTTCCATCATAACCTTCCATCGTAAAATATATAAATGATCTGAAAATTTTCGGATCATTTTGAACAATCCTCGATTTAATTTTATTTTTTGACCGAAAATAGTATAAACTAGTGTATAATATATTATGATTTTTTGACCAAAATTTGCATTTCGAAAAGTTTCGTAGAATCTAATTTTAAGATAATTTTTTGCATGGACTTCCATCATAACCTTCCCTCGTAAAATATAAAAATGATCTGAAAAGTTTTGTATCATTTCGAATAGTCCTTGATTTTATTTGATTTTTTGACCGAAACTAGTATTAACTGGTATATAATATATAATGATTTTTTGACCGAAACTTGCATTTCTAAAAGTTTCATAGAATCTAATTTTCAGATGATTTTCTCCTGGACTTTCATCTTAACCTTCCCTCGTTAAATATATAAATGATCTGACAAGTTTCGTATCATTTCGAACAGTCCTTGATTTAATTTTATTTTTTAACCAAAAATAGTATAAACTAGTGTATAATATATTATGATTTTTTGAGCAAAAACTAATATACCTAGTGTATAATATATTATGATTTTTTGACCAAAATTGCATTTCAAAATGTTTCATAGAATCTAATTTTTTGATGATTTTTGCATTGTCTTCCATCATAACATTCCATCCTAAAATGTATAAATGATCTCAAAAGTTTTGTATCCTTTCGAATAGTCCTCGATTTAATTTGACTTTTTGACCTAAATTAGTATAAACTAGTGTATAATATATTATGATTTTTTGACCGAAACTTGCATTTCAAAGTGTTTCGTAGAATCTAATTTTCAGATGATGTTTTGCATGGACTTCCATCATAACCTTCCCCCGCAAAATACATAAATCATTTGAAAAGTTTCGTATCATTTCGAATAGTCCTCGATTTAATTTGTCTTTTTGTCCAAAACTAGTATAAACTAGTGTATAGTATATTAAGATATTTTGACCGAAAATTGAATTTCGAAAAGTTTTTTAGAATCAAATTTTCAGATGATTTTTTGCATGGACTTCCTTCATAACCTTACCACATAAAATATATAAATGATCTGAAACGTTTCGTATCATTTCGAGTAGTCCTCGATTTAATTTGAATTTTTGACCAAAACTAGTATAAACTAGTGTATAAATATTATTATTTTTTTGATCAAAACTTGCATTTCTAAAAGTTTCGTAGAATCTAATTATCAGATGATATTTTGCATGAACTTCTATCATAACCTTCCCTCGTAAAATATATAAATGATCTGAAAAGTTTCGTATCATTTCGAATAGTCCTCGATTTAATTTGATTTTTTGACGGAAACTAGTATAAAGTAGTGTATAATATATTATGTTTTTTTTTTACCTAAACTTGCATTTTGAAAAGTTTCATAGAATATTTTTTCAGATGATTTTTTGCATAGACTTCCATCATAACCTTCCATCGTAAAATATATAAATGATCTGAAAAGTTTCGTATCATTTTGAACAATCCTCGATTTAATTCGATTTTTGACCGAAAATAGTATAAACTAGGGTATAATATATTATGATTTTTTGACCAAAACTTGCATTTCGAAAAGTTTCGTAGAATCTAATTTTAAGATAATGTTTTGCATGGACTTCCATCATAACCTTCCCTCGTAAAATATAAAAATGATCTGAAAAGTTTTGTATCATTTCGAATAGTCCTTGATTTTATTTGATTTTTTGACCGAAACTAGTATTAACTGGTATATAATATATTATGATTTTTTGACCGAAACTTGCATTTCAAAAAGTTTCATAGAATCTAATTTTCAGATGATTTTCTCTTGGACTTTCATCTTAACCTTCCCTCGTTAAATATATAAATGATCTGACATGTTTTGTATCATTTCGAACAGTCCTTGATTTAATTTTATTTTTTGACCAAAAATAGTATAAACTAGTGTATAATATATTATGATTTTTTGACCAAAAACTAATATACCTAGTGTATAATATATTATGATTTTTTGACCAAAATTGCATTTCAAAATGTTTAATAGAATCTAATTTTTTGATGATTTTTGCATGGTCTTCCATCATAACATTCCATCGTAAAATGTATAAATGATCTCAAAAGTTTTGTATCATTTCGAATAGTCCTCGATTTAATTTGACTTTTTGACCAAAAGTAGTATAAACTAGTGTATAATATATTATGATTTTTTGACCGAAACTTGCATTTCAAAAAGTTTCGTAGAATCTAATTTTCAGATGATGTTTTGCATGGACTTCCATCATAACCTTCCCCCGCAAAATACATAAATGATCTGAAAAGTTTCGTATCATTTCGAATAGTCCTCGATTTAATTTGACTTTTTTGACCAAAACTAGTATAAACTAGTGTATAGTATATTAAGATTTTTTGACCGAAACTTGAATTTCAAAAAGTTTTTTAGAATCTAATTTTCAGATGATTTTTTGCATGGACTTCCTTCATAACCTTCCCACATAAAATATATAAATGACCTGAAACGTTTCGTATCATTTCGAGTAGTCCTCGATTTAATTTGAATTTTTGACCAAAACTAGTATAAACTAGTGTATAAATATTATTATTTTTTTGATCAAAACATGCATTTCTAAAAGTTTCGTAGAATCTAATTATCAGATGATATTTTGCATGGACTTCTATCATAACCTTCCCTCGTAAAATATATAAATGATCTGAAAAGTTTCGTATCATTTCGAATAGTCCTCGATTTAATTTGATTTTTTGACGGAAACTAGTATAAAGTAGTGTATAATATATTATGTTTTTTTTTGACCGAAACTTGCATTTTGAAAAGTTTCATAGGATCTTTTTTCAGATGATTTTTTGCATAGACTTCCATCATAACCTTCCATCGTAAAATATATAAATGATCTGAAAAGTTTCGTATCATTTTGAACAATCCTCGATTTAATTTGATTTTTTGACCAAAAATAGTATAAACTAGTGTATAATATATTATGATTTTTTGACTGAAACTTGCATTTTGAAAAGTTTCGTAGAATCTAATTTTAAGATAATTTTTTGCATGGACTTCCATCATAACCTTCCCTCGTAAAATATAAAAATGATCTGAAAAGTTTTGTATCATTTCGAATAGTCCTTGATTTTATTTGATTTTTTGACCGAAACTAGTATTAACTAGTATATAATATATTATGATTTTTTGACCGAAACTTGCATTTTGAAAAGTTTCATAGAATCTAATTTTCAGATGATTTTTTCCTAGACTTCCATCTTAACCTTCCCTCGTTAAATATATAAATGACCTGACAAGTTTCGTATCATTTCGAACAGTCCTCGATTTAATTTTATTTTTTTGACCAAAAATAGTATAAACTAGTGTATAATATATTTTGATTTTTTGACCAAAAACTAATATAACTAGTGTATAATATATTATGATTTTTTGACCATTATTGCATTTCAAAATGTTTCATAGAATCTAATTTTTTAATGATTTTTGCATGGTCTTCCATCATAACATTTCGTCGTAAAATATATAAATGATCTGAAAAGTTTTGTATCATTTCGAATAGTCCTCGATTTAATTTGTCTTTTTGACCAAAAGTAGTATAAACTAGTGTATATCTTATGATTTTTTGACCGAAAATTGCATCTCAAAATGTTTCGTAGAATCTATTATTCAGATGATGTTTTGCATGGACTTCCATCATAACCTTCCCTCGCAAAATACATAAATGATCTGTAAAGTTTCGTATCATTTCGAATAGTCCTCGATTTAATGTGACTTTTTGACCAAAACTAGTATAAACTAGTGTATAGTATATTAAGATTTTTTGACCGAAACTTAAATTTCGAAAAGTTTCTTAGAATATAATTTTAGGATGATTTTTTGTGTGGACTTCCATCATAACCTTCCCACATAAAATATATAAATGATCTGAAAAGTTTCGTATCATTTCGAGTAGTCCTCGATTTAATATGAATTTTTGACCAAAACTAGTATAAACTAGTGTATAAATATTATTATTTTTTGACCAAAACTTGCATTTCTAAAAGTTTCGTAGAATCTAATTTTCAGATGATTTTTTGCATAAACTTCTAGCATAACCTTCCCTCGTAAAATATATAAATGATCTGAAAAGTTTCGTATCATTTCGAATAGTCCTCGATTTAATTTAATTTTTTGACGGAAAATAGTATAGAGCAGTGTTTAATATATTATGTTTTTTTGACCGAAACTTCCATTTTGAAAATTTTCATAGAATCTTTTTTTCAGAAGATTTTTTGTATAGACTTCCATCATAACCTTCCCTCGTAAAATATATAAATGATCTGAAAAGTTTCGTATCATTTTGAACAATCCTCGATTTAATTTGATTTTTCGACCAAAAATAGTATAAACTAGTGTATAATATATTATGATTTTTTGACCAAAACATGCATTTCGAAAAGTTTTGTAGAATCTAATTTTATGATAATTTTTTGCATGGACTTCCATCATAACCTTCCCTCGTAAAATATATAGATGATCTGAAAAGTACCGTATCATTTCTAATAGTCCTTGATTTTATTTAATTTTTTGACTTAAACTAGTATTAACTAGTATATAATATATTATGATTTTTTGACCGAAACTTGCATTTCCAAAAGTTTCAAAGAATCTAATTTTCATATGATATTTCCTAGACTTCCATCTTACCCCCTCGTTAAATATATAAATGATCTGAAAAGTTTCGTATCATTTCGAACAGTCCTCAAATTAATTTTATTTTTTGTCCAAAAAAAGTATAAACTTGTGTATAATTTATTATGATTTTTTGACCAAAAACTAATATAACTAGTGCATAACATATTATGATTTTTTGACCAAAATTGCATTTCAAAATATTTCATGGAATCTAATTTTTTGATGGTTTTTGCATGGACTTCCATCATAACATTCCGTCGTAAAATATATAAATGATCTGAAAAGTTTTGTATCATTTCGAATAGTCCTCGATTTAATTTGACTTTTTGACCAAAACTAGTATAAAGTAGTGTATAAATATTATTATTTTTTGACAAAAACTTGCATTTCTAAAAGTTTCGTAGAATCTAATTTTCAGATGATTTTTTGCATGAACTTCTATCATAACCTTCCCTCGTAAAATATATAAATGATCTGAAAAGTTTTGTATCATTTCGAATAGTCCTCGATCTAATTTGATTTTTTGACGGAAACTAGTATAAAGTAGTGTGTAATATATTATGTTTTTTTGACCAAAACTTGCATTTTGAAATGTTTCATAGAATCTTTTTTTCAGATGATTTTTTGCATGGACTTCCATCATAACCTTCCCTCGTAAAATATATAAATGATCTGAAAAGTTTCGTATCATTTTGAACAATCCTCGATTTAATTTGTTTTTTCGACCGAAAATAGTATAAACTAGTGTATAATATACTATGATTTTTTGACCAAAACTTGCATTTGGAAAAGTTTCGTAGAATCTAATTTTAAGATAATTTTTTGCATGAACTTCCATCATAACCTTCCCTCGTAAAATATATAAATGATCTGTAAAGTTTCGTATCATTTAGAATAGTCCTCGATTTAATTTGATTTTTTGACGGAAACTAGTAAAAAGTAGTGTATAATATATTATGTTTTTTTGACAAAAACTTGCATTTTTAAATGTTTCATAGAATCTGTTTTTCAGATGAATTTTTGCATGGACTTCCATCATAACCTTCCCTTGTAAAATATATAAATGATCTGAAAAGTTTCGTATCATTTTGAACAATCCTCGATTTAATTTGATTTTTCGACCGAAAAAGTATAAACTAGTGTATAATATATTATGATTTTTTTACCAAAACATGCATTTCGAAAAGTTTCGTAGAATCTAATTTTAAGATAATTTTTTGCATGGACTTACATCATATCCTTCCCTCGTAAAATATATAAATGATCTGAAAAGCTTTGTATCATTTCTAATAGTCCTTGATTTTATTTGATTTTTTGACTGAAACTAGTATTAACCAGTATATAATATATTATGATTTTTTGACCGAAACTTGCATTTCGAAAAGTTTCATAGAATCTAATTTTCAGATGATTTTTTCCTGGACTTCCATCTTAACCTTCCCTCGTTAAATATATAAATGATCTGAAAAGTTTCGTATCATTTCGAACAATCCTCGATTTAATTTTACTTTTTGACCTAAAATAGTATAAACTAGTGTATAATTTATTATGATTTTTTGACCAAAAACTAATATAACTAGTGCATAACATATTATGATTTTTTGACCAAAATTGCATTTCAAAATGTTTCATGGAATCTAATTTTTTGATGATTTTTGCATGGACTTCCATCATAACATTCCGCCGTAAAATATATAAATGATCTGAAATTTTTTGTATCATTTCGAATAGTCCTCGATTTAATTTGACTTTTTGACGGAAACTAGTATAAACTAGTGTATAATATATTATGATTTTTTGACCGAAACTTGTATTTCAAAAAGTTTCGTATAATCTATTTTTACGATGATTTTTTGCGTGGACTTCCATCATAACCTTCCCTCGCAAAATACATAAATGATCTGAAAAGTTTCGTATCATTTCGAATAGTCCTGGATTTAATTTGACTTTTTGACCAAAACTAGTATAAACTAGTGTATAGTATATTAAGATTTTTTGACCGAAACTTGAATTTCGAAAAGTTTCTTAGAATGTAATTTTCAGATGATTTTTTGCATGGACTTCCATCATACCTTCCCACATAAAATATATAAATGATCTGAAAAGTTTCGTATCATTTCGAGTAGTCCTCGATTTAATATGAATTTTTGACCAAAACTAGTCTAAAGTAGTGTATAAATATTATTATTTTTTGACCAAAACTTGCATTTCTAAAAGTTTCGTAGAATCTAATTTTCAGATGATTTTTTGCATGAACTTCTATCATAACCTTCCCTCGTAAAATATATAAATGATCTGAAAAGTTTCGTATCATTTCGAATAGTCCTCGATTTAATTTGATTTTTTGACGGAAACTAGTATAAAGTAGTGTATAATATATTATGTTTTTTTGACCGAAACATGCATTTTGAAAAGTTTCATAGAATCTTTTTTTCAGATGATTTTTTGCATGGACTTCCATCATAACCTTCCCTCGTAAAATATATAAATGATCTGAAAAGTTTCGTATCATTTTGAACAATCCTCGATTTAATTTGATTTTTCGACCGAAAATAGTTTAAACTAGTATATAATATATTATGATTTTTTTGATCAAAACTTGCATTTCGAAAAGTTTCGTAGAATCTAATTTTAAGATAATTTTTTGCATGGACTTCCATCATAACCTTCCCTCGTAAAATATATAAATGATCTGAAAATTTTCGTATCATTTCTAATAGTCCTTGATTTTATTTGATTTTTTGACTGAAACTAGTATTAACTAGTATATAATATATTATGATTTTTTGACCGAAACTTGCATTTCGAAAATTTTCATAGAATCTAATTTTCAGATGATTTTTTCCTGGACTTCCTTCTTAACCTTCCCTCGTTAAATATATAAATGATCTGAAAAGTTTCGTATCATTTCGAACAGTCCTGGATTTAATTTTATTTTTTGACCAAAAATAGTATAAACTAGTGTATAATTTATTATGATTTTTTGACCAAAAACTAATATAACTAGTGCATAACATATTATGATTTTTTGACCAAAATTGCATTTCAAAATGTTTCATGGAATCTAATTTTTTGATGATTTTTGCATGGACTTCCATCATAACATTCCGTCGTAAAATATATAAATGATCTGAAAAGTTTTGTATCATTTCGAATAGTCCTCGATTTAATTTGACTTTTTGACCAAAACTAGTATAAACTAGTGTATAATATATTATGATTTTTTGACCAAAACTTGTATTTCAAAAAGATTCGTAGAATCTATTTTTCAGATGATTTTTTGCATGGACTTCCATCATAACCTTCCCTCGCAAAATACATAAATGATCTGAAAAGTTTCGTATCATTTCGAATAGTCCTCGATTTAATTTGACTTTTTGACATAAACTAGTATAAACTAGTGTATAGTATATTAAGATTTTTTGACCGAAACTTGAATTTCGAAAAGTTTCTTAGAATATAATTTTCAGATTTTTTGCATGGACTTCCATCATACCTTCCCACATAAAATATATAAATGATATGAAAAGTTTCGTATCATTTCGAGTAGTCATCGATTTAATATGAATTTTTGACAAAAACTAGTATAAAGTAGTGTATCAATATTACTCCCTCTGTCCCATATTATTTATCACATTTGATCATTTCACACCGATTAAGAAACAGTAATAAATGAAAGAGAGGAAATAGTAATTTTACCAAATTATCCTAATTAATTATTGGTGTATTCAAATTAGCATTAATGTTAAGTGAGAAAATAATTAATTAAGAGTATTTATTAGAGGATACAATTGGAAGATTAAATATAAAAATGTCTTGGTAATCTAAAGTGACAAGTATTTTGGGACAATTTTTTCCCTCAAATGTGACAATTATTTTGGGACGGAGGGAGTATTATTTTTTGACCAAAACTTGCATTTCTAAAAGTTTCGTAGAATCTAATTTTCAGATGATTTTTTGCATGAACTTCTATCATAACCTTCCCTCGTAAAATATATAAATGATCTAAAAAGTTTCGTATCATTTCGAATAGTCCTCGATCTAATTTGATTTTTTGACGGAAACTAGTATAAAGTAGTGTGTAATATATTATGTTTTTTTGACCAAAACTTGCATTTTGAAATGTTTCATAGAATCTATTTTTCAGATGATTTTTTGCATGGACTTCCATCATAACCTTCCCTCGCAAAATACATAAATGATCTGAAAATTTTCGTATCATTTAGAATAGTCCTCGATTTAATTTGACTTTTTGACATAAACTAGTATAAACTAGTGTATAGTATATTAAGATTTTTTGACCGAAACTTGAATTTCGAAAAGTTTCTTAGAATGTAATTTTCAGATGATTTTTTGCATGGACTTCCATCATACCTTCCCACATAAAATGTATAAATGATCTGAAAAGTTTCGTATCATTTCGAGTAGTCATCGATTTAATATGAATTTTTGACAAAAACTAGTATAAAGTAGTGTATAAATATTATTATTTTTTGACAAAAACTTGCATTTCTAAAAGTTTCGTAGAATCTAATTTTCAGATGATTTTTTGCATGAACTTCTATCATAACCTTCCCTCGTAAAATATATAAATGATCTAAAAAGTTTCGTATCATTTCGAATAGTCCTCGATTTAATTTGATTTTGTGACAGAAACTAGTATAAAGTAGTGTATAATATATTATGATTTTTTGACCAAAACTTGCATTTTGAAATGTTTCATAGAATCTTTTTTTCAGATGATTTTTTGCATGGACTTCCATCATAACCTTCCCTCGTAAAATATATAAATGATCTGAAAAGTTTCGTATCATTTTGAACAATCCTCGATTTAATTTGATTTTTCGACCGAAAATAGTATAAACTAGTATATAATATATTATGATTTTTTTGACCAAAACTTGCATTTCGAAAAGTTTCGTAGAATCTAATTTTAAGATAATTTTTTGCATGGACTTCCATCATAACCTTCCCTCGTAAAATATATAAATGATCTGAAAATTTTCGTATCATTTTTAATAGTCCTTGATTTTATTTTATTTTTTGACTGAAACTAGTATTAACTAGTATATAATATATTATGATTTTTTGACCGAAACTTGCATTTCGAAAATTTTCATAGAATCTAATTTTCAGATGATTTTTTCCTGGACTTCCTTCTTAACCTTCCCTCGTTAAATATATAAATGATCTGAAAAGTTTCGTATCATTTCGAACAGTCCTGGATTTAATTTTATTTTTTGACCAAAAATAGTATAAACTAGTGTATAATTTATTATGATTTTTTGACCAAAAACTAATATAACTAGTGCATAACATATTATGATTTTTTGACCAAAATTGCATTTCAAAATGTTTCATGGAATCTAATTTATTGATGATTTTTGCATGGACTTCCATCATAACATTCCGTCGTAAAATATATAAATGATCTGAAAAGTTTTGTATCATTTCGAATAGTCCTCGATTTAATTTGACTTTTTGACCAAAACTAGTATAAACTAGTGTATAATATATTATGATTTTTTGACCAAAACTTGTATTTCAAAAAGTTTCGTAGAATCTATTTTTCAGATGATTTTTTGCATGGACTTCCATCATAACCTTCCCTCGCAAAATACATAAATGATCTGAAAAGTTTCGTATCATTTCGAATAGTCCTCGATTTAATTTGACTTTTTGACATAAACTAGTATAAACTAGTGTATAGTATATTATGATTTTTTGACCGAAACTTGAATTTCGAAAAGTTTCTTAGAATGTAATTTTCAGATTTTTTGCATGGACTTCCATCATACCTTCCCACATAAAATATATAAATGATATGAAAAGTTTCGTATCATTTCGAGTAGTCATCGATTTAATATGAATTTTTGACAAAAACTAGTATAAAGTAGTGTATAAATATTACTCCCTCTGTCCCATATTATTTATCACATTTGATCATTTCACACCGATTAAGAAACAGTAATAAATGAAAGAGAGGAAATAGAAATTTTACCAAATTATCCTAATTAATTATTGGTGTATTCAAATTAGCATTAATGTTAAGTGAGAAAATAATTAATTAAGAGTATTTATTAGAGGATACAATTGGAAGATTAAATATAAAAATGTCTTGGTAATCTAAAGTGACAAGTATTTTGGGACAATTTTTTCCCTCAAATGTGACAATTATTTTGGGACGGAGGGAGTATTATTTTTTGACCAAAACTTGCATTTCTAAAAGTTTCGTAGAATCTAAATTTCAGATGATTTTTTGCATGAACTTCTATCATAACCTTCCCTCGTAAAATATATAAATGATCTAAAAAGTTTCGTATCATTTCGAATAGTCCTCGATCTAATTTGATTTTTTGACGGAAACTAGTATAAAGTAGTGTGTAATATGTTATGTTTTTTTGACCAAAACTTGCATTTTGAAATGTTTCATAGATTCTATTTTTCAGATGATTTTTTGCATGGACTTCCATCATAACCTTCCCTCGCAAAATACATAAATGATCTGAAAAGTTTCGTATCTTTTAGAATAGTCCTCGATTTAATTTGACTTTTTGACATAAACTAGTATAAACTAGTGTATAGTATATTAAGATTTTTTGACCGAAACTTGAATTTCGAAAAGTTTCTTAGAATGTAATTTTTAGATGATTTTTTGCATGGACTTCCATCATACCTTCCCACATAAAATGTATAAATGATCTGAAAAGTTTCGTATCATTTCGAGTAGTCATCGATTTAATATGAATTTTTGATAAAAACTAGTATAAAGTAGTGTATAAATATTATTATTTTTTGACAAAAACTTGCATTTCTAAAAGTTTCGTAGAATCTAATTTTCAGATGATTTTTTGCATGAACTTCTATCATAACCTTCCCTCGTAAAATATATAAATGATATAAAAAGTTTCGTATCATTTCGAATAGTCCTCGATTTAATTTGATTTTTTGACAGAAACTAGTATAAAGTAGTTTATAATATATTATGATTTTTTGACCAAAACTTGCATTTTGAAATGTTTCATAGAATCTTTTTTTCAGATGATTTTTTGCATGGACTTCCATCATAACCTTCCCTCGTAAAATATATAAATGATCTGAAAAGTTTCGTATCATTTTGAACAATCCTCGATTTAATTTGATTTTTCGACCGAAAATAGTATAAACTAGTATATAATATATTATGATTTTTTTGACCAAAACTTGCATTTCGAAAAGTTTCGTAGAATCTAATTTTAAGATAATTTTTTGCATGGACTTCCATCATAACCTTCCCTCGTAAAATATATAAATGATCTGAAAATTTTCGTATCATTTCTAATAGTCCTTGATTTTATTTGATTTTTTGACTGAAACTAGTATTAACTAGTATATAATATATTATGATTTTTTGACCGAAACTTGCATTTCGAAAATTTTCATAGAATCTAATTTTCAGATGATTTTTTCTTGGACTTCCTTCTTAACCTTCCCTCGTTAAATATATAAATGATCTGAAAAGTTTCGTATCATTTCGAACAGTCCTGGATTTAATTTTATTTTTTGACCAAAAATAATATAAACTAGTGTATAATTTATTATGATTTTTTGACCAAAAACTAATATAACTAGTGCATAACATATTATGATTTTTTGACCAAAATTGCATTTCAAAATGTTTCATGGAATCTAATTTTTTGATGATTTTTGCATGGACTTCCATCATAACATTCCGTCGTAAAATATATAAATGATCTGAAAAGTTTTGTATCATTTCGAATAGTCCTCGATTTAATTTGACTTTTTGACCAAAACTAGTATAAACTAGTGTATAATATATTATGATTTTTTGACCAAAACTTGTATTTCAAAAAGTTTCGTAGAATCTATTTTTCAGATGATTTTTTGCATGGACTTCCATCATAACCTTCCCTCGCAAAATACATAAATGATCTGAAAAGTTTCGTATCATTTCGAATAGTCCTCGATTTAATTTGACTTTTTGACATAAACTAGTATAAACTAGTGTATAGTATATTAAGATTTTTTGACCGAAACTTGAATTTCGAAAAGTTTCTTAGAATGTAATTTTAAGATGATTTTTTGCATGGACTTTCATCATACCTTCCCACATAAAATATATAAATGATATGAAAAGTTTCGTATCATTTCGAGTAGTCATCGATTTAATATGAATTTTTGACAAAAACTAGTATAAAGTAGTGTATAAATATTACTCCCTCTGTCCCATATTATTTATCACATTTGATCATTTCACACCGATTAAGAAACAGTAATAATTGAAAGAGAGGAAATAGTAATTTTACCAAATTATCCTAATTAATTATTGGTGTATTCAAATTAGCATTAATGTTAAGTGAGAAAATAATTAATTAAGAGTATTTATTAGAGGATACAATTGGAAGATTAAATATAAAAATGTCTTGGTAATCTAAAGTGACAAGTATTTTGGGACAATTTTTTCCCTCAAATGTGACAATTATTTTGGGACGGAGGGAGTATTATTTTTTGACCAAAACTTGCATTTCTAAAAGTTTCGTAGAATCTAATTTTCAGATGATTTTTTGCATGAACTTCTATCATAACCTTCCCTCGTAAAATATATAAATGAGCTAAAAAGTTTCGTATCATTTCGATAGTCCTCGATTTAATTTGATTTTTTGACAGAAACTAGTATAAAGTAGTGTATAATATATTATGATTTTTTGACCAAAACTTGCATTTTGAAATGTTTCATAGAATCTTTTTTTCAGATGATTTTTTGCATGGACTTCCATCATAACCTTCCCTCGTAAAATATATAAATGATCTGAAAAGTTTCGTATCATTTTGAACAATCCTCGATTTAATTTGATTTTTCGACCGAAAATAGTATAAACTAGTATATAATATATTATGATTTTTTTGACCAAAACTTGCATTTCGAAAAGTTTCGTAGAATCTAATTTTAAGATAATTTTTTGCATGGACTTCCATCATAACCTTCCCTCGTAAAATATATAAATGATCTGAAAATTTTCGTATCATTTCTAATAGTCCTTGATTTTATTTGATTTTTTGACTGAAACTAGTATTAACTAGTATATAATATATTATGATTTTTTGACCGAAACTTGCATTTCGAAAATTTTCATAGAATCTAATTTTCAGATGATTTTTTCTTGGACTTCCTTCTTAACCTTCCCTCGTTAAATATATAAATGATCTGAAAAGTTTCGTATCATTTCGAACAGTCCTGGATTTAATTTTATTTTTTGACCAAAAATAATATAAACTAGTGTATAATTTATTATGATTTTTTGACCAAAAACTAATATAACTAGTGCATAACATATTATGATTTTTTGACCAAAATTGCATTTCAAAATGTTTCATGGAATCTAATTTTTTGATGATTTTTGCATGGACTTCCATCATAACATTCCGTCGTAAAATATATAAATGATCTGAAAAGTTTTGTATCATTTCGAATAGTCCTCGATTTAATTTGACTTTTTGACCAAAACTAGTATAAACTAGTGTATAATATATTATGATTTTTTGACCAAAACTTGTATTTCAAAAAGTTTCGTAGAATCTATTTTTCAGATGATTTTTTGCATGGACTTCCATCATAACCTTCCCTCGCAAAATACATAAATGATCTGAAAAGTTTCGTATCATTTCGAATAGTCCTCGATTTAATTTGACTTTTTGACATAAACTAGTATAAACTAGTGTATAGTATATTAAGATTTTTTGACCGAAACTTGAATTTCGAAAAGTTTCTTAGAATGTAATTTTAAGATGATTTTTTGCATGGACTTTCATCATACCTTCCCACATAAAATATATAAATGATATGAAAAGTTTCGTATCATTTCGAGTAGTCATCGATTTAATATGAATTTTTGACAAAAACTAGTATAAAGTAGTGTATAAATATTACTCCCTCTGTCCCATATTATTTATCACATTTGATCATTTCACACCGATTAAGAAACAGTAATAATTGAAAGAGAGGAAATAGTAATTTTACCAAATTATCCTAATTAATTATTGGTGTATTCAAATTAGCATTAATGTTAAGTGAGAAAATAATTAATTAAGAGTATTTATTAGAGGATACAATTGGAAGATTAAATATAAAAATGTCTTGGTAATCTAAAGTGACAAGTATTTTGGGACAATTTTTTCCCTCAAATGTGACAATTATTTTGGGACGGAGGGAGTATTATTTTTTGACCAAAACTTGCATTTCTAAAAGTTTCGTAGAATCTAATTTTCAGATGATTTTTTGCATGAACTTCTATCATAACCTTCCCTCGTAAAATATATAAATGAGCTAAAAAGTTTCGTATCATTTCGATAGTCCTCGATTTAATTTGATTTTTTGACAGAAACTAGTATAAAGTAGTGTATAATATATTATGATTTTTTGACCAAAACTTGCATTTTGAAATGTTTCATAGAATCTTTTTTTCAGATGATTTTTTGCATGGATTTCCATCATAACCTTCCCTCGTAAAATATACAAATGATCTGAAAAGTTTCGTATCATTTTGAACAATCCTCGATTTAATTTGATTTTTCGACCGAAAATAGTATAAACTAGTATATAATATATTATGAATTTTTTGACCAAAACTTGCATTTCGAAAAGTTTCGAAGAATCTATTTTTCAGATGATTTTTTTGCATGGACTTCCATCATAACCTTCCCTCGCAAAATACATAAATGATCTGAAAAGTTTCGTATCATTTCGAATAGTCCTCGATTTAATTTGTCTTTTTGACATAAACTAGTATAAACTAGTGTATAGTATATTAAGATTTTTTGACCGAAACTTGAATTTCGAAAAGTTTCTTAGAATGTAATTTTAAGATGATTTTTTGCATGGACTTCCATAATACCTTCCCACATAAAATATATAAATGATCTGAAAAGTTTCGTATCATTTCGAGTAGTCATCGATTTAATATGAATTTTTGACAAAAACTAGTATAAAGTAGTGTATAAATATTATTATTTTTTGACCAAAACTTGCATTTCTAAAAGTTTCGTAGAATCTAATTTTCAGATGATTTTTTGCAAGAACTTCTATCATAACCTTCCATCGTAAAATATATAAATAATCTGAAAAGTTTCGTATCATTTCGAATAGTCCTCGATTTAATTTGATTTTTTGACAGAAACTAATATAAAGTAGTGTATAATATATTATGATTTTTTTACCAAAACTTGCATTTTGAAATGTTTCATAGAATCTTTTTTTCAGATGATTTTTTGCATGGACTTCCATCATAACCTTCCCTCGTAAAATATATAAATGATCTGAAAAGTTTCGTATCATTTTGAACAATCCTCGATTTAATTTGATTTTTAGACCGAAAATAGTATAAACTAGTATATAATATATTATGATTTTTTTGACCAAAACTTGCATTTCGAAAAGTTTCGTAGAATCTAATTTTAAGATAATTTTTTGCTTGGACATCCATCTTAACCTTCCCTCGTTAAATATATAAATGATCTGAAAAGTTTCGTATCATTTCGAATAGTCCTTGATTTTTTGACTGAAACTAGTATTAACTAGTATATAATATATTATGATTTTTTGACCGAAACTTGCATTTCGAAAAGTTTCATAGAATCTAATTTTCAGATGATTTTTTCCTGGACTTCCTTCTTAACCTTCCCTCGTTAAATATATAAATAATCTGAAAAGTTTCGTATCATTTCGAACAGTCCTGGATTTAATTTTATTTTTTGACCAAAAATAGTATAAACTAGTGTATAATTTATTATGATTTTTTGACCAAAAACTAATATAACTAGTGCATAACATATTATGATTTTTTGACCAAAATTGCATTTCAAAATGTTTCATGGAATCTAATTTTTTGATGATTTTTGCATGGACTTCCATCATAACATTCCGTAGTAAAATATATAAATGATCTGAAAAGTTTTGTATCATTTCGAATAGTCCTCGATTTAATTTGACTTTTTGACCAAAACTAGTATAAACTAGTGTATAATATATTACGATTTTTTGACCGAAACTTGTATTTCAAAAAGTTTCGTAGAATCTATTTTTCAGATGATTTTTTGCATGGACTTCCATCATAACCTTCCCTCGCAAAATACATAAATGATCTGAAAAGTGTCGTATCATTTCGAATAGTCCTCAATTTAATTTGACTTTTTGACATAAACTAGTATTAACTAGTGTATAATATATTATGATTTTTTGACCGAAACTTGTATTTCAAAAAGTTTCGTAGAATCTATTTTTCAGATGATTTTTTGCATGGACTTCCATCATAACCTTCCCTCGCAAAATACATAAATGATCTGAAAAGTGTCGTATCATTTCGAATAGTCCTCAATTTAATTTGACTTTTTGACATAAACTAGTGTATAGTATATTAAGATTTTTTGACCGAAACTTGAATTTCGAAAAGTTTCTTAGAATGTAATTTTCAGATGATTTTTTGCATGGACTTCCATCATACCTTCCCACATAAAATATATAAATGATCTGAAAAGTTTCATATCATTTCTAGTAGTCATCGATTTAATATGAATTTTTGACAAAAACTAGTATAAAGTAGTGTATAAATATTATTATTTTTTGACCAAAACTTGCATTTCTAAAAGTTTCGTAGAATCTAATTTTCAGATGATTTTTTGCATGAACTTCTATCATAACCTTCCCTCGTAAAATATATAAATAATCTGAAAAGTTTTGTATCATTTCGAATAGTCCTCGATTTAATTTGATTTTTTGACAGAAACTAGTATAAAGTAGTGTATAATATACTATGATTTTTTGACCAAAACTTGCATTTTGAAATGTTTCATAGAATCTTTTTTTCAGATGATTTTTTGCATGGACTTCCATCATAACCTTCCCTCGTAAAATATATAAATGATCTGAAAAGTTTCGTATCATTTTGAACAATCCTCGATTAAATTTGATTTTTCGACCGAAAATAGTATAAACTAGTATATAATATATTATAATTTTTTTGACCAAAACTTGCATTTCGAAAAGTTTCGTAGAATCTAATTTTAAGATAATTTTTTGCATGGACTTCCATCATAACCTTCCCTTGTAAAATATATAAATGATCCGAAAAGTTTCGTATCATTTCGAATAGTCCTTGATTTTATTTGATTTTCTGACCGAAACTAGTATTAACTAGTATATAATATATTATAATTTTTCCTGGACATCCATCTTAACCTTCCCTCGTTAAATATATAAATGATCTGAAAAGTTTAGTATAAACTATTGTATAGTATATTAAGATTTTTTGACCGAAACTTGAAATTCAAAAAGTTTCTTAGAATGTAATTTTCAGATGATTTTTTGCATGAACTTCCATCATACCTTCCCACATAAAATATATAAATGATTTGAAAAGTTTCGTATCATTTTGAGTAGTCCTCGATTTAATATGAATTTTTGACCAAAACTAGTATAAAGTAGTGTATGAATATTATTATTTTTTGACCAAAACTTGCATTTCTAAACGTTTCGTAGAATCTAATTTTCAGATAATTTTTTGCATGGACTTCCATCATAACCTTCCCTCGTAAAATATATAAATGATCTGAAAATTTTCGTATCATTTCTAATAGTCCTTGATTTTATTTGATTTTTTGACTGAAACTAGTATTAACTAGTATATAATATATTATGATTTTTTGACCGAAACTTGCATTTCGAAAAGTTTCATAGAATCTAATTTTCAGATGATTTTTTCCTGGACTTCCTTCTTAACCTTCCCTCGTTAAATATATAAATGATCTGAAAAGTTTCGTATCATTTCGAACAGTCCTGGATTTAATTTTATTTTTTGACCAAAAATAGTATAAACTAGTGTATAATTTATTATGATTTTTTGATCAAAAACTAATATAACTAGTGCATAACATATTATGATTTTTTGACCAAAATTGCATTTCAAAATGTTTCATGGAATCTAATTTTTTGATGATTTTTGCATGGACTTCCATCATAACATTCCGTCGTAAAATATATAAATGATCTGAAAAGTTTTGTATCATTTCGAATAGTCCTCGATTTAATTTGACTTTTTGACGGAACCTAGTATAAACTAGTGTATAATATATTATGATTTTTTGACCGAAACTTGTATTTCAAAAAGTTTCGTAGAATCTATTTTTCAGATGATTTTTTGCATGGTCTTCCATCATAACCTTCCCTCGCAAAATACATAAATGATCTGAAAAGTTTCGTATCATTTCGAATAGTCCTCGATTTAATTTGACTTTTTGACCAAAACTAGTATAAACTAGTGTATAGTATATTAAGATTTTTTGACCTAAACTTGAAATTTGAAAAGTTTCTTAGAATGTAATTTTCAGATGATTTTTTGCATGGACTTCCATCATAACCTTCCCTCGTAAAATATATAAATTATCCGAAAAGTTTCGTATCATTTCGAATAGTCCTTGGTTTTTTTTTTGACCGGATCTAGTATTAACTAGTATATAATATATTATGATATTTTGACTGAAACTTGCATTTCGAAAAGTTTCATAGAATCTAATTTTCAGATGATTTTTTCTTGGACTTCCATCTTAACATTCCCTCGTTAAATATATAAATGATCTGAAAAGTTTCGTATCATTTCGAACAGTCCTCAATTTAATTTTAATTTTATTTTGGGGAGATTCCCCTCTCCTTCAGCCCATGAGATTCAAATGGCCCGGATTGAAGCCGAAGACCTATTCGAGGTCAAGGTGGATATCATCCGGAAGATGACGGGCCTGTATCCATATGGCGATTGGATGGGACGGGGGGCGCGGGCCCTGGACAATCCTCGTACCGCCACTGGCGAGGAGTCCTTAAGTAGGCTCCTTCAGATGCGTGAGGACCTGCGGGATGGGAATTGCCGCCGATCTACAACCTTCAGGCTGTTGGTCGAAAGAGTGCCCTTACGGGCGGATGCGGATCAACACTCAGCCACCTAAGACAGGATGAGATCGTGTGCAAGACGCGACGCTCCCTATGATATCAGAGGTCTTTTTCCCATGTCTTTCTTGGTTGGTAAACCCAACCGGCTATTTCCTTTTCGACAAGTCTTTTCTCATTGCTTAAAGTAAAGCAAAATTTTAACTTAACTCGCCATGAACTTGGACTTCCAGTTAGACGTATACTTATATAACAACAACAACTTATACTTATACTTAGAGTCGGGGTGGTGGTTCCTATACCCAGCCCTCTTGAACAATTTGAGATAATCCCTTTTCTTCCTATGAAGATAGGTGACTTGTATTTCTCATTCACAAATCCCTCTTTGTTTATGCTGCTCACTCTCAGTTTGGTCTTACTGCTGGTTCATTTTGTTACTAAAAAGGGAGGAGGAAAGTCAGTACCTAATGCTTGGCAATCCTTGGTAGAGCTTATTTATGATTTCGTGCCGAACCTGGTAAACGAACAAATAGGTGGTCTTTCCGGAAATGTGAAACAACAGTTTTTCCCTTGCATCTTTGTCACTTTTACTTTTTTGTTATTTTGTAATCTTCAGGGTATGATACCTTATAGCTTCACAGTTACAAGTCATTTTCTCATTACTTTGGGTCTCTCATTTTCTATTTTTATTGGCATTACTATAGTGGGATTTCAAAGAAATGGGCTTCATTTTTTAAGCTTCTTATTACCCGCAGGAGTCCCACTGCCGTTAGCGCCTTTTTTAGTACTCCTTGAGCTAATCTCTTATTGTTTTCGCGCATTAAGCTTAGGAATACGTTTATTTGCTAATATGATGGCCGGTCATAGTTTAGTAAAGATTTTAAGTGGGTTCGCTTGGACTATGCTATGTATGAATGATCTTTTATATTTCATAGGAGATCTTGGTCCTTTATTTATAGTTCTTGCATTAACCGGTCCGGAATTAGGTGTAGCTATATCACAAGCTCATGTTTCTACGATCTCAATCTGTATTTACTTGAATGATGCTACAAATCTCCATCAAACTTGCTTGTTATTTCTTTATAATTGAAAAAAAGCGGGGATAGAAGTTTCTCGAGCTAGGGTAAGTTCAGCCAATCGCTCCGGGTTCTTTCACTCACAGAAGACCAAGCCTTGCTACTTGAATAACAGGTAATCAGACTTTAGCCTTTCCGTAGTCCCATAATTTTCATTCAGGGAATGACCCTGAGGAAGAAGCCGAAGGCATACCCAGAGAAAGGAAGCATGCTATAATTAGGGTATCACCTATCGATGGGAAGCCATCCAACCCCTCTCCTTTTATATTATAATGTCGAGCTACTTCATACCTTGTTCTATCAACAACACGCTACTTCGTTCCTCTCCTTATCAGTCGAGTATCTCCGCTCCTGACTCTAACAAGTATGCTTCTAAACTCCAAGCTCTAAAGAACCTGCAATTAAACATACCTGTCCCTTATTCTATCAAACAAGCTTAAATCCCTCTCCTTATAGAAATGCAACTACGTTCCTTTAGCGGTTAAGTAGGATTTATTCATAATAGAAGGGATAGGTTTTAGTCCTGGTTCAAGGTGTGAAGAGAGAGGCTGTCCCAAAAGGACAGGTACAAGACGAAGTGGCAGAAAGATAGAAGTATTGCACCCTTCAATGCCTTTTCATGCTGATTGGGTAGAAGAAGTAAGATAGAAGGACTAGTCCCTTAGGGAATGATCTTATCTGGCTTTAGACTCCTTTCAACGAAACAAGGGACATCAGGACGCTAACTTTATTGCGAGCAAAAATAAATATTATATTTTCCCTCTTTTCTACAGGGGAATGACCGTCACAAGTTAAATGAAAGGAATTCCGCTTTAACTTCGCAATCTGGGAACTACATTCATAAGCAGTTGAAGTTACTATAGCAGGAATTAATTAAAAAATTTGAAATAGGCTCCTCCCCGAATATGCCTTAGGAAAGTCAAAGGAGGGGTTCAAAGTGAAGAATTGGGGCACTACTATATTCCCCCTCTTCTTACTGAGGAAGAACATATTTAAGGAAGTCGACTCTCGTTCTTTATCTACGGGAATATGAAAAGTAGACATGTCGCGCTTCGAAGAAAGGTAGTTCCCTGGGGTCTGTCTATCTTACTATATATACGATGCACCTAGGTTTCCAGACGTTCAGACTGAAGTCTGATAAGGCAAGAAGCATTTTCTCTAAAAGTGATAACCTTTTTGTTGTCCCACCAGATTTATAGTGGAAATATTGGAGGCGACATGGGGTTCATTGAGGATTTTGAGTAAGGCATTCCTGTGAGCTTCTGATGCTATCAGGAGACCTAAGATAGACTGGCATCTTATTGAGTTGTTCAACCACACTGAATTCACTGTTCTTGATGATCCTCAAGAATTCCGTTATTTATTTCTTCCTCTGCTGCTTGACAGGTTAAATATCTCCCATTTTATCCTTTCTTTTCTTCCTTCTTAGTTCCAACTCTTCTGGAGTATAACATCTTCCAGAACGAGTCATTCCTCCAATTTCTGCCACCTACCTCGGGCTCTTTTCCCCTTGTTCGGTAGTAGCCTCGATGTCGTAATTCCAAGGCACAGCATGATTTCCCGTGTTAGGTTAGGTTCCAGAAGGCTTATAGTGATGGGTCCCTTCGAGGGTGGATAGGTGATAACCATAGGTTTTGGGATGGGTCTTAGTGTCAGGATTTTCGGAACCTTTGGTGCGAAAAATGATGCGCTTGGAATGGTGATAACAAGGGCTGCGGTTGTGATGGAACTGGTACTAGGTAGGTGGATCGAGGGGCTTGGTAGGACGTAGGCCTATTTTGTGCATTCTTAACGATCTGGGATATAACGTTGTGCAGATCAGGGCTATTCCTGTGTTGAGGCCGGATCAGAGGTTATATCATGTTAATCTCTGTGCAATCCGCGTCTTTCACCTTAGGCCAAACGAGACTATCTTTGAGTGAAATGGGTGGTTGTATCTGGGACGTCTTTCTCTTCTTGCATAGACTACTACTCTCTGATTCATCCTGCAATGAAGGACATGGATTCTTCAAAGCGTAATACACATTCCTCCCTCGCATCAGAGTAGAATAGATGCCCCTCACTAGCAGCAGTTTCTCTCACATATCCCTACCCGGACCTGGGGAGCCAAGCCGTATCAACAATCAACAGCAGACCTAAGATCTCGGAGAAGAGGATCCCCGGCAATAACTCTCCTTTGACACATAGGCGCTATCAGCCCTTCTCTTATGTCGGGTCTGGGGGAGGAGGCATTTTTTCTGCCTGGAGCGAGCCATGTCTGGGATCTTTCCCATAGCCTTCTTTCTGTGAACCTGAGCGAATTCTTTTCTCTATTGTACCTAAATCTTCAACGTTTCAAAAAGTAATCTTTCTGAGTGCGCTTGACCGCCTTACTTTACTCGCGGTACACTTACTATATTCCGCAGAGGTTGGCAAGAGCTTATTTCACAGCAAGACTTAATGGAATTAGCCTCGTAGAACTGAACTACCTTGATCTAAATCTCTGGAACTCACAGAAGACCAAGGCACATCCACTCTAAATTCAGCATAAGCTTGGGATCTTTCTTTCCTCAAAGCTAAAGCCCTTGAAGCCAGGTCTTTCTTCTTTAAAGCCTGGAGCTGGTGTATTACTTTATTATATCGTAAGTAAGGAAGTTGAGATTGTCAGTTTCATTTCATGAACCAGCTACCCTTTATCTTCTTCTTCCGTACCTTCTTCTTAGTCTACCTACTCTAGAACCAGGGGGAGACTCCATGGCTTTATAGTGCATCCACTTGGCCACACTCTAATAAGTTCCCATCTCCTTTTTTAATTAAAAAGCTACTGGACTTGACTTCTTTCCTGCACATAGTGTCTGATATTGAATCACATCTGCAGCGCTTACTGATTCAATCACAGAAGAAAAGATCACAGCTGATACGCATTCAATTTCTAACATCACACCGTTTACTGATTAACGTCCGACTACAGCTCGTATGAGTTCTTACGGTTGGTTGGGAAGAGTCTCAACTTCAAGGTACTACATACTTGATTAGAGAAGGAATTTCTTACTTAATGCCATGCTTTACAGAAATTCTGACCAAAGCCCCAGATTAGTAACATAGGATTTTGGCTTTTCCATCCGAATCCCATTCTATGAGGGCCGCCTCACTAGCCTTCCTTCCTATAAGGCCTTTAGAGAGGATTCAAACTCTTCGTCCGTGACTCACTGGCATTTCTTCCAGAATGAAGAGAGAGTAGAGCTATTGAAGCAGAAAGCCTATTAGGCTCGGTACGCTATAAACATCCTGTTGCCATATCTTCAAACCTATTACCGTAGGTCGACTGTCAGTAACCCTCGCTCTTTTTCGTGAAGAGTCAGTATCTAATCCTTCTGCTCTGGAAGTTGATTGAGGACTTCTATTCACTTTGATATATGGCGTTGGAAGGAAGGAGTGGTGTCCAGGATTAATCCCAGTACCACCACACCTCTCCTTGCCCGTGGTTGGTTTAGGCCACGAGCAAAGACCAAGAAGTCTTGACCAGTAAAGCCTCCAGAGACCCGGGTCCCACCTAAACTAAAACTTGAAGTCAGAGCTTTTGGTGGTTTGATCTCACCTTTATGATACTTCATATTGAGATCAAACAAAGGCCACAATATCCCAAACCTTATCAGCTCTTGATTTTAATCCTTTGCTTTCCAAGATGTTAGGACAATTGGGCCTTCAAACCATGCATGATTCAATGGAGGTATCCGGAGAAGAGGACTGGACTGCATACTAGGCCAAATACTTAATTAAGCCAGGCACGGACGAGCTAGCTGGGCGAAGGGATTCCCGAGTCAAACGACTACCATACATAGCATAGAGCTGGAAGCTGCACTAGTGGACAGAGAAGACTGGACGTGAACACGAAACTGTACAGGAATAAGAATCGCCCCACTTTCCCTCTTTGAAAGAGCATAGCCTTGTAACCCCTAAAAAGAAAGAGGAAGAGAGTGTAATGCCATAAAATTTTAGATATCCTTTATAATTCTGATTACTCTAAAGAAGCGCGAGCGCTGGGCTTTTCGTGATAAAAAAACTATCCTAAACTCTCTTCTTCCGGGGATTCGGGTTAGTTGTTGACTTACAAAGAAAGGCAGATCGATTAAGATATTCATCTTTATATGGCATTCTAACTCTAACGATTAACAATCATAATCCTTTTATCAGGGTGCTCTTCACATTCATCAGCCTGCTTCAAAATCCCTTTGCGTGCACCTTTCTACTAGTCTCACTTGAAATGAAGTTCTTCCCATTCCCCTGGTTCCTTGGAAAAGACGCTTGAGCAGCCAGCCTTCTTGCCCAGGTCTTGGGCTAGGCTAGGAGATTGGAAGCCTCAATTCAAGTCGAGCAGCAGCTTTTCTACACTCAAAGGGAACCCGACATCCCATTAACTGAGACTTCCTATGCATAGCTGTAGCTTTTCGTCATACCCAAAGGCTACTTAGTGCCTCCACCAACTGGGAAGCTAGAGTATGAGTAAAAAAAAAGCCCACATACACCTCCCTATATAGAGAATATAAGTCTTTAATAGGGCTACAAGGGAGAGTGTGGTCAAGGGGCTGTGGGCGAGCTTGGCCTTCGTCGGGAACAGATTGTGCCCATGATTGGGAAAGCTGCTGAGTTCGCTAGATCAAAAAATGACATTAGAAAAGTAAAAAGTCTCATGAGTCGCTGCGGGCTTATTACGAATTCAATTGTTAACATGAATCGGCCATTGTCTTTTCGGGTTCCCCCACCCAGGCAGGTGGGAAATTACTTACTTAGACTATAGCGACCCTAATAAGACATACCCACTTATCCTTAAACGAAAAAGAGGAGCACACCAACTCTATGAAGATGAAGAATTCCTGGCCTTGTTACAACAATACGCTTAAAATACCCGATTAATGCTGAATTGGGGCAAAGACTAAACCAAACGAGCTCTTTGCGCCCTACGATTGCAACTGTTATGCTTGTTGGGTGGTCCTACTCTTTGAGGAGTATGGGTCGATTTCGCTTGTTTCAAAGTGCACTGACTAGACAAACTAAACGACACTAAAGCTTTAACCTACCTCATCCACCGCCCTGACGAAATTAAGTAATTCTAGATCAAGTTCGGATCCGTGGAACTACCAAGGAAGAATTGGGCTTTACTGCGCCAATAGCCATCCTCCACTAGATACATCATTCAGAAATCGGGCAGTAGATCGGTGCGCGCAAACATATCTTCTCGGACAGAGGGACCTGAAAGACTTCTACAGGCTTTCTTTTGCCCTTCTTTACTGCTTGGAACTAGATGTAATCGAACTTACACTTTATGAAGGCAACCCAAAGAATAGACTGGTAGGACCCTATTCGTGCGCCTATGGACCAATGTAACCCAACCAGTAACTAGTGCCCCCAATGGACCTCTCCTATGTAACTCCAACTGAAAAGGGGGACGGAATATAAATTTTATATTATGGGCTTGATTGATCATACTTGATGACTGATTGATGGATACCTTGGTTATATAGTTCCGATGAACCCCACGGATGTCGTCTATAGGGGCTACCTGAAGCTATTCTCCGATCGGTACCTATACCCACTATTCATGAACATAGTCGATGTTAAGGTTACTATAGATGGAAATGCTTCCACCTCAGCCCTTATTTTTTTATTAGTAAAGCGCGTAGAAACCCTCTAACCTAGGTCTCCTGCACTCTTATTTGGTTTAGAATTGGGACAAGCCAAAACCTTCATTATTAGTAAGATAGGTTGCTTTCTTGTCTTGAGGAGTGAATTGCGTAGGCTGAGGGGCTACTAGCGGGATTATTTGGATAGAAGAAGATCTTGGTAAGGTTGAGCAGGGGCTTGCCAGGTATTGACTGACCCCTGAAGTTGAGGTAGAGGCTGTAGGTATTGCTGAGACTGACCTAGCGGAAAGGGATATTTTCTGGTCTCACCTGAGAATGCTGTAGCGGCACTGGTTGAACCTGCTCTCGCGCCTGAGGCTCTTTGAAGTTGTTGCGGTTGAAGCTGAGTCTGCTGGACTGATTGCTGCTGAAACTGCGAATTCGCCTCTAGACCTGTCTGAGTGGAGGTCGTAGTCTGGTAGTGCTGAACTCTTGATGGTCTCTCTTTTATGAAAGGGATTGCTTTGTGACATGGGTTTACTCTTATTCTCGGAATTTCTTTGAGATTGTGGGCTAGTCTGAATCCTAGATGCAAGCTTCTTAGAGAAAGGGTGCTAGTCTCTTGTGCTTTCATCTTAACATTCATCAGTGAAGGCTCAAAGATGTCATACATGGGGGACTGCATCTCTCCTGAGTGCAGACCTTTACGTAGACAACTGTGTCAAAGTAGTAAGAAAGGCAGCAATAACGAGAGATGTCTCTCTCTCCCGGGCGCGTATTGCCGAAAAGAAGGTTTTGCTTCAGTTGTGCTACTCTAGACCTGCGGAAGACAGGTGCTGCATGCAAAGGCCTAAGTCCCGCGATGTGCAGAGAGTGTACACCAGTCTGTGCTCGTGCGTCTAGGTGATCCTCAAGTGGAGCCCAGGTGTCAGTGTCAAATGTGTGGCAGAAGCTAAATAGAAAAAAGAAAGGAATTTTGGCGCAAAAGGAAAGAAAGAGGGGGCGATCTCGATAAGCTAAGCAATTGACTCTTTGTTTGCGATTCTTTCAAGGAAGGCTCAGATCCAATATCGGTAGCAGAAGAATTAGACTTGTGTAAGCCTGAGGCCTGGACCAGAAAGTCTAAAATTAAGTATAGGCCGGGGGCAGCAGCAGAAGATTGGACTGGAACCCGAGAAGGACAAAAACTAGATATCTTTTGTGGAAGTTACTTACGATCGGGCTTCACTAATCTGTAGCACCTGAACTCCTGAGCTTGCTTGGGTGAGTGGTGGGATGATAAATGGACTGGTCGACCCTCTCAAAATTTTCCTGTGAATCAAGCCCTTCTTTAAAGAGCCATTTCGGTAGGTTTTAAATTGAGTCATTAGAGGAAAGGAATAACAGCGGAAAGCAAGCTACTCTAAACTAAATGGAAAAAGAGCTTATCTTATAGCAGCTCTCTCAGGGAAGCTTCCTTCGGGATTAACCAATAGGGTAGAGGTGAATCAGCTTTATTTCCTGAGGAGAACGTTTTTATTTATTTTTATTGAGGCTGCCTTCGCACAATCGGCACAGGGTATTCATAGCTGCTGGTCTCGACCGGTTCACTAGAATGGTTGGAGCAACAGGAGCTCCTACTCTCCCTAGAAGCTATGTTGGTTGTTGGCTAGGCTCAACTTGAACCACCGGGCTTACCCATTTTTAGATCATGCCTCCGTAGTTTTTGGTATTAAAGCCTTCCATTTCTCTGCGACTTCTGGAACGGATGGGACTTTTCCCTCTCCAACTGGACTAGAATAAAGGAGGGTCGGCCCGGCCTGTGATCATAGTCCGATAGTTATTCCTGCCCCTACTTAACCAATGGGGTCCGATAGTCAGGGGTAAGAATGAACAGAAGGCGACTAACCAATCTCTCTTTGAAACCAGATGCCCGGAGATGTTTGATTCGTAGGGCTAGGAGATCGGTGAAGAGGGTCGGACAACCAAGCTAAAAGTTCTTCCATTACGGCTACTCCGAAATTTTGCACTACCACCTTATCCATCCATTACTGGAGACGAAAGCAGCTATCCCTAATGCCTTGCCCCTCTCCCTCCAGTTGGGAGCTAAACCCGGGCGGGGAGTGAGAAGAGAAGGAAGGGAAGAATCGGCTAGGAAAAAAGAAGATTTAATCGTGTTAATGCTAAAAACTCAAATACCGGGTATTCTCCGACATTTTTAATATCTTATACTTGGTTCGAATCCAATTCCTGGTAAGGAAGGCAAAGATTCTAAAGAAATTCCTGGATGATGAACAAGAAGCACTGCAGCAGCAATAGCAAGTCACTTTGGAACGACCCGGCATCGAGGTCTCTACTCCCCAACCGCACCACCTGGGGAAACCAAGCGAAAGAAGACAAGATCTAATCTCCAAGCACTGTCTTGTGCTCGTCTCGGTGAATGGACACAAAAGAGAGATTTAATATTTTTATGAGAAAGCATTCTATTCTGAATCGGCATGAGCAAAAGCCCCCGTAAAAGCTTCAACAGGAAAAGCAGTTCAGCAAGACAATGGAAGCAAAATAAAATAAAAAAAGAATTGGCGGAGAACAGAAGGAATTTACGAACGGTACGACCGGGGAAGCCTGCCTAGCAAAGCCAAGCGTGGAAAGACTACCTAAAGCTAAGACTCCTTTTCTTTTTGGTGCTGCCGGTCTCGATTGATGCCTTTCCTTCTTTCCAGGATTAAGGATCTCCCAAAAGAATGAATGACCTCACCTCAGGAACAGTCAATGGGAAATCCCGCCATGCCATCGAGGGGCTAGTGTGACCATCCATAGCATACGACGGGCGAGAGGGGTACGTGGTGGCTCAGTGTGTCTACCAGTTTCAGGTGAGGCTATTCGGAGATCCAGGGCGAGTCCCGATTCCATATATACGGTTAAGCAAGCCCTGCCGCCAGCTTCCACCCAGACGACAAAAAACGTGAGCGCCTGGCGCGAAAGGTTGCTTTGCTTTACTAAAAAAAAATAATATAAGGCGCGTTAGCGCTTTAGTTTTCCAATAAGGGGCGGAGCGAGCCTAGAATAACAGCCTATTACGTTACGTTTTCAGGCCCCTTTACTTTTTACTTTTTATTTTTAAAATAAAGCGCTAGTGCCCCTAATCCTATAGAGTCAGGCTCTTCTGCTATCAATGAAACCGAAAGAAACACAAAAACCCAGTGCGTTTTGTATAGATCGAGAGTTGTAGCTGGATTCTTTACTCATGACATACTGGGAAGAATTGCAGGAAATCGTTTGATAAGACTTCTCACTACTATTTGAAAATGATATTCGACGATCAAGACAATTCCCGCGAACTCTTTCATTTCATATCAGTTTATTCTTCTTCTTACAAAGCAAATAGCATTTCCTATTGATTTGTCCCCTATCCTATAGAGCTGGACCTATTATGATTCTTTCTGAATTATCCGTCGCTTATGCTGTTCCCAAGGACTAGCAAAATCGAAATAGCGAAATTCTTGGGTCATCTCAATGGGTTCAGAAACCACACGTTTCTCTGGATCATCATAGCGTACTTCTACATATCCACTCAGAGGAAGGTCTTTTCGTAATGGATGACCCTCGAAACCATAATCTGTTGATATACGACGTAGATCCGGATGATTGATGGAAGAAACACCAAACATATCCCAAACTTCTCGCTCCCACCGGCCGGCTGATGGAAATAGACTGACTACCGGAGATATTCGTGTTACTTCGTCTGCACTGGTTTGTATAAGAATGCGTGAGTTATACCGAGTACTCAGTAAATTATAGACCACTTCAAATCTTCGTTTTCGAGAGGGATAATCAACTCCGCAAATATCGATCGAAACTTGAACCCTTGTATAGGTATGCAATTTAAGAAAGCACAAAAATTGAAATAGGTAGTCCGTTTTGGTACCATATCTATTCCCATGTTCCGATCTTTCAAAATAGTAAACCCATTCTCCGGGTAAAGAATACAAACAATATCTTAATAAGAATTGGCTATCCATATAAAGATAACGAATGCTTTCTCCTCGTTCATATTCTTTTCTTGCTCTAAAAAACTCGCGCCAGCTTGGCATGATTATATATTCACAGTAAAAGTTATCCGCTTTGCTTTATTTTAGCAAAGACTTGTTGTAATGTAAATCGCCGGTTGGGTTTACCAACCAAGAAAGACATGGGATTTGGTGGGCAAAAAACTAGCTTTCTTCTCTCACTCTTATGATATTTCTATTGCTTCAACGGCTACTTCTCTTCTCTATATGCAATTACTTGGCGTAACTGAACTCAACTAAGCTTGCATCTTACTTTAAGGTTTTCTAGAACCTAAGACTCTTAGATAGAGAGTTTCAAACCAAATGTGCAATTCCCCTCCCCCGACAATCCGAGTGGGGAACTAAACCAGCAGCGCTACGAACACTTTCAACAGAACGAGACCTGCCCTTATCCTATATAGTAAATTTATAAAAAATATAGAGTTAGCCGGACTTCCCTTTCCTGGGGATTGGTCTCCCTCTCTTAGTAGGAGGTTGACTATGTCCACAACAATTTGTGTAATATAAATTAAAGGCTCGTCGAGACCTCGACGTTTTGGATTTATTCCTAGGTGCAGGCCTGTCCTTCTTCTTATTGTAGTTGATTGAATAAGGCTTCCCCGCTTCGCTTATTCTTTGTTAATTCGTAAATCGTGTCTTTTTAAGCCAGGTCATAAAAAACTATTCGATTTTTATCTGAGTCTACGGAGATAAATAGTTCTTTAAGCAAAAATCCCCGATTTTCTAAAACCTTCTCGTTCGTGATGATCTCACTCCACGGAGGGAAAAGGTTTGTTAATTCATTCAAAAGACGGGCTTTCCTAGCTCATATAATGGAAAGAGCTCTTCCCACATTGATCCCTCGAGGTGGAAGAATGATGAAACCTGCCAAGTAATATAGTAGTCATGCCCTTCCTAATCCTCTATCGAAGGAAACCCCTCCGAGGGTGAAAGAGGTGGCTAACTTTCCTTGCCCCAGGGAGCTTCTTTGTTTATGTAACTAAGCGGGCAGGTCTCTGGAGTGTGCTTCTATCGCCCGAGCAAGAGAAGGGCTGCAGATGAGCTATCAAGTCGTGCATTTCTCCCGAAAGTGAGGAGAATGCCCTGGATATCCTCATAGGTGTCGGGTTTACCAGGCTAAGGTAACTAGAAAATTGTAGTTAGCGGGTTTCCCTCCTTCCATAGCATCTGGCTTTCCTGGGTAACTATTCGACAGACGAAACCCCTCGGTTTTATTCTTATCTTAAAGTAGCTTTCCTTTCGGGTTTGACCAAGATTCTTCCCTAGGGTGCTAGTTTGTTTATGTCACTAAGCGTGATAGCTTAACCGCGCTTCTAGCTCTATCTCTAAAAGGAATTCTTAAACCGGCCATGCCAGACAAGTACTGGTTTAAGTTCCGCCATCCCCTCTCCCAGTTGCTATGAATCGAGAGAGCCCAGTCGCTCCTCCTGCCTGCATAAATAGAGGCATAACTCGAGTGATGCCTCTTCTAGTAGATCCAATCCAGACAGATCTAGTATACGTACAAGAATCAGAAGGGGTCTTATCCCTAGGTGAGGGGATTGTGCTACTTGCTTTTCTCTTAGTTTAATTATGGGTCTTTCTCTTTTTCTTTCCTTTCTTGTTCCGTCCTGCGCTAAGCAAGCGAGTCTTTCATTCCTTGCTCAAGTAAGTGAGGACAAGCCCCTTTCGTTTATCCGGATCTCCCTATCCGGGGACTTCTCCAAAAACCTCTTATGGTAAAAAAATATCTTATGTACTCAGACGGGCCGCTCTACTCCCTGTGTTCTTTCAACGTAGCAAGGAGGCCGGCGGAGAATGCCAAGTCAGTCATTCACACTCAGTCAGAGTCCAATTTCCTAGCGGAAGAAAGCCAAAAGGGAAGTTTTGCGTCCTCACCTTTCAATCGAGCAACTGCGTTTCTTCGTCTTAGGCCTCCAACAGAGGTGTATTTCCTTTCAAAGTAAAAGAATTGAGGGGATTATCTCTCTTTTTTATACAAAAGGGCCAGGCATGGTTCACCAGGCGTACTAATTCAATTCGATAGAATGATGATAATTTTTATCGACCCTCACTAGGGGAAGCGCGGACGAGTGGAAGACTTGGGTGTACGTAGTTTAGAAGACTAATCTGCTTACAAAACTACTCTTCCTCTTTAACTTCTTATTGTTTAGTTAGTTCAGTAGCTCTTTCAGTTCGAACTTGCCGTTCCGAGTTGCTTCTCTCTGTTTCTGTGGTTAGTGAGTTATGGAGTTGGAGCAGTTATTCATTCTTGAGTTCTAGTTTTTAGAGCCGTGTGACTAGCTTCCATGAGCGGATAGGATCCTCTTCTAGGGCTCGTTTCGGAGTTAAACGAACGTTGTTCTTAAATCAATTATTCCCTTCCCCGAGTTAGACTTTTTAAGAGATGGGTGAATAGACACCAGTGGAATACCTTAAAAGAGAGCCGAAGGAAGAGAACTAGAGAGCTGGAGGGAAGGAATAAAATCCTCGCTCGATTCAAGATAGTATAAGATCCTAGAGTCTTTTTTGAATGCCCTTAATTTCACTGAGATCACCAATTAATATTTCGCTTATGGTAAAGGTTGCTAAGCGAAAGCCTCTCTGCAATGAGGGAAAGCCACATAAGCTGGCCTTACAAGATAGGGGGGCTGTCCAAAAAAGGAGATTCTTTGAGTTCATACCCGGTAGAAAGAAGGGCAGCTGCTAAGATCCCAAATCGAGATTGGCTAGATGGGAGTAGCTCATGCCCGGCTCGGGAAATGATGTTTGATAAGTAAGATGGATTCGTTCGTGAAAGAAAAAAAATGCAATGGTGGGAAATGAATAGAAATGGCTGGTATGTTTTAGTCTTTCCCCTAATGAGGTGCCGACATCTGTGTTAGTTCCTAGGAGTGATGTTACAACATCCCTTAGTAAGAGCATCCGAGATAGCCAAAGATCCGAAGGAGAAGCAAGAACAAAGGTGGTAGCACATTAGAATAATAAGAATTAAAATAAAATCCAGCTTAAAGCGCTCAAGGAACCCTATTTCATTTCGAGATCCCTACCCCACAGATTGAGACCGAGTTCCAGTTCCATTTGAATAATTTTTTTCTAAACCAGCATCAGTGACTATCTAAGCACCACCATAAAATTACGTACGGAACAAACTGTAGTTTGCGGCAGTTACTGTTTTTATATCCATAGTCTTTCTTTCTTTGGTTCGAAAGCGAGATTGAGATCTATATTTTATATAAACCTCTGACGGAACGGAATGCAACTTTTTCCTATTGATCCAGTTTACATTTACTCAGTCAGTAGTTGGCCGTTGATTTCATTTAGTTGACCGAGAATCAGGAGCAGCACCATACATAAGGGGGAGGCAGCATCTGAGCTAGTTTCATCTGTCGATTGAGTTGAATCAGCAACAGAGCCGGTAGCCTCACCAATCTATATAGTTCTTTCTCAACCATCAGTCTTTGTAGATTTATTCCTTTCGTGCGTTCTTTTGATCTAGCCATAGTGACTCTCTATCCGTTGTAGGAGTGAGTGTTTAGGCGGGGCCTAAGAATGAATGATTTACGCGCTCCTTCGTTCATAGCACGGAGTGAGATGTCTATGTTCCCACCAGAACCTACGTACGTGTCAATCAAGGCCTTTTTTCTTTTTGCCTATGATGCCATGTCTGCTGTTACTTCACTCGGTCAATGGGGATAAACCACTGTATCTTGCTTTTTTTGATGCTACTTAGACTTGAATCAACCAACCGGATATGTTCGATCTCCTGCGGCGAGTGCTGCTTCTTTGACCTGTGCTTCCTACGCCTTTGCCCGTGGGTCAATTGCTCTTGGTTTTGGCACTCTAAGAGAGAGGAGGGGGGATATCGTAAATCCACTCTGCTACAGGCTATTCAGCTAACCTTTTAGAAAAATGTCTTAACTAAAATAAATAAGAGAAGAAAGCCTCAGAACGAAAGAAGGATAAAGCAGAACTTGTGTAAGATAGAAAGATCTATTATCCCATTTCTTGCCTAAGGGGACCTACTCTCTTTTCTAAATCCAATCAATATCCCGTTCCAGTCTAACGAGATTCCTCCCTTTCACCTTTAAGTCGATTAAGCAATTGATCCAGTCGTTGACGTTGCAGGTGATTCTTATGATTCCCGTCCCGGCCACCACCTTTTTATTTCAAATATGGATCCATAATTATGGCCGGTTAGCTACTGAGATAGCGTGGCTATTGATGGGTGTTGAATGATTCTTGATAACGTGGTTTAGAGCTAACATAGATTCAGTTGGGGTAGAGGTCTTGTAGAGCCTGATTGACCAGTTTCCCTGATGAAGAAGAAAAGAACTCGACTTTGCCAAAGACATATGAGGCATACTCATCTGAGTCTTCGGGTCCAGAAGTCTATACTACCTCCTAAATAGGACTCATTTGGTTAAGCAGTAGATCCAGCTTATTTATGACTCTATTAGATAGACGATGCTCAGATAATCCAGTTCTCTAACGTTAACTAAGAATACTATAAGAGGAGAAGTCGACTCATGTACTCTATCTACGAAACCTGCCGTGCCTTTATCGTTGGGGATAATATTCTTGATGGCGAGTGGTTGAGTATATAAGAGAAAGGCAGCTTTTAGGAGTGATCTTTCTTTACTTCGGAGTAGAATAGGTGCAAGCAAGGGGGGATTACTCTTAACTAACTAAGCCTAAAGGCTATCCAGCTTAAGGATTAAATTATTTAGATGGGAATACCCCGTCGGTAGCAAAGGCAGAAGGAAAAGGCAGGAATGCGCCTTAAGGGAAGGGGGAGTTCCTGGGTCACGAGCTGGGCTTGCACCAGCGCTTTCCAGATGCATGGTCCAGATTTCTTTCTGATCGTTTGATAACTCGGTTCGTCCTCGACAAAAGGCAAGACTAATGAAGACTACATCCGGGGGGAGAAGAGGTTCTTCTCCCAAAGTCCGTCGGGCCGACGACAACCCGCGGCAACCATACCAAGACCTAACGAGATATTTTTATTTCTCCCTCTGTTTTTGGCGCCAAAAACCAACCTGTCAACCCGGCCAGGGCGCACGGAGGTGTGTCCAGGAAAAAAAGAAATATACCAATCCCGATCCATTAGGTTCTTCGATGTGTTCGTTTACAAAGTAAGTCCCTTTGATCTTTCTCCCAATCGGCAATTCTCACAGCTAACTCGATGTGGAGTTTGGAATTCCTAAATTAATCTTTATGTTCGACCATATCTTATAGAATGTTAAGGATTCTGAGTCGCTTCCATGGGGAAGCTCTTTCTTTCGAGCTTCAGATCCTTCGGACAAAGTTTGTTTCTTTAGAACTGTGGAGGAGGTTCTCCGCCCTTTTATAATATAGAAGATTCGGAGAATCTTTTCTTTTAACAATGAGGGACTAGGAGCTTCCGGCCCCATGACCTCGGTTGGTTGATTTGTAGCAAGGGGCTCCTCCTGGTTTGGGTCCGAAGATGACCCCTCCTCTAGAAAAAACCACTTATCTATCCACGAGCCACTCCACGAGGAAGAGGAGGATGCACCACCTAAGGGGCCCGCTAGAGCAGGAGCTTGCTGTGAAGCTGGCGGGTCCATCGGTGGGGTTTGGAAAGCAGGGCTTTGTTGGCCGCTGGATGGTTCGAGAGCGGAACTTCCCTCACGATCTGAGGAGAGGTTTAGGTACTATTTCCAATTTCCCTCGTTGGTACATTACAGGTTCCACCCTCACTCTCTCTCTCTTACGCTATGCTCTACCTCTCGGGCTAGTTTCAAGTTCGATCATAGACGCAAGCAATCTAGTATAGCAAGCCTGCCTTTCAAAACAAAAGGCTACTCCTTTCTTTGCAACTGGAATAGAGGGACTGCTACTTCCGAATCTGGGAAGTCCTTCTCAAAAGAGTCATCTAAGGCTTTTCGACTTCAACTTGCCTTTAAGCCGGCCAGGCCAGTCTGCTTCTTCGAGTGAGGACTTGCTCGGCCCAGCTCGGTTCTCTCACTACCCGAAATCCTTATCTTATATAATATGGATCCGAGCATTTCCCTTAAGATCCAGCGCCTGCAGAAGTAAAGTGATAGGAGAAGCTGCTGGTGGGAAATCTCTATTCATCACACCCCTCTCACCCGAGCCTCCTGGAAATAACCTTGGTCTCCAATCTGCAGATGAGTGTCTTCCCTCTTATCCCTTCCCCATTGTTTGGGTTTAATTTCAAGAGCTTGCCTTAGTATGAATCCTATCTACGGCTGAGTCAATAGTACCCTCCAACTTTAGTGATTCAATTGCAAACAGAAAGACAACTGCAATTGCTGGACTAGCACTTCAATTAGCTGTGACAGTATCCGTTGGTGCGAGTGAGCGTTCCCGCTGCATCGAGAATGGTAAAGTCTTCAATTAACCGGTGTAAGCCTATCCACTCTTACTATGAGGGTTTCCGGTGTGCTAGAATCAGCAGCTATAGAATCTGCCTTACCTTCTTGACTGGTGTTACCGGTATGGGAGTACGAGTAGTTGGTGGTGAAGGCAATGATAATTGTCGTGGGGGCTATTACTTGACTTCATGTCTACCCGGTCCCAGTTATTTTTGGTGAATGCGTAGACGCAGTTGGTGAAATAGAAGCTCTTTAAATAGCCTTTGGCTTACGTAAGATCTATCTCTTCTCTAACAGCTATTCTTTGAAAGAGCTTTCGCACTTAAAATCAGATAGCGAAAGTCAAAGCTAGTTCCTCTTCCAATATACTACCGCTACCTTAATCCTATCAAATATAAATATTTATCCTTTGAATTACTCATATATATCCTATGTATTAATTTAATTTCGCACCGGAAACTATTCTAGGAGAAGTTCGAATCTGTTCCGTTCGGATATTGATCGGTCTTGGTTTGACATGGTTTACGCGTTACTGGTTCCCGGAAGAGTTAATATCTCCATTAGCTAAACCCTTTCTTACCCTGTCTTTGGACTCGTATTTTGTTTGTACACAATCAACGGAGGCCTCCCCGACATATGTTGCAACGTCTTCAATAGCATGTTCTTACTTCGTCTTTCCCTTAATAAGTCATCAAATTTGGTGCTTTTTGATCCCCAGTTTCTATGGGGAACAAAGGAGGAAATACAATCGATTCCTCTATTTAAGTGGTTCTCGCTTCTCCTTATTCCTGTTCCTAACTCTTCCCTGGGTAGTTCCCAATGTTTGGTACTTTCTATACTTCGTGGGTGCAACATCAACAAATTCGCTCATGATCAAGTTACAACCTAAGATCTATGACCATATTATGCTAACTGTTCGTATTTCGTTCATTCCATTGGTATGCTCTCAGGTACCTGTAATTGTGATCTGTTTGCCAGAACCAAGGGGTCTTTTTGTGGAAACCTTCACGAACAATCGTCGTTTTTTGATGGTTTTTCCGCTTCTCACCGCTGCTCTTTCCACACCTCCGGATATCTGGTGCCAAATCGTCGCCCGTTTCCTTATTTATTTGATAATTGAGTTGACTATCTTTGTGGCATCGATTGTACAAGTTCGCGAAGAGGCTGGACGAGTGGAATGAGGGAAAGCGGCTCGATTGACAAAAAAGAAGAGTAGCCCCCTCTGGCAAAGTAACTATAAAAGAATTCCCGAGTAATTCTCAACCAACATATGCGATTCATTCCCGTCTTAAAAAACAAATAAGACTTATAAATCAAGCAGTTAGGAAGTCCTAGACTTTAAGCCAGGCTGCTTAATTATTCTATTGAGTTGCCTACCCTCAGGTCATTAGCTGCCTTAAGCCCTACAGTTTCTTCGCTAGCCGTTGTTGGGACTTAGTTAAGAGTTAGCCTAGAAAGGAAAGGATTTGAAAGCAAGTCAAGCATTCCAATCCCAGCGGATTAATCAATAGCAGTAGAGTCATAAACAAGAACAACAGAGGCTGAACAAGTCACTTCCTTAGAGCGTGAACAAAACAATAAGTTAGGTTGTTTGATTATAAAATTCCTACTATTTGGTTAGGAGATTTATTGAACAAGCCTTCTAAATAAAGGCGAAGAAGAATCATCGAACTAATGGACTTACCGCTCGCTCCCAGCCAACAAGCAGTTAGCCTTCTTTTCCAAGGAATGAAAATGTGGATGACTGGACATCAGCAATAACAGGAGCCGAGCTTTCACAAAAACATACGAACCTACCATCTCATTTAAGGGGTACTTAAATCAACGTGTCAATCATCCCTACCCCGGATCTTTGGACTTAATGTCATATTTTTTTCTGGGCCCGGGTTAAATATATGTCTTCAGCCGTATTTAAGTTATTGTTGCTGCTTGGGCACTTGGTTGAACCGGTACCTCAACAGCACTTGTCTTTGCCTCTCTCTGAGCAAGGTATGTAGGGTGCTCTATACCTTATTTCTTTTATGCTTCTCTCTAGACTTGCTTCCTCCCTGGATCATTAAGTCCTTAAGTAAGGAAGTAAATAGTCGTCCCGGTAGTGGGAAAAGTAAGTCCGATTGCCTAGTAGCCCCAGTACTATAGGGAAGGCCTATTCTTCGTATAGGCAAAGCCTCACTATCTTATCTCTGAAACCCTGAAAATGATTCAATTTTGAATTTGATAAGCATGTGATTCGCATCTTGGTCTTCCAGCCTCGATGAAAGCCCCCTGATTAGATAGGGGGCAAAAGCACGACAAGCCTACCCATCATCAAAGCAAGCCCAAGTCTATGCAAGAAAGCCAAGGTCCTGTCCTCCGGATCTATCCAAATTCAAAGAGTTGGGCTACATAAAAGATCCTATTCTGAAATGGATATAGGCTTAACTAAAGCCCAATGCCAAGCAACGCCCTAGACTACAAGTGAAGAAATAGGGTTCCACTAAGCCCTTAACCCGACACAAGATGAGTTTTTGCTTTTTTTCTTTAGAAAAGCTCCTTGACCAAGGGCCCACTTAAACAGAAGGAGCTCGCAGAATACTTCAGGGCTGGAGTGAAGAGCCAACACCTGTCAGGAACTGTATAAAAAAGGACCGAGAACTACATATGGTCTGAGACTAACTTCCTTGAGAAGAGGGAGACAAGTAATGTAGGTTGTGGCCGTTCCAGAAATGTAGCGGTAGCTCGACCAAAGTCGGTCAATAAGACAGATCGGGATCCTAGTGCTTTCGAGATGGTTCGATCGCTAACAAAGACAAGCATGGGAAATTGCAGACTCCCGCAACTCTAAGAGCTCAAGCCTAAAGCCTTAGGAACGCGCATCCTCATTGCTCGCGTAAAGCAAGCGTATAAGGTTTATTGATGGAGATTCCTATACGTCTTTTAGATTTGCTTGTGTCGAACCTAGGAAACCTCTACTATTTTGTATTAGGACGCAAGCCATCTTATCCCACTTTTTTTGAATTGGTTTCAAAAGAATTTCCTAATTAATTTAGATAGTTTGATTGAGACGGATCAGCTCCACGAATAGTAGACAGGGGAAGGAGCAACAATTAGATAAGAGAAGAAGGCTAGCTATATGCTGAACACAGGCCTGTTTTTGCTTCCCCTTTAATCCTGGAACTTCAGGTAACAACATAAAGAATCTCTTAGTTTTAGACTAAAGGGTTCGTAAGAGCTACTTCCCTTGCCTCAATCCCTATTAGTTAGTCGGGGACTGGTCCTTCCCTCGATATTACGCTTTTTTTTTTCACGAGTTAATTTATCCGCCTACTAGCTGTACATGAAAAGGAAAGTCTACTTACGAGATTGACCGACTTGCTTCCAAGCCGAGTTCCTTCCTTCGGTAGAGGGGATAGGGCTGCTAGAAGAAGAGTTCACCACTATCTACGCAATTCTCTAGCTTCATTCTTCTGATAATATTCCATTTTAGAGTGATGCTCGCACCACTACACTCACTCACTCATTCCATCGACGGGAGAAGAGGTTCAATCCATAGGCGAGGTGGAGACTTCGGTATAGGGTCGCCTGTTCGACGCGCTACTGCTCTTTGGCTCCTTTACTTTAGTTCATCATTTCTTTGCAACTCTATTGATCAATCTCCTATCGTTATCGGTCGACCTTCAAGACTTGCTTACAATAGGAGGGACTCGAAAGGCTAATCTGTGAAAGACGAAAACTGAATTAAAGTCCCAATAGATCAAGCCAAGGTAGTAGACCAAATAGTCTATCAACGTCCTCCACTTACTCCACTAGGTTGGCTAGAGCCTTGTTACTATAGTTCGCGCTACTGAGATCATCGTTGATTGGGAGAGAGAAAGCTTTTGCGCTTGGGATCCTGAGCCAGCAACATTCTTGTTTTAAAAGACGTATAGGAAATTCTTTATTATGATCATATGGATCGCTTTTCGTTACTTTTCTTTCCATAGGCATACATTGCAGTCTAACCAGCTTTCTTATTTTAGGGGACCGGGAATCCTTCTTTTGTTTGATCCCCCTCGAGCCTACTATCGTCTTTCGAATTAAGCTTCCGATTTAGTTGGTGCAGACGCTGAAGGATCAGCTGACACTAGATAGGAAAGGCTTTCGATCGAGAAGCTCTCGAACCTGTTCCGAAGTCAGTTTAGGATTCGGTTGGTGTTCCGACATCCCGAATCGAGGTGGCTCTAAACTCAGGTTTACCTACCTCTCTAGTTAAAGAGAGAAGATAGGGCTTCGAAATCTAATTTCCTCTCCTAAGTGCTTGTTGGTTCCAGACTCCCTATCTTGGTTGGCTGTCATTTCCAGAGGAGTTGGACTGCTTTCCACTGATAGTATCCAACAAGGAGTGAAGAGAGGAAAAGTTATCTCTAGCATATATTTATTTAACGGAATCCATCTTTTAATATCAATTGAACAGAGGCTTAGTTGTATGATTCATATCCACCAGTGGATCAAGGGTAGGTTCTTAAAAGGCCTTCGAAAGGAAACTCCTGCAAATCCTGGAAGGATAAAAGTGTATGTACCCTTGAGTTAAAGCGCGCCCTTGGTCCTATTGCAACTGCTTCTGATTCACTTGCTAACAGCGCTAATCACCTCTTGACTTAGTAAACTACCCCATTCGTAGTGTCAAGCCTTCCCTTCCTCTACTGCTGGTCGACTAGACTAATTCAACTTGCTCGTGGAAAGGCAGGAGCCTGGAAGCCAGGAAGAACGAGCCCTTAAATTCTTCTATTCTGACTTCTTCTACCAAATGAGCATAGAAAGAAGGGTAGATGATCCTTTAGCCATCAATCCATAACGAGACTTAGGTGATCCTATCTCTCTTATAGAGAGGGCGAGAAAGAGCTCCATTGAGCGCCAACTCCAGCATTCACACTAGAATCTACTTCCAACCTTTAACACTTGGTCGAGCAAGTCCAGAACTAGGCCCTTAACAAAACCAGGACTAGCCCTTTAGATAAAAGCGAGCAAGATCCCTTCATCGGAAGGAAAGAGGAGAACAAGGACAGCTGAGCTGACTACCGCTCCTGCCTTCTGGTATGAGTTTCAATTGGCATAACTTTCATTAAATGGATTAGCCTACCATTTTCCTGAGGGCCTAAAGTTTAGATAGAAAAGTCCTCTCTTTCTATTCATAGAGAATCTATCCTCAAACTAGAGTTCAACTCCGTCGTCCGATTTTAAGATGTTAGGTTCTTTTTAAATTCAAGAAAGCATGAAAAAGGAGGATAGTCATAAAACACAAGTAAGGAAGCATTTCACCAGCAACCATTGTCACTAGATATGGTAGATCCCTAGCTAAGGGAGACTTCCTCTTTTCACGACGAATTGCACGACTAAGCCCCTTGAGCACTTTAGCAAAGGACTTACTTTCAGAGAGGGTGCGTTATAGGGTGATGGAAGAGCTATCGATAGCTATCGCGTACTTGCTTTATCTTCTTTCTTTTTGAATGAGAGTTCATCAAAACAATTGCTAGATCGAGCACACGACGCGCATAGTCTTAAGTTCAAGAACGGGTTGTCTCCTCTTCAACATTTCTACTACTTCCTTGTCTCCCCTTTTCAGAGATCTCCTTGTTCTCTTCCCAGATTTTCCTCTACACTTTCGCCGCCTTCTTCATCATGTTGTTCCATCCTTCAGGGATGTTCGGTAGGTGTCCGGGCTTCCTAAAAAATCCTTCCGGCAAGAATGCTGCTTGAACATTGTAAGACATTGAACCGTCTCGCTCTTGTGAACACGGATCATAAGTGGCAAAAGCCGCCGGAATCCTAATGGATTGTCCATAAGCTCTCCTCTCTACTGTAAAAATTGCAAATTTATTTTTATACACTGGCGCAGATGATTGCCCCTAAGGCACCGATGGACCAACGCCTTCGTCTATCACCCTAATTTTTAGTAGTAGTGCCAGATCAAGCAGAGAGCGCTTTCAAGGAAAGAAGTCATTTGAGTACTATAGTAGGTAGAGGTAAACTTTGTTCTAAAGAGGTATCCGACTCAACACAATCAGTCACTTAATAGGGCTTCTCACATTGGTCAGCGGCAAAGAAAGAGCAAACCAGGCAGGCAGAAACTAGATATGTTATTAAACACGGGGGACCTCCCGGGCTTTCTATTCCTATTCCATAATAAGCCCTACCTACTAGTATAGTACTAGGATCAGGCTTCATGTTCGTGTTCCAGAATGGGCAGCTAAAGCCTTTCTTTGAACCTTAGACTCATCTCTCAATCCACTTAATGTACGTGTTGAATTTTCTCCGGATTAAAAACCAAATAAAAAGGCGTCCCGATCGATAAAGATAAACATAAAGAAGCGCGGCAAAAGGCTCTACAAATACTCACTAATTAGATAGGATAGGCCCAATCACTATTCAATCCTGGAAGCAAGCATTACGACCAGTAAGACAACCAAAACTATGCTTCCCAAAAAGACAAGACTGCAACGTTCGGATTACTTGACTCCAGCTCACCAGCACTATGACTACTGCTTACTTCAATGACTCCCGAACCATCATAGATAGCAAAAGTCATGTCACTCCCGCTCGGCGAATCAATCGCAAGTACCAACCCAAAAAAAGAGGCAGAGTGAAAGGAAAGGTCGGATAATGGGCTACATGTTGGAATGCCTCTAAGGAGGAACTACACTGGCATTTGATAATCGAAAAAGCCAACCAATTAAAATACAGGGCTTTTGATAGAGCCCTTTACAGGAGGAGATGCTCAGGGCGCGATAAAGCTCGTCACGAGACCGAGAAAGCTCATCAGTGGAAGAAATGTGTCACGTAGTCTCGATTTCTCAGTTAATAATTATGAATATCTCCCATAGATTGAGACTTATAGATTTCAAGTAAGGGAGGCCTGCCTTATGATTGACAACAGGTCGGTCGATATCGGTACTAGTTCAGCCTGTGAGGGATTCATTCAGTAAGGGAGGGGGCTCTAAATCCGCCTAGGGGAGAGAATAAAAGTAAGACCTTTGAGCACTCAAGATGAGAAGAATCCCACTGTCCTGTCTCATTCCCATTCTCTTTGAAGCACAAATCTCATCTCTTTTCAATGCAAAATAAGGGCATTTATCTAAAGTTAGAGAGGGCAAACAAACACCTGTCTAACGTCAGTTTCGCTGTACTGGCATTTCGCTCTCATCGATGGAACAAAAAGATTTAGTTGACTTAATGACTGGTCTAGGGTGAGAATAGCATGTGTTCTCTTCAAACTAGGTTTTCATGGGCGGGCTATTGAGAAGAATGAGGTTCTCATATTAGAATCCCTATTCAAACGAGGGGAGAAGGAACTGTTAACGAACAGTAGGTGTTCTCTTCAAAGCAAGCAAGACCGGTTAAAGCGATTCTTTTGAAAAGAGTCTTCGTTGAAGTGAGCTCCTGTCTAATAGTAGACAGACAGGTACGTGCTCCGATATAAGGGGGTCAGCTCGGCAAGTAAAGGATATAAGGAAAGAAGCTCATAAAGTCATGACATGCCACCGAGCAAATAGAACCTTCCCTCTCTGCAAGCAAAGAAAGAAGGTGAGCAATTGTAAGGGAGAGGAATGGAAGTGAGAAGCGGCGGATGGGTCGGTCTAGTTCAAAGCCTAAGCTAAAATTGGTCTAGTTCAATAAGCGTACGATTGGTGAAGCTATGAATCGACAGATTTTGGAGTGAAATAGACGTTGGAGTGTGAATCGGTAGATTTCCAGTGCGGGAGTTCGAGGTAGTATTTCTTTGATTCTGGTTTCCGATCTAATCATGTGATTCTTTCAATCAGCATGCTCTTCTCCGATGTATTCTTTTAGGCGAAGAAGCGGTTTATCCGAGAGTGGGGTTACTTACCAGAGAGTTTGGCTTGGTCTTGCTTTCTTCTTTGTTGAGCTGTTATCTAATTCGTCCTCATTGCCTTTACTCCTGCTTCAGACCTGTTTAAAGTCTCCGTAATGTCCGAGCGTTAGCAATCCTCTAATTGTGGTCTTAGAGCTCTCTAGAGCCCTTAAGATGAAATGGTTTTGCAATCATGCTCCTCTATCCATTCTCGACTTAATCCTCTAAGGCTTTGGTTCGTATTGGGAGTGTTCTCCTTTTGGAGGGGGCTTGCCTCCCATCTGGTACTTATGTGGTAGGTGGGTTATTGAAGGTGGATAGGTTTTTGTAAGAATAAGTTTAAGGATCAAGATCGGTAGAAAGATCAAGATCGGGAAGAGCTTCTCTTCGAAGGTGCCGCTGAGGAGCTCTGTTCGGGTACCCCCCCTCCGGCTCTTGAGAAGAGCTTTAGTTTAGGAAAGGGCTAAAGGGGTGCGTGTGATCCCTCTCGTTGAGAGTCAAGGGTCTCCAGGAGTAGAAGGCACATCCTGGATCTATTAAGCCGGCAAGGGTTCAGCATTTTCACGACCGCAAAGGGGCCATCTCTTAGTCGGAGTAGATAGAAAGGATCTTCTGATCAATCCAAAGATAATTTCGATTCCATTAGTAATGAGGATTCGGAATATCACACATTGATCAATCAAAGAGAGATTCAACAACTAAAAGAGAGATCGATTCTTTGGGATCCTTCCGGGAACAAACAGAGATAGAATCAAACCAATTCCCGAAATGCCTTAAAGGATATTCCTTTATGTCCCACCTTTAGTAAGCATCTTGTTGCTTCTTTTTTGCCCGCGCTTAAGAGTGCTTGTAATGATTAACCTCTATCATCGACTTACGACTCTATAGGCTTGTAAGCCTCCTCTGTCCCAACTTTATTCTTCTAACTAAGAAAGCATAGGCAAATATCTTATTATAATAGAATTCCTTCAAAGATGCTTTTCTCCTCTAGCCACAGACATGCTTGACTACCACTACCTTCACTATCAAGCCAAGAAGGGGAATTAGTAACACAGGCTCGGTGGCAGAAGATAAGGCCAACTCAGTATTTTAGTAAATAAGCACCTCTACTAATGCGGGTGGGGTTCCAGAAGTGGACCTCGATCCAACCGAAAAACTATTGTGTGAAAAATAAACTCTCTTTTGAAAAGTTCTGTTAGGTTCTTAGTAGCAATAGGTGACCTTATACCAATCCCGATCCATTAGATTTGTTCGGAAAATAAACGATAGACAATAAAACATCTCGGAAATCTGGGGGTCAGTTTTGTGGATATTCTTCGCGCAATGCGCGAAGTTCCCGGAAAAAGGGATATTTTGTCCCCTCTCTATCCAACTGGGCGAGTCGGTTTGTAAGAGTCTCTGGCCGATATTCCCACTTTTTTTTGTTAAAATGGAGTCTCCCAGACCAGAAGGCTGGTTCGGTTTTCAACCCAGAAAGGGTCTGGGTCCAGCTCGGCCATCCGAGATATAACCTTATGAGGTTAATAAAAGTTATAATCTCATCTATGGAGGGCTGCCACCCCCTCTTTTTAGAGGCAGCAAAGAGAAGTCTTGTATTGATCTTCTCAAAGACTTCCCCCAGTGGCCCTTCTGGAACTTGCCCAGGCTGCGCAGCCTCTGGTTGAGGTGCGGGCTCTCCTCCGGGCTGTTCCAAGTCCCTCCCTAAAGATAGACTCCCCGCTTATGCCCGGGGAATTTCTTTCGAGCGCACCAGGAAGCCGCTGCCCGACTCCCTGAGAAGGCTGCAAATTTATTTCTTCCCCAGGTTCGGCGGTATTTTGAAACCAACCAGAGAGACCCTCAAAAAAAGAATCAGAAGGATTGTCACCCCCCGGCCCCACTAGCATCCATCATCATCGATGTAGAGGGGAGGTCTGTAGGCCTGACGCCTATAGAAATAGACAACCACTCCAACAAAAGATTGAAGGCCGTAACTTCCAACGCACAAAATAGGAACCCCAGAGAGAGGAACACCGAAGCCAAGGCCAGCCAAAGCCCAAAGGAAGACCCACTTGAGTATAGTGTTAATGAAAAAAGTGATAAAGTGGGTTTCGTCTCATTTTCCGGAAAGCCAGTCATACTATTCCACTTTAGCTAAGCTAATGATGAAACGGGATCTGGATTTGTCTGCAGATGATGATGTCCACTCCTGGCTCGATGCGCTTAACGAAAGGGAACGAAGTCTCTAGATTAATTAATAAAGAATTTCCTTCGTCATTAAGCAGCATCCTTTAAGTGAGTAGGGGTGCGCCGGACCGCCGACGAATAATAGGTACCCCCACACCCCAGGCAGAGTTAGTGAGCCGTGTAATAGGCGACCATTTTGCGCGGTTCGGGGGGCACTTGAGTCAGCCGCCGACGCCCGACTGCGTCTTGACCCCTATCCAATTTTTGGGCCAATTCCCCCTTCGTACTACCAAAAAATGAGATTCTTGCCGAATCCGAGTTTGCTGCTCCAACCATTACCAAACTTATACCTATTTTGTTTAGTACTTCAGGTGCTTCTTTTGCGTATAATGTAAATCCCGTAGCGGATCAATTCCAACGAGCCTTTCAAACAAGTACTTTTTGTAATCGACTCTATATCTTCTTCAATAAACGCTGGTTCTTCGATCAAGTTTTGAATGTCTTTCTAGTCAGATCGTTCCTGCGTTTCAGATATGAAGTCTCATTCGAAGCTTTAGACAAAGGTGCTATTGAGATATTGGGCCCTTATGGTATATCGTACACATTCCGACGATTGGCCGAGCGGATAAGTCAACTTCAAAGTGGATTTGTTGTGCGAAGAGTGCGTTATGACCCGTAGCCGCCTGCCTGGTCTGGGGGGGTCCTCCGTTGTGGGTAAACGGGAAACCCGACTCTACGAACCCGAGGAAAGGCTGCACAGCAGTAGTAGGGGCGTGAAGACCGGAGCTTTTTGTAGTGCTAGCAGGAATGCAAGTGAATGAATCCCATCCCCTAGCGATTGAAGTGCTTACGCCCCTTAGATTAGAGATAGGGGCGCGCTAGTGTTATAATAATAATAGAAAGGTTAGGGGGCTGAGAAAAGCTTGCTGTCCACTTCTCTTCACTGCCCCGTTCTGTAACTTCCCTTCTTTAGTCCGTCCACGAGGCTGTAAAAAGAGAGAGGGGCGGCTATATAGCGGGAGTCGTTTCGGTTGTATGCCACGAGGTCCCTATGGACAAGGGGACAAGTGAATCATCGCTTTTGGGCGCAGGCAGCCCTCTACCATCCATCCCATTGCATTCCATCGTCTCGTATTGTACTGTACCGTACCAGATACATCTATTGAGTGAGAGAAAGGTAGCTTCTCTATAGATATATTATTCATTTTTGATATTGATAAGGATCCCCAGATTCCCGTCACTACGGATTGATTGTCTCTACCTAACTACATGGTAGTGGTCTAGGGAGCGCAATTGCTAGAGCACGGGAGAATGAAGAGTAATGATTTCAGCAAGAGCAGCCGGACGGACTACTATAGTGAGTCCTGTGACTACTAGAGTAGAGTTGAGTCAAAAGGTATGGTATAGCAGCCTTTCCGAGCGAGCCTCTGGGATCTCCTGTAAACCCCCATGATGTGGTAAAGGGAGGATATTAGGGGAAGCAGTGAGTGGAGATTCCCCTGCAGAGAGCCGTATGAGGGGAGACCTTCACGTCCGGTTCGGAGGGCGGGGATATCCCGACCCTACTATCATTATGCCTTTGCCATGTTACTTGGTTCAACTCTATTTGTGACCTTTTCTCATATGTGGGACTCTCTATCTTCTTGGGTAGATAATCGATCGTCTTTCATTTTGATAGTTAGTAGTATTTATTATAATAAGTCAATAAATAAGAATAAATAATAATAGAACTGGAGGAGCTAAGAGCCGGGATGGCTTGGTAAGCAAGCAACCTGTTATGTAGGCGCCAACTCCCATTTCTCTCTCTTCTTTCTTTTTGAAAGTCACGATCAGAATGAAAGGTAGTTCGTTGGGCCTGTATTTTGATCCCAGAGGTGTTGGTTCGACTCCAGCTCGTGAGAAGGCTTTTTTGGTCATATCCCTTTGTCTCACTTGTTCTTATTCAGTTCCTTTGTCCTTCCATCGCTAAACGATTTGTTGAACATAGAATTCGCCCGATATAAGATTAGTACCAACTGGGATCATAAAGCGGATTGGGCTAACAGAAAGGGAGGAGTCATTCGTTCTGCCATCGATTACAGGCAAACCTTCCCCGAGCTACAACCTTCACTGTCGATTCAAGACACAAACAACTACCTATACCACAACCACTGGCATATGCGGTATGCGGGTGTCAGGTCTAGGTCTAGATGGAGGTTCTCGTTCCAGTTCTATTTCTAGTTGAAAACAATCAATTAAAATTTAATCACCAAGTGGATATCTCGAGAACTAAAGGTGCCAAGCCTCGGATTCGACTTGAAATGAGGATAAGGCTTCCAGCTAGATATGTATGATTCACCCGGTACCTGGTATTGGTAGTAGCATCAGTCTCTTTCCCCTCCCTCTGTATGAGTTGAGAGGCTGAGGGGAAGTCTACTAACTATAGGGTTACTCCACCTGACTCACGGTCGCTCCACGAGAAACCACCACTAGGAGACGAAGCAAGCTGAGGGTTTCGAGGCAGATATCGCCATGACACGGTAGTAGGGAAACCGGTCCTTGTAAGCAGCACTAGAGAGGGAGGGGATAGAGACTCGAGACTTCAAACTAATGTCCTTCTTCCTCTGAGCCAGGTTCCTTGTAGAGTCTATCTACTAGAGACATTAACGGTGCTCACCTGGGGTTGGGAAAATTAAATACTCGAATGGAACGCCCTCCATCGTACAGTTCGGCGGACACGGAAGAGCTAGTTCATAGGGCTCGTGCAGTCATGGGACGGACGGTGAAAAGCTCGGGATGATGATGGGGCTAGCAACTGGTCCTCAAAGAAGCTAGATCTCTTGGGCGTTTTGTTTCCCTTGTAGCCAAGTCATACTCATTCCGTACGACGAAGGATTGGGCCTTCGAGGTCGGAACTCATCACATTACTGGGTAGATCGGGGATAAGGGTTTTAGTTCAATAAAGGTGCTTCTCATTATATCGAATAATAAGTTAGGCCTGTAGTGCTTCGGGATTCTAACCCGCCGTTCCCTGGTAGTAGAGAGAGAGAGAGATCCGCATAAGCCGTGCTGGGGAATACCAGCTAAGTAACTCGAAACTGGTAACTATAGCCCGCTCGCCTTTCGCTACTCTAAGTAAGCATGTCCCTTCTTTGGCAAAGGCTACTCGCTCGCGGTAGACTTTGCTAGCTTTATTGCTGGCTCTAAGCCTACCTCCTTGACTACATCCGGATAACCGCCAGCCTGTCTTGACAGAAGAAGCAGTGCAGTAAGCGTCTCCGGACATAGAAAGTAGGCAATCACTTTAACTTCGTTAGCGGTGTAGGTTTCAGTCGTAGTTTCTGGTATCGACACAGACAGTGGGAAATATCTATACGATTGAAGTCAGTGTGCAAGACAAAGTCTAGTTCTTACTTTGAGTTCCTCTTATAATAAAATAACATATAAGAAGCATTCCACAGTCGTAGGTACTCAATTCAATTGGATTGAACTGCTTGAGCAGGAGCTTTGGACTCGACGAGGTATTGGGTGCTTTCCCTATTAAGAGTCTCTTCCATTCTCTCTTCACCAGACAGATAGACAAATAGGCAATCCGATAGAGAGATTATGGCTTCCTCACTATCAGCAAGCTCCCACAGGCGATGAACTACTTCCCCGACTTCTTCGGTTTGTAGCCATACCGTATAGAGTGCAAAATACCTTTGTTTGGGAGTAGCTAGATTAAAGCAAGATAGTTGCGGATTCTGTTCATAGAGAGCCCCATTCCTCACTCACAAGCTCTTTCTCAGCCCCAGGTTGAACCTAACGAGTGCATTCAGTTTAATGTCCAAAATCAGTTGAAATTGAAAGGACGTACAATCGGCGAGAAATGAAGTTCCTTTACTTAGGAAAGCCCTTCTTGCCCTAAGTCTAATCCCTAATCATGCGCAACACATGGACTTTAAGTCCTGCTTTCAGGATTTGATGCTCTTTTGAGTTGATACAGCTTTCAATAGAACATAGAGCTCTGCCCTTCTGGCTGTCCTAACGAGTTCACTGCCTTAATCCATTAAACGGAACAGTTAATCGTAGAGCAGGAGGAATTCTTTCTTTCTGTCCGCTAGTCAAGAATGGAATCGGACGCTACGAATACGAATTATTGGGGGAATTTTCGATATTAGACAAATAGGGCACTAGAACGCTATTCTTCCTCCTTCCCCGCTTAGGCCTTAGGGGCTTAGCTTAGGACATTAGCAGTAAGACTTCCGCAAGGTAGCAAAAGAAGGAACAGCAGTGGAAATCACAGTAGTTGTAGCAAAATAATAGGCACGATAGGCCCCCTCTCTAAGATAAAATAGGGTATAATATGATTTTTTGACCAAAAACTAATATAACTAGTGCATAATATATTATGATTTTTTGACCAAAATTGCATTTCAAAATGTTTCATAGAATCTAATTTTTTGATGATTTTTGCATGGACTTCCATCATAACATTCCGTCGTTAAATATATAAATGATCTGAAAAGTTTTGTATCATTTCGAATAGTCCTCGATTTAATTTGACTTTTTGACCAAAACTAGTATAAACTAGTGTATAATATATTATGATTTTTGACCGAAACTTGTATTTCAAAAAGTTTCGTAGAATCTATTTTTCAGATGATTTTTTTGCATGGACTTCCATCATAACCTTCCCTCGCAAAATACATAAATGATCTGAAAAGTTTCGTATCATTTCGAATAGTCCTCGATTTAATTTGACTTTTTGACCAAAACTAGTATAAACTAGTGTATAGTATATTAAGATTTTTTGACCGAAACTTGAATTTCGAAAAGTTTCTTAGAATGTAATTTTCAGATGATTTTTTGCATGGACTTCCATCATACCTTCCCACATAAAATATATAAATGATTTGAAAAGTTTCATATCATTTCGAGTAGTCCTCGATTTAATATGAATTTTTGACCAAAACTAGTATAAAGTAGTGTATAAATATTATTATTTTTTGACCAAAACTTGCATTTCTAAAAGTTTCGTAGAATCTAATTTTCAGATGATTTTTTGCATGAACTTCTATCATAACCTTCCCTCGTAAAATATATAATGATCTGAATAGTTTCGTATCATTTCGAATAGTCTTCGATTTAATTTGATTTTTTGACGGAAACTAGTATAAAGTAGTGTATAATATATTATGTTTTTTTGACCGAAACTTGCATTTTGAAATGTTTCATAGAATCTTTTTTTTCAGATGATTTTTTGCATGGACTTCCATCACAATCTTCCCTCGTAAAATATATAAATAATTTGAAAAGTTTCGTATCATTTTGAACAATCCTCGATTTAATTTAATTTTTCGACCGAAAATAGTATAAACTAGTGTATAATATATTATGATTTTTTGACCAAAACTTGCATTTCGAAAAGTTTCGTAGAATCTAATTTTATGATAATATTTTGCATGAACTTCCATCATAACCTTCCCTCGTAAAATATATAAATGATCCGAAAAGTTTCGTATCATTTTGAATAGTCCTTGGTTTGGGATATCTTTGTTGAAACGCATGTAGGAACAACAGAAGTAAAAAGATCAAGGCTTAATACTTTGAGTCAAGAATATGAGATGTTCCATATGCAGCCCGGGGAATCTATTGTTGCCCTACAAAAAAGATCCGTTCATCTAACAAATCACTTGATTGCTCTCGGGAAGACCTTCACCAACGATGATCTCAACTTGAAAGTCCTAAGATCCTTAACAAGGGAATGACAACCGAAAGTGACTGCTATTTCGGAAAAGAAGAGTCTCTCAACAATGACATCCGTGTCTCTATGTGGAAAACTTCAAGAGAACGAATTGGAACTTGGAAGGCTCGAGAAGCACGAAAGTCAAGAAAAGAAGTCCAAGGGAATTGCTTTGAAGATTGACACGAAGGATGACAAAGACGACGAGACTTCCGAAGATGAGAACTTAATGCTTCTTGTTAAGAAGCTTGGTAAGTTTTTTTAACAAAAATAAAAATTCTTCTTTTCCTAAAAAGAATAAACATTTCAGGAAAAAGGATGCATCCACATCGATTCAAGAAGTCACATGTTACGAATGTGGGAAGCAAGGTCACATAAATCCGGATTGCCCGAGACTTGCAAAGAAAGGAGGATTCAAAGGCAAGAAGGATTTCAAGAATAAAAAGGCTTATGTTGCTTGGGACGATAATGAAATTAGTTCCTCATCGGAATCGGAAAGCGATGAATGTCTAAATATGGCTCTAAAGGCTTTACATCACTCCGATGAAGAAAATGATGAGGTTAGTAGCAACTTTTCAATTTATGAGAATGATGCACAAGAAGTTATAGATGAAATTCTAAAAGAATGCAAGACTTTGTATAAAAACATTTCATCCCAAAAGAAACGAATTCTATCTTTAGAAGAACAAAATACCGCTTTTGGAAAATACATTGAAAGTGAAAAACAAAAATTGATGGATGAAAAACAAAGTCTTGTATGCAAAAATTGTGAGTCATTATCTTTTCAAATTGTTAAACTTAAAAGAGTCTTAGAAAGATATGAAAAAGGTCAAATTTTCTTGGAGGAAATTCTTAGGCACCAAAGATATCCTAATGACAAAAGTGGTTTAGGATATTCTAAGTTTTCCAAACCAAGCACAAATGAAACCATTTTTGTAAAAGCTAGTGAACAAGTTGTTAAAGAAAAGGCAAACAATTCTAAAACTATGCATCAAAGTCATAAAAAGAAAAGAATCATTAAGAAACAAAAGTATGTTCCTAGATATAAAAGTCACTTTCAACCTACTTGTTTTTATTGTGGAATCAAAGGCCATACACCTAATGCTTGCTATGTGCGCAACATTGGTGTTGCTAAAGGGAATTATGTGTGGGTTGAAAAGGGTACTAACTACCAAGGAATCAAAGCAATTTGGGTACCTAACAATACTTGATTTGGTTTTGTAGTTATGCTTGAAGACAACTTCTACTCAATGGTATCTTGATAGAGGTTGTTCAAAGCATATGACGGACGACATCAACAAATTTTCAAATCTATCACTAAAGGCCAAAGGATACGTTACTTACGGTGATGATAATAAAGGAAATATTCTTGGAGTAGGAACCGTTGGTGCACCTCCTCATACAATCATCGAAGAAGTTCTTTATGTGGAAGGCCTTAAACACAACCTACTTAGCATAAGTCAATTGTGTGACAAAGGGTTCCGAATCAACTTCACAAAGGATGAATGCTTGATAGAACATGAAGTCATCCATGACCTCTTGCTAAAAGGTAAAAAATTTAATAACATTTTTATGATTTCTTTTGATGACTCTTCCTTGAAGGTTAAATGTTTAATGGTGAACAACAACGAGGCGTGGCTATGGCATAAAAGGTTTGCTCACATTCACATGGAGCATTTAAACAAGTTAATAAAGCATGACCTAGTTGTTGGTCTTCCGAAGATAAAGTTCATCAAGGATAAGTTATGTGATGCTTGCCAAAAAAGGAAGCAAACCAAGAGAACTTTCAAGTCCAAGAAAGTGATATCTACTTCAAGGCCACTAAAATTGTTGCATATGGATATTTTCGGTCCATCAAGAGCAAAAAGCTTCGGAGGTAACGTTTATGATTTAGTTATTATTGATGATTTCTCTCGATACACATGGACATTGTTTTTAGTGCAGAAAAGTGATGCTTTCAAAGCATTCAAGAAGTATGCAAAGAAAATTCAAAACGAGAAGTCACTCACAATAGTCTCCATTAGAAGCGACCATGGTGGGGAATTCCAAAACTCATCCTTTGAAGATTTTTGCGAAGAGCATGGAATTTCTCACAACTTTTCCGCACCAAGGACTCCTCAACAAAACGGTGTCGTAGAAAGGAAGAATAGGGCATTGGTGGAACTTGCAAGAACAATGCTTAGCGACTCAAATCTTCCTAAATAGTTTTGGGCGGATGCGGTTACACGACTTGTTTTGTAAGCAACCGTGTCAATATTCGACCAATTCTCAAGAAGACTCCATATGAGTTGTTCAAGGGTAGGAAACCAAACATCTCATTCTTTCACATATTCGGTTGCAAATGTTTCGTTCTCAACAATGACAAGGACAATCTCGGTAAGTTTGATGAGAAGTCCGACGAAGATATGCCACAACAACAAAAGGAGACATCAAAGGATCAAGCAATACCACAAGAAGATGACTCACCAATCATTGAAGAACATCAAGATCTTCCGAAAGAATGGAGAACTCATAGAGATCACCCGATAGATAAAGTTATTGGTGATATTAGCCAAGGCGTTGCAACTTGACTAAATCTCAAGGATGCTTGTCTCAACATGGATTTTGTGTCTCAAATTGAACCAACCAAAATCGATGAAGCCTTAGGAGATGATCAATGGATAGTAGCGATGCAAGAAGAACTTAACCAATTTGAAAGGAATCAAGTTTGGAGTCTTGTACCAAGACCGGACAACAAGCACATCATAGGAACAAGATGGGTGTTCAAGAACAAACTTGACGAGAATGGAATCATAGTTTGTAACAAAGCAAGATTGGTCGCACAAGGCTACAACCAAGAAGAAGGAATCGACTTTGATGAAACATTCGCTCTGGTAGCTAGGTTAGAAGCAATTAAATTATTACTTGCTTACGCTTGTTCCATGAATTTTCAGTTGTACCAGATGGATGTCAAAAGCGCTTTCCTGAATGGTTACATCAATGAAGAAGTCTATGTCAAACAACCTTCGGGCTTTGAAGACTTCAAGAATTCCTCTCATGTCTACACGTTGAAGAAGGCTCTTTATGGCTTAAAGCAAGCACCAAGAGCATGGTATGATCGCCTTAGCAACTTCCTATGTGAGAAGGGTTTTACAAAAGGAAAGGTTGACAAGACTTTGCTCATCAAGAATTTCAAGGGTAACACCTTACTAGTTCAAGTCTATGTCGACGACATCATCTTCGGATCAACAAACAAAGACCTTTGCGAAGAATTCTCTCTTATGATGCAAGGAGAATTCAAGATGTCCATGATGGGAAAGACTAACTACTTCCTTGGATTACAAATCAAGCAAACAAAGGATGTCATCTTCATCAACCAATCCAAGTATTGCAAGGAATTATTGAAAAGATTCGATATGGATAGTTGCAAAGTGATGTCTACTCCTATGGGATCCGGCACGTACGTTGATCAAGATCTATCCGGCATTTCAATTGATATTACAAAGTATCGAGGTATGATAGGTTCATTATTATATTTGACGGCAAGCTGTCCTGACATTATGTTTAGTGTTTGTTTGTGTGCCCGCTTTCAAGCAAATCCGAAGGAATCACATCTCACCGCCGTGAAGAGGATCATGAAGTATCTCAAAGGAACAACGAATGTCGGACTATGGTATCCAAAAGGTAGCACATGTTCTTTAATTGGTTATTCTGACGCTGATTATGCAGGATGTAAGACCGATAGAAAAAGTACAAGTGGTACTTGTCACATTCTCGGGAATGCACTAGTGTCGTGGGCATGTAAGAAGCAAGCATGCGTTGCACTTAGCACGACCGAAGCGGAGTACATCGCAGCAGGAAGTTGTTGTGCCCAAATCTTGTGGCTTAAGCAACAACTCCTTGATTTCGGTATAGATATTAGTTGTATCCCTCTCCGATGTGACAACACAAGTGCCATCAATATCACAAAGAACCCATTCATGCATTCAAGAATAAAGCATATAGATATCCAGCATCACTTCCATCGAGATCATGTACTAAACGGAGATGTAGATGTTACGTTCGTGGATACACATAATCAACTCACCGATATATTCACTAAACCATTGGCTAAGGAGCAATTCTTCAAGATTCGACGAGAACTTGGTATTCTCAATGAAGGTGACATCTAACCTTAACTTAAAAATTGCTTGTTGTATGTATTAGTTGCTTAATATATGTTTTTGTTCACTTTGTGTTACAAAATGCTAGCACTCACTTTTCGCCGTTTTTGATCTTTCACTCTTTCGGTTATCCGAAAAGTATCATTTTTAAAATATTTTTTGATCGAAAGTTATGTTGTGATATATGCTAACACTTTGTAAATTTTTTTTGTCAAAAATATTTTTCCACATAGCCTAAAAACTGCTGCGTTTTTTGAATTTTTTTGAAATTTTTAGCCCGTTAACCAGTTAACGGATTTGTTAACCGTTTAACGCTTCCCAGACAACAGTTCTGAGGTCACGTGTGTGTATACAAATATTTTTGTTTTGTTTTCTCTTTTTATGTCTCTTGGTGTATGCGTGTAAGTCAAATGGTTCATGGTACTTACCTCTTTCCAACACCTCATAACTCATTTCCTCCTACTTTGACTCACCATAAAGCACCATTATCTCAACCTTCAAACTCTCTTCTCCAAAACCCTCAATACCCCATCAATACCCTATAAATACTCCATTAAAACCCACTCCACTAAAACTCTACTTATAAACTCTACTTTCAAACTTCACTCTCCACTCCCACAAACCCTAATCCGAAAATCCCCCTTCAAACCCTAAAAGCTTCAGTTTGTCTTCAATGGCTCCTAGAAAAGGAAAGGCTCTAGTGTTAGTGTCAAAATCCAGCAGTGAAGAAGAAATGCCCATGGAATCTACCAAGAAGCAAATAATGGATTTTCGTGTCAGGGTTCGTCATCTTCTTAAGGGTAAGTATGTCAACCTGAAATCCTTTGAAACCTTTAAGTTTCCAGCTATGTTAGAATATCAGGGGATGCTTGACTTTATTGCTGATAAAGGAAAAGTGTATCCGGATTTGGTTAAATCTTTTATGAACAACATGTCCCTCAACTGTGATGATAAGGAGAAACACCAATTGTTTGCTGTTGTGAGAGACTGTGAGATTGGAGTTGACTTAGGCACTCTTGCAGCTTCTTTGTCTATCCCATATTCGGGTGTTTTTCTTCGAAAAGGGGTAAACCATGTTGAAGGAAAATGGGCTGGCTATGACAAAATGGAATACTATTATCAGATTTATAGGTTTCCAAAGGCAGCTGTGGTGTCCAGCCAACGTACCTCTCGGGTACTCTGTTATGCAAAGAATTTATCTGTTGATGATCAGATGCTACACTATATTATTTGTCATGTTTTGCTGCCAAAGGATTCCAACTTATCTCAGATCAATGACTTGGAAATGCAAGTACTGTTTGCTGTCAAGAACAAGATTAAAGTGAATTGGCTTCCTACTATGATGTATCATCTGAAGAAATAGCTCTCTCTAAAGACAAGATTACCATATGGCCGCCTTTTTTCAAGAATCTTGGAAATTACCGACATGGAAATCGGTAGAGAGCCTTTTATTGCTATGTCTACAACGACTAATGAGATTAATGGAGTCACTATCATCAAAAACACCGACATAATTCAATGCAATGATGGAACCTACAAGTATGACGACAGATCCTCCACTTCCATCCCACCTATTCCGGAAACCGGAATCACAAATGACTTTCTTTATGCTACCATGATGTCAAACCACCACGAAACAATCCGTGCCTTCAAAAGCCTTCGGAACTTAGTTTTAAGCTCCCGAAACACCACCGAGTTTGTTGATGAGGATGAGGGCAGTAGTGAAGCGGAGGAATAGGATGATGAGGATGTGTCAGATGAGGATTGAGTACCATGTTCTATGTTGTTTTTATTACGTTTCTTATGTTGTTTTAAGTCTAGTTAATGTTGTGTTGTTTCAAACAAAAGTCCTAAGTTATTTAGGCACTTTTGGTTTCCATGTATTAAGTTTCGCATTATGTTCGTACACTTGTTGGTTATTTTAAATTATGTTTATGCTTATACGTGTGTTCGGCTTGCATGTTTACATAATGCGTATGTCTAATCAATGCTTGTTTGGTGATTTTTTTTTATATGTCTATGCTTGTTAGTCTCTTCCTTTTTGCTAATGCCAAAGGGGAGAAGACTTTGTTTCTCTAATACCTCTCGATGCAGAATTCGTTTGCTCTTGCCTCTATTATTTAGGGGGAGTTGCTGTCTTTAGGGGGAGGATCTTTTTAGAGAAACTTCGATCAAAGCTCTCGCAAATTTTTTGGTTGTCATCATAAAAAAGGGGGAGAATGTAGAAGCATGCCTTCAATCTCAAGGATTTTGATGAAGACAACACGACTCATGCACTTCATATTTGCAAAACGTTAAGAGCTTCCAACATGATCAAGCAACAAGCTTTTGGCATTGTGATCAAGCTTCATATGCAAATTCGTTTTATTTCAAGGCTTGGATACATGTGTTGAGGTATACATCAAATCTCTTTAAGATTGATATACAAGTGCTCAAGTTATCATATCATATTTTATCATGATAGATACAAACTTTGGAATGTTTCTAAAACTGGTTTAACACTTTTAAAACTAAAGTTTTTCTGATTTTTAACAGTGTTAACCGGTTAACCATTTGGTTAACTGGTTAACGGCCTCAAATTTCAAATTATGTGTTAACGTTTTAAATACGTTAACCGGTTAACCATTTGGTTAACCGGTTAACACTGAATGTTTTTTGAAAAATGATTTCTTTTCAAATTCAAATTTTTTCCTTTTGTTATACCTTTTCAAATATTTATTTTCATACTTTTTCATACCTTTTTGAATAGGTGTTTTGGCTATTATATATTCTGAAAATTTTTAAATTCAAAAAACACCTCCTAGAATTTTGATAAAATTATCACTTAATCAAATTCACTTAAATTCATATATTTTCAAATATTCAAAAGTGTTCATATTAATTCATAACATTTCATATTCATAAGTTGAACACTTGTATTGAAATTGAGAAGTGGATTTTGATCAAAGGAGAAGATCAATCTTGTATTGATATCATATATTGTATTACTCTCAAAATAACAAAGATTTATAGAACTTTTCTATTGTGACTTGTGATTCAGGATTGTTGGACACAAGGGATAGTGCTTGCAAGAGGATTGTTCTTGCACACTAGGTTTTGTTTAGTTGTTTAGAAAGTAGGCCTCACCGGTTGATGGTGCGATAGGTTGTACGATCTAAAAACTAGTGGAAAATCTCTTTCGTGTTGGAAAGGGGACTGGATGTACCTTTAGACTGTGAAGGGAACCATGATAAATTGCCGTGTCTATTTTATTTCCTGCTTTATCGCTTTCTTATCATACACAAGTAAAAGAGAAAAATCTATCCATCAAGAAAATAATCGAGAAAAATTTATAACACCTAATTCACCCCCTCATAGGCGTACTCTGAATCTACATAGTGTATAATATATTATGATTTTTTTGGACCAAAAACTAGTATAACTAGTGTATAATATATTATGATTTTTTGACCAAAATTTCATTTCAAAATGTTTCATAGAATCTAATATTTTGATGATTTTTGCATGGACTTCAATCATAACATTCCGTCGTAAAATATATAAATGATCTGAAAAGTTTTGTATCATTTCGAATAGTCCTCGATTTAATTTGACTTTTTGACCAAAACTAGTATAAACTAGTGTATAATATATTATGATTTTTTGACCGAAACTTGCATTTCAAAAAGTTTCGTAGAATCTAATTTTCAGATGATTTTTTGCATGGACTTCCATCATAACCTTCCCTCGCAAAATACATAAATGATCTGAAAAGTTTCGTATCATTTCAAATAGTCCTCGATTTAATTTGACTTTTTGACCAAAACTAGTATAAACTAGTGTATAGTATATTAAGATTTTTTGACCGAAACTTGAATTTCGAAAAGTTTCTTAGAATCTAATTTTCAGATGATTTTTTGCATGTATTTCCATCATAACCTTCCCACATATAATATATAAATGATATGAAAAGTTTCGTATCATTTCGAGTAGTCCTCGATTTAATTTGAATTCTTGACAAAAACTAGTATAAACTAGTGTATAAATATTATTATTTTTTGACCAAAACTTGCATTTCTAAAATTTCGTAGAATCTATTTTTCAGATGATTTTTTGCATGAACTTCTATCATAACCATCCCTCGTAAAATATATAACTGATATGAAAAGTTTCATATCATTTCGAATAGTCCTCGATTTAATTTGATTTTTTGACGGAAACTAGTATAAAGTAGTGTTTAATATATATTTTTTTGGACCGAAACTTCAATTTTGAAAAGTTTCATAGAATCTTTTTTTCAGATGATTTTTTTTGCATGGACTTCCATCATAACCTCCCCACGTAAAATATATAAATGATCTGAAAAGTTTCGTATCATTTTGAATAGTCCTCGATTTAATTTGCTTTTTTGACCAAAAATTATTTAAACTAGTGTATAATATATTATGTTTTTTTGACCAAAACTTGCATTTCGAAAAGTTTCGTAGAATCTAATTTTAAGATAATTTTTTGCATGGACTTCCATCATAACCTTCTCTCGTAAAATATATAAATGATCCTAAAAGTTTCGTATCATTTTGAATAGTCCTTGATATTATTTGATTTTTTGACCGAAACTAGTATTGACTAGTATATAATATATTATGTTTTTTTGACCGAAACATGCATTTCGAAAAGTTTCATAAAATCTAATTTTCAGATGATTTTTTGCCTGGATTTCCATCTTAACCTTCCCTCGTTAAATATAAATGATCTGACAAGTTTCATATAATTTCGAACAGTCCTCGATTTAATTCTATTTTTAGACCAAAAATAGTATAAACTAGTGTATAATATATTATGATGTTTTGACCAAAAACTAGTATAACTAGTGTATAATATATTATGATTTCTTGACCAAAATTGCATTTTTAAAAGTTTCATAGAATCTAATTTTCTGATGATTTTTGCATGGACTTCCATCATAACATTCCATCGTAAAATATATAAATGATCTGAAAAGTTTTGTATCATTTCAAATAGTCCTCGATTTAATTTGACTTTTTAACCAAAACTAGTAAAAACTAGTGTATAATATATTATGATTTTTTGACCGAAACTTACATTTCAAAAAGTTTTGTAGAATCTAATTTTCAGATGATTTTTTGCATGGACTTCCATCATAACCTTCCCTCATATAATACATAAATGATCTGAAAAGTTTCGTATCATTTCGAATAGTCCTCGATTTAATTTGAATTTTTGACCAAAACTAGTACAAACTAATGTATAATATATTATTATTTTTTTTTCAAAACTTGCATTTTGAAAAGTTTCTTAGAATCTAATTTTCAGATGATTTTTTGCCTGAACTTCCATCTTAACCTTCCCTAGTAAAATATATAAATGATCTGAAATTTTTTGTATCATTTCGAATAGTCCTCGATTTAATTTTACTTTTTGACCAAAACTAGTATAAACTAGTGTATAATATATTATGGTTTTTTGACAGAAATTTGCATTTCGAAAAGTTTTGTAAAATCTAATTTTTAGATGATTTTTTTGCATGGACTTCCATCATAACATTCATTCTTAAATATTTAATTGATCTAAAAATTTTGGTGTCATTTCGAACAGTCCTCAATTTAATTTGACTTTTTGACCGAAACTAGTATAAACTAGTTTATAATATATTATGATTTTTTGATCGAAACTTGCATTTAAATTTTTTTTGTAGAATCTAATTTTCTGATGGTTTTTTGGGTGGACTTCCATCATAACCTATCCTCGTAAAATATATAAATGATTTGAAAAGTTTCGTATCATTTCGAATAGTCCTCGATTTAATTTGACTTTTTAACCAAAACTAGTATAAACTTGTGTATAATATATTAAGATTTTTTGACCGAAACTTGCATTTCGAAACGATTCGTAGAATCTAGTTTTCATATGATTTTTTGCATTTACTTCCATCATAACCTTCCATCGTAAAATATATAAATGATCTAAAAAGTTTTGTATCAGTTCGAGTAGTCCTCGATTTAATTTGAATTTTTGACCAAAACTAGTATAAATTAGTGTATAATATATTATTATTTTTTGACAAAAACTTGCATTTTGAAAAGTTTCTAGAATCTAATTTTTAGATGATTTTTTGCATGAACTTCTATCATAACCTTCCTTCATAAAATATATATATGATCTAAAAAGTTTTGATTCATTTCGAATAGTCCTCGATTTAATTTGATTTTTTCACGGAAAATAGTATATGTAGTGTATAATATATTATGTTTTTTTGAACGAAACTTGCATGGACATCCATCATAACCTTCCCACGAAAAATATATAAATAATCTGAAAAGTTTCGTATCATTTCGAACAATCCTCGATTTAATTTTATTTTTGACCAAAAATAGTAAAAACTAATGTATAATATATTATGATTCTTGACCAAAACACGCATATCGAAAAATTTCATAGAATCTAATTTTCAGATAATTTTTTGCATGGGCTTCCATCATAACGTTCCCACATAAAATATATAAATGATCTGAAAAAGTTTCGTATCATTTCGAGTAGTCCTCGATTTAATTTAAATTTTTCACAAAAACTAGTATAAACTAGTGTATAATATATTATTATTTTTTAACCAAAACATGCATTTCTAAAAGTTTCGTAGAATCTAATCTTCAGATGATTTTTTGCATGAACTTCTATCATAACCTTCCCTCGTAAAATATATAAATGATCTGAAAAGTTTCGTATCATTTCGAATAGTCCTCGATTTAATTTGATTTTTTGACGGAAAATTGTAAAAAGTAGTGTATAATATATTATGTTTTTTTGACCGAAACTTGCATTTTGAAAAGTTTCATAGAATCTAGTTTTTAGATGATTTTTTGCATGGACTTCCATCATAACCGTCATTCATAAAATATAAAAATAATCAGAAAAGTTTGGTATCATTTTGATCGATCCTCAATTTAATTTGTTTTTTTGACCGAAAATAGTATAAACTAGTGTATAATATATTATGATTTTTTGACCAAAACTTGCATTTCGAAAAGTCTCGTAGAATCTAATTCTTAGATGATTTTTTGCATGGACTTCCATCATAATCTTCCCTCGTAAAATATATAAATGATCTGAAAAATGTCGTATCATTTCGAATAGTCCTCGATTTAATTTGATTTTTGTACCGAAACTAGTATTAACTAGTATATAATATAATATGATTTTTTGACCGAAACTTGCATTTCGAAAAGTTTCATAGAATCTAATTTTCAGATGATTTTTTGCTTGGACATCCATCTTAACCTTCCCTCGTTAAATATATAAATGATCTGACAAGTTTTGTATCATACTCGAACAGTCCTCGATTTAATTTTATTTTTTGACCAAAAATAGTATATACCAGTGTATAATATATTATGATTTTTTGAACAAAAACTATTATAACTAGATTATAATATATCATGAGTTTTTAACCAAAATTGCATTTCGAAACGTTTCATAGAATCAAATTTTCTGATGATTTTTGCATGGACTTCCATCATAACATTCCATCGTAAAATATATAAATGATCTGGAAAGTTTTGTATCATTTCGAATAGTCCTCGATTTAAATTGACTTTTTGACCAAAACTAGTATAAACTAGTGTATAATATATTATGATTTTTTTACCAAAACTTGCATTTCTAAAAGTTTCGTAGAATCTAATTTACAGATGATTTTTTGCATGGACTTCCATCATAATCTTCCCACGTAAAATATATAAATGATCTGAAAAGTTACGTATCCTTTCGAGTAGTACTCGATTTAAATTGAATTTTTGACCAAAACTAGTATAAAATAGTGAATAATATATTATTATTTTTTGTCAAAACTTGCATTTCTAAAAGTTTCATAGAATCTAATTTTCAGATGATTTTTTGCATGAACTTCCATCATAACCTTCCCTCGTAAAATATATAAATGATCTGGAAAGTTTTTTATCATTTCGAATAGTCCTCGATTTAATTTGATTTTTTGACGAAAACTAGTATAAAGTAGTGTATAATATATTATGTTTTTTTGACCGAAACTTGCATTTTTAAAAGTTTAAGAGAATCTATTTTTCAGATGATTTTTTGCATGGGCTTCCATCATAATTGTCATTCATAAAATATATAAATGATAAGAAAAGTTTCGTATCATTTTGAACAATCCTCGATTTAATTTGTTTCTTTGACCGAAAATATTATAAACTAGTGTATAATATATTATGATTTTTTGACCAAAACTTGCATTTCGAAAAGTCTTGTAGAATCTAAATTTTAGATGATTTTTTGCATGGACTTCCATCATAATCTTCCCTCGTAAAATATATAAATGATCTGAAAAGTATCGTATCATTTCGAATAGTCTTCGATTTAATTTGAATTTTTGACCGAAACTAGTATTAACTAGTATATAATATATTATGATTTTTTGACTGAAACTTGCATTTCGAAAAGTTTCATAGAATCTAATTTTCAGATGAATTTTTGCATGGACTTCAATCTTAACCTTCCCTCGTTAAATATATAAATGATCTGACAAGTTTCGTATCATATTCGAACAATCCTCGATTTAGTTTTATTTTTTAACCAAAAATAGTATAAACTAGTGTATAATATATTATGATTTTTTGACCAAAAACTAGTATAACTAGAGTATAATATATCATGATTTTTGACGAAAATTGCATTTCGAAAAATTTCATAGAATCTAATTTTCTGATGATTTTTGCATGGACTTCCATCATTACATTCCGTCGTAAAATATATAAATGATCTGAAAAGTATTGTAAGATTTCGAATAGTCCTCGATTTACTTTGACTTTTTGACCAAAATTAGTGTATAATATATTATGATTTTTTGACTTAAACTTGCATTTCTAAAAGTTTCGTAGAATCTAATTTTAAGATGATTTTTGGCATGAACTTCTATCATAACCTTCCCTCCTAAAATATATAAATGATCTGAAAAGTTTCGTATCATTTCGAATAGTTCTCAATTTAATTTGATTTTTTGATGGAAACTAGTATAAAGTAGTGTATAATATATTATATTTTTTTGACCGAAACTTGCATTTTGAAAAGTTTCATAGAATCTATTTTTCAGATGATTTTTGCATGGACTTCAATCATAACATTCCCTCGTAAAATATATAAATGATCTGAAAGTTTTGTATCATTTCGAGTATTCCTCGATTTAATTTGAATTTTTGACCAAAACTAGTATAAACTAGTGTTTAATATATTATTATATTTTGACCAAAACTTGCATTGCGAAAAGTTTCATAGAATCTAATTTTCAGATGATTTTTTTGCATGAACTTCCATCTTAACCTTCCCTTGTAAAATATATAAATGATCTAAATTTTTTGTATCATTTTGAATAGTCTTCGATTTAATTTTACTTTTTGACCAAAACTAGTATAAACTAGTGTATAATATATTAAGATTTTTTGGCAGAAATTTGCATTTCGAAAATTTTGTAGAATCTAATTTTTAGATGATTTTTTGCATGGACTTCCAACATAACATTCTTTCCTAAATATATAATTGATCTAAAAAGTTTGGTATCATTTTGAACAATCCTCAATTTAAATTGACATTTTGACCGAAACTAGTATAAACTAGTGTATAATATATTATAATTTTTTGACCGAAACTTTGCATGGACTTCCATCATAACTGTTATTCATAAAATATATAAATGATCTGAAATTTTTCGTATCATATTGAACAATCCTCGATTTAATTTTTTTTTTAACTGAAAATAGTATAAACTAGTGTATAATATATTATGATTTTTTGACCAAAAATTGCATTTTGAAAAGTTTTGTAGAATCTAATTTTCAGACGATTTTTTGCATGGACTTCCATCATAACCTTCGCTCGTAAAATATATAAATGATCTGAAAAGTTTCGTATCATTTCGAATAGTCCTCGATTTAATTTGATTTTTTGACCGAAACTAAAATTAACTAGTATATAATATATTATGATTTTTGGAACGAAACTAGCATTTCGAAAAGTATCATAGAATCTAATTTTCAGAAGATTTTTTGCATGGACTTCCATCTTAACCTTCCCTCATAAAATATATAAATGACCTGACAAGTTTCGTATCATTTCGAACATTCCTCGATTTAATTTGATTTTTTGACCAAAAATAGTATAAACTAGTGTATAATATATTATGATTTTTTGACCAAAATCTCGTATAACTAGTGTATGATATATTATGATTTTTGACATAAATTACATTTCGAAATGTTTTATAGTATCTAATTTTCTGATGATTTTTGCATGAACTTCCATCATAACATTCCGTCGTAAAATATAAAATTGATCTGAAAAGTTTTGTAATATTTCGAATAGTCCTCGATTTAATAAGACTTTTCGACCAAAACTAGTATAAACTATTTTATAATATATTATGATTTTTTGAACGAAACTTGCAATTCAAATAGTTTCATAGAATCTAATTTTCAAATGATTTTTTGCATGGACTTCCATCATAACCTTGCCTCGTAAAATATATAAATGATCTGAAAAGTTTTGTATCATTTCGAATAGTCCTCGGTTTAATTTGACTTTTTGACCCAAACTATTATAAACTAGTATATAATATATTATGATTTTTTGACCGAAACTTGCATATCAAAAAGTTTCATAGAATCTAATTTTCAGTTGATTTTTTGCATGGACTTCCATCATAACCTTGCCTCGTTAAATATATAAATGATCTGAAAAGTATAAACTAGTGTATAATATATTATGATTTTTTGACCAAAAACTAGTAACACTAGTGTATAATATATTATGATTTCTTTTTACATAAATTGCATTTCGAAATGTTTTGTAGAATCTAATTTTATGATGATTTTTGCATGAACTTCAATCATAACATTTCATCGTAAAATATAAAAATGATCTGAAAAGTTTTGTATCATTTTGAATAGTCCTCGATTTAATTTGACTTTTTGACCAAAACTAGTATAAACTAGTGTATAATATATTATGATTTTTTTAACGAAACTTGCATTTAAAAAAGTTTCATAGAATCTAATTTTCAGATAATTTTTTGCATGGACTTCCATCATAACCTTGCCTCGTAAAATATATAAATGATCTGAAAAGTTTTGTATTATTTCGAATAGTCCTCGATTTAATTTGACTTTTTGACCAAAACTAGGATAAACTAGTGTATAATATATTATGATTTTTTGACCAAAACTTGCATTTTGAAAAGTTTCGTAGAATCTAATTTTCAGACGATTTATTGCATGGACTTCCATCATAACCTTCCCTCGTAAAATATATAAATGATCTGAAAAGTTTCGTATGATTTCGACTAGTCCTCGATTTAATTTGATTTTTTGACCGAAACTAATATTAGCTAGTATATAATATATTATGATTTTTGGAACGAAACTTGCATTTTGAAAAGTTTCATAGAATCTATTTTCCAGATGATTTTTTGCATGGACTTCCATCTTAACCTTCCCTCATAAAATATATAAATGATCTGACAAGTTTCGTATCATTTTGAACAGTCCTCGATTTAATTTGATTTTTTGACCAAAAATAGTATAAACTAGTGTATAACATATTATGATTTTTTGACCAAAATTTAGTATAACTAGTGTATGATATATTATGATTTTTGTGAAATAAATTGCATTTCGAAATGTTTTATAGTATCTAATTTTCTGATGATTTTTGCATGAACTTCCATCATAACATTCCGTCGTAGAATATAAAATTGATCTGAAAAGATTTGTAATATTTCGAATAGTCTCGATTTAATTTAACTTTTCGACCAAAACTAGTATAAACTATTATATAATATATTAGGATTTTTTGAACGAAACTTGCAATTCAAAATGTTTCATAGAATCTAATTTTCAAATGATTTTTTGCATGGACTTCCATCTTAACCTTGCCTCGTAAAATATATTAATGCTCTGAAAAGTTTTGTATTATTTCGAATAGTGCTCGATTTAATTTGAGTTTTTGACCAAAACTAGTATAAACTAGTGTATAATATATTATGATTTTTTGACCAAAACTTGCATTTTGAAAAGTTTCGTAGAATCTAATTTTCAGACGATTTATTGCACGGACTTCCATCATAACCTTCGCTCGTAAAATATATATATGATCTGAAAAGTTTCGTATCATTTCGAATAGTCCTTGATTTAATTTGACCGAAACTAATATTAGCAAGTATATAATATATTATGATTTTTGGAACGAAACTTACATTTCGAAATGTTTCATAGAATCTAATTTTCAGATGATTTTTTGCATGGATTTCCATCTTAACCTTCCCTCATAAAATATATAAATGATCTGACAAGTTTCGTATCATTTCGAACAGTCCTCGATTTAATTTGATTTTTTGACCAAAAATAGTATAAACTAGTGTATAATATATTATGATTTTTTGACAAAAATCTAGTATAACTAGTGTATGATATATTATGATTTTTTTGATATAAATTGCATTTCGAAATGTTTTATAGTATTTAATTTTCTAATGATTTTTGCTTGAACATCCATTATAACATTCCGTCGTAAAATATAAAATTGATCTGAAATGTTTTGTAATATTACGAATAGTCTTAGTATAAACTATTGTATAATATATTATGATTTTTTAAACGAAACTTGCAATTGAAAAATGTTTCATAGAATCTAATTTTCAGATGATTTTTTGCATGGACTTCCATCATAAACTTGCCTCGTAAAATATATTAATGATCTGAAAAGTTTTGTATCATTTCGAATTGTCCTCGATTTTATTTGACTTTTTGACCAAAACTATTCTAAACTAGTGTATAATATATTATGTTTTTTTGACCAAAACTTGCATTTTGAAAAGTTTCGCAGAATCTAATTTTCATATGATTTTTTGCACGGACTTCTACAATAACCTTCCCTCGTAAAATATATAAAGGATTTAAGTTTCATATCATTTCAAATAGTGCTCGATTTAATTTAATTTTTTGACCAAAAATAATATAAATTAGTGTATAATATATTATGTTTTTTGACCAAAAACTAGTATAACTAGTGTATAATATATTATGATTTTTTTGACATAAATTGCATTTCAAAATGTTTTATAGAAACTAATTTTCTGATGATTCCTGCATGGACTTCCATCATAACATTCCGTCGTAAAATAAAAAAATGATCTGAAAAGTTTTGTATCATTTCGAATAGTCATCGATATAATTTGACAATTTGACCAAAACTAGTATAAACTAGTGTATAATATATTATGATTTTTTGACCAAAACTTGCATTTAAAAAAGTTTCATAGAATCTAATTTTCAGATTATTTTTTGCATGGACTTCCATCTTAACTTGCCTCGTAAAATATATAAATGATCTGAAAAGTTTCGTATCATTTCAAATAGTCCTCAATTTAATTTGACTTTTTGACCAAAACTAGTATAAACTAGTGTATAATATATTATGATTTTTTGACCAAAACTTGCATTTTGAAAAGTTTCGTAGAATCTAATTTTCAGACGATTTTTTGCATGGACTTCCATCATAACCTTCGCTCGTAAAATATATAAATGATCTGAAAAGTTTCGTATCATTTCGAATAGTCCTCGATTTAATTTGATTTTTTGACCGAAACTAAAATTAACTAGTATATAATATATTATGATTTTTGGAACGAAACTTGCATTTCGAAAAGTTTCATAGAATCTAATTTTCAGATGATTTTTTGCATGGACTTCCATCTTAACCTTTCTCATAAAATATATAAATGATCTGACAAGTTTCGTATCATTTCGAACATTCCTCGATTTAATTTTATTTTTTGACCAAAAATATTATAAACTAGTGTATAATATATTATGATTTTTTGACCAAAATCTAGTATAACTAGTGTATGATATATTATGTTTTTTGACATAAATTGCATTTCGAAATGTTTTATAGAATCTAATTTTCTGATGATTTTTGCATGAAATTCCATCAAAACATTCTGTCGTAAAATATAAAATTGATCTGAAAAGTTTTGTAATATTTAGAATAGTCCTCGATTTAATTTGACTTTTCAACCAAAACTAGTATAAACTATTGTATAATATATTATGATTTTTTGAACGAAACTTGCAATTCAAAAAGTTTCATGGAATCTAATTTTCTTATGATTTTTTGCATGGACTTCCATCATAACCTTGCCTCGTAAAATATATAAATGATCTGAAAAGTTTTGTATCATTTCCAATAGTCCTCGATTTAATTTTACTTTTTGACCAAACCTATTATAAACTAGTGTATAATATATTATGATTTTTTGACCGAAACTTGCATTTTGAAAAGTTTCATAGAATCTAATTTTCAATTGATTTTTTGCATGGACTTCCATCATAACCTTGCCTCGTTAAATATATAAATGATCTGAAAAGTTTCGTATCATTTCGAATAGTCCTCGATTAAATTTTACTTTTTGACCAAAACTAGTATAAACTAGTGTATAATATATTATGTTTTTTTGACCCAAAACTAGTAACACTAGTGTATAATATATTATGATTTATTTTTACATAAATTTCATTTCGAAATGTTTTGTAGAATTTAATTTTATGATGATTTTTGCATGAACTTCCATCATAACATTCCATCGTAATATATAAAAATGATCTGAAAAGTTTTGTATCATTTTGAATAATCCTCGATTTAATTTGACTTTTTGACCAAAACTAGTATAAACTAGTGTATAATATATTATGATTTTTTTTACCGAAACTTGCATTTCAAAAAGTTTCTTAGAATCTTATTTTCAGATGATTTTTTGCATGGACTTCCATCATAACCTTGCCTCGTAAAATATATAAATGATCTGAAAAGTTTTGTATTATTTCGAATTGTCCTCGATTTAATTTGACTTTTTGACCAAAACTAGTATAAACTAGTGTATAATATATTATGATTTTTTGACCAAAACTTGCATTTTGAAAAGTTTCATAGAATCTAATTTTCAGATGATTTTTTGCATGGACTTCCATCTTAACCTTCCCTCATAAAATATATAAATGATGTGACAAGTTTCGTATCATTTCGAACAGTCCTCGATTTAATTTGATTTTTTGACCAAAAATAGTATAAACTAGTGTATACTATATTATGATTTTTTGACCAAAATCTAGTATAACTAGTGTATGATATATTATGATTTTTTTGACATAAATTGCACTTCGAAATGTTTTATAGTATCTAATTTTCTAATGATTTTTGCATGTACATTTCCATTATAACATTCCGTCGTAAAATATAAAATTGATCTGAAAAGTTTTGTAATATTACGAATAGTCTCGATTTAATTAAACTTTTCGACTGAATCTAGTATAAACTATTGTATAATATATTATAATTTTTTGAACGAAACTTGCAATTCTAAAAGTTTCATAGAATCTAATTTTCAGATGATTTTTTGCATGGACTTCCATCATAACCTTGCCTCATAAAATATATAAATGATCTGAAAATTTTGTATCATTTCGAAGTCCTCTATTTTATTTGACTTTTTGACCAAAACTATTATAAACTAGTGTATATTATATTTTGTTTTTTTGACCAAAACTTGCATTTTTAAAAGTTTCACAGAATCTAATTTTCAGATGATTTTTTGCACGGACTTCCACCATAACATTCCCTCCTAAAATATATAAAGGATTTAAGTTTCATATCATTTCAAATAGTGCTCGATTTAATTTAATTTTTTGACCAAAAATTATATAAACTAGTGTACAATATATTATGTTTTTTTACCAAAAACTAGTATAACTAGTGTATAATATATTATGATTTTTTTGACATAAATTGCATTTCGAAATGTTTTAAAGAAACTAATTTTCTGATGATTCTTGCATGGACTTCCATCATAACATTCCGTCGTAAAATAAAAAAATGATCTGAAATGTTTTGTATCATTTCGAATAGTCATCGATATTATTTGACTTTTTGACCAAAACTAGTATAAACTAGTGTATAATATATTATGATTTTTTTACCGAAACTTGCATTTCAAAAAGTTTCATAGAATCTAATTTTCAGATGATTTTTAGCATGGACTTCCATCATAACCTTGCCTCGTAAAATATATAAATGATCTGAAAAGTTTCGTATCATTTCGAATAGTCCTCAATTTAATTTAACTTTTTGACCAAAACTAGTATAAACTAGCGTATAATATATTATGATTTTTTGACCAAAACTTGCATTTTGAAAAGTTTCGTAAAATCTAATTTTTAGACGATTTTTTGCATGGACTTCCATCATAACCTTCCCTCGTAAAATATATAAATGATCTGAAAAGTTTCGTATCATTTCGAATAGTCCTCGATTTAATTTGATTTTTTGACCGAAACTAATATTAACTAGTATATAATATATTATGATTTTTGGAACGAAACTTGCATTTCGAAATGTTTCATAGAATCTAATTTTCAGATGATTTTTTGCATGGACTTCCATCTTAACCTTCCCTCATAAAATATATAAATGATCTAACAAGTTTCGTATTATTTCGAACAGTCCTCGATTTAATTTGATTTTTTGACCAAAAATAGTATAAACTAGTGTATAATATATTATGATTTTTTGACCAAAATATAGTATAACTAGTGTATGATATATTATGATTTATTTGACATAAATTGCATTTCGAAATGTTTTATAATATCTAATTTTCTAATGATTTTTGCATGAACTTCCATTATAACATTCTGTCGTAAAATTTAAAATTGATCTAAAACGTTTTGTAATATTACGAATAGTCTCGATTTAATTTAACTTTTCGACCAAAACTAGTATAAACTATTGTATAATATATTATGATTTTTTGAACGAAACTTGCAATTCAAAAAGTTTCATAGAATCTAATTTTCAGATGATTTTTTGCATGGACTTCTATCATAACCTTGCCTCGTAAAATATATAAATGATCTGAAAAGTTTTGTATCATTTCGAATAGTCCTCGATTTAATTTGACTTTTTTTACCAAAACTATTATAAACTAGTGTATAATATATTATGTTTTTTTGACCAAAACTTGCATTTTGAATAGTTTCGTAGAATCTAATTTTCAGATGATTTTTTGCACGAACTACCACCATAACCTTCCCTCGTAAAATATATAAAGGATTTAAATTTCGTATCATTTCAAATAGTGCTCGATTTAATTTAATTTTTTGACCAAACATAATATAAACTAGTGTATAATATATTACGTTTTTTGACCAAAAACTAGTATAACTAGTGTATAATATATTATGATTTTTTTGACATAAATTGCATTTCGAAATGTTTTAAAGAAACTAATTTTCTGATGATTCTTGCATGGACTTCCATCATAACATTCCATCGTAAAATAAAAAAAGGATCTGAAAAGTTTTGTATCATTTCGAATAGTCATCGATATAATTTGACTTTTTGACCATAACTAGTATAAACTAGTGTATAATATATTATGATTTTTTGACCGAAACTTGCATTTCAAAAAGTTTCATAGAATCTAATTTTCAGATGATTTTTTTGCATGCACTTCCATTATAACCTTGCCTCGTAAAATATAAAAATGATCTGAAAAATTTCGTATCATTTCGAATAGTCCTCAATTTAATTTGACTTTTTGACCAAAACCAGTATAAACTAGTGTATAATATATTATGATTTTTTGACCAAAACTTGCATTTTGAAAAGTTTCATAGAATCTAATTTTTCAGACGATTTTTTGCATGGACTTCCATCATAACCTTCGCTCGTAAAATATATAAATGATCTGAAAAGTTTCGTATCATTTCGAATAGTCCTCGATTTAATTTGATTTTTTGACCGAAACTAAAATTAACTAGTATATAATATATTATGATTTTTGGAAAGAAACTTGCATTTCAAAAAGTTTCATAGAATCTAATTTTCAGATGACTTTTTGCATGGACTTCCATCTTAACCTTCCCTCATAAAATATATAAATGATCTGACAAGTTTCGTATCATTTCGAACATTCCTCGATTTAATTTGATTTTTTGACCAAAAATAGTATAAACTAGTGTATAATATATTTTGATTTTTTGACCAAAATCTAGTATAACTAGTGTATGATATATTATGATTTTTGACATAAATTGCATTTCGAAATGTTTTATAATATCTAATTTTCTGATGATTTTTGAATGAACTTCCATCATAACATTCCGTCGTAAAATATAAAATTTATATTTTTGAATCTAATTTTCAGGTTATTTTTTGCATGGACTTCCATCATAACCTTACCTCGTTAAATATATAAATGATCTAAAAAGTTTCGTATCATTTCGAATAGTCCTCGATTTAATTTTACTTTTTGACCAAAACTAGTATAAACTAGTGTATAATATATTATGATTTTTTGACCAAATCTTGCATTTTGAAAAGTTTCGTAGAATATAATTTTCAGATGATTTTTTGCATGGACTTCTATCATAACCTTCTGTCGTTCCCAAAGATTAGACACCAGGTCAGATAGGGTACAGACGCGAACGGTCGACGAAAGGAGGAAAGGAAATGAAGTGAATAGAGTCGCCAGCTAGGCATTTTTATCCCGAAGGAAAGGTAATGCTGCATAAACCTAGAAAAAGATGGATAAGACGGTTGCGAACTAGAGAAACTGAGAAAGGGGGTTGGTTACAATCTGGGAAGGTATTAGAACTTAGATTGTCCGTCGTACTCGACAGGATCCACGCTTAAGAGATTGTGTTTAAAGGGGTAGTGTATGTGCTATCTGTGTGCTAGAGCTGGAAAAGAATATACAGGTGTCAGTGCAGAAGGTGAATTGCTCAGGAACTGAGGCTTAAAAGAGAATGCTGAAAGAGGGGGAAGACACAGAGACTTTTGTTCGATAATTGTTAAGTTATACCTACGTATCCTCTCGTGCAATGAGGAAGTCAAAACACCGTAGTTCGACTCAAAGAGACTAAAAGATAAATTGACTGGTGAACTGCTTGCTTGCTTATGCTCAAGTGTATGACTCGTCTGGCTCGAGTGCTGACTGTCTTGCATTAGACGGAAGAAGCAAGTTCTCGTTTGTGAATGAAGGTGATGAGAAAAGAATCCCGAAGGAGACGATTATTGTTTGTTTTTGTGTTTTCAATATTTTATTGTTTTTGGTGTTTGTCATAAGTTAATGAGCTTAAGCCTAAATCAAAGGGTTTGTAAACTCATTATATCCTCCCTGATTAGGGATAATGAGAATACTTTAAGTATGAGATAAACATCTCAACTTAATTACCATGATAATGTAGGATTAAGATCATTAACCTACTTGTGATTATTTAGATGTTTTTTGTTTTTTTTGTTTAGTGTTGAGTAATGAGTTTTAGCCATAATCAAGGATTAGTGACCTCATTACACCATCCTAATAGAAGGGTAATAGATGAGAGCACTTAAGCTGAGGAAGATACCTCAACTTAATCCATGATTAGGGATTAAATTCATGACAAAACAAGCCTTTATTAAAGTGGATTTTGATTAAGAGTGAGATTAAGAAGTGAGTTTTATGGTTTGTAAGACAACTTGAGGGGGACTTGTCCATTAAACACTAGGGTTAGTCCTTCTTAACCATAAAGGAAGAATTAGAACCCTAATGTAAGGCCCAAGTTACAAGTTAATGTCTTAGTGGTTATTAAGTGGATTGATTAAGAGGTTTAAACAAATTAAGGATTTAACACTTAAGATTAAAGTTATACGTTCCATCCTAAGAGAAGGATGCAGGCATAACCCTAATTCCAAAGTCTTAAAACCTTAAAGGTTTAGTCTCTAATGATGAGATGAGAAGAGAGACACAAAGAAGACTCAAAGGTAGAAACTAAAGGGGACTAATTACAACCCTAATTATTATCATGCTTGGATGTTCCTATGGTTTGTAAGGCTTGAGAAAGATCTTCAGAGAAGCCACCAATGGAAGAAGTAGATGGAAGGAGGAAGAAGCAGATGAATAAGTTACTTACTTCACGGAAGAAGATAAGTAACTTAAGGAAAGAAAGTGAGATGAACATGAATGGGAAATCCCACTCAAAGGAAAATAAGAATGCATCAAAGATTCATATCAAGAAGATGAAGAGAAATGAGAAGTGAAGGCAAATTCACTTCTCAAATTAACTTACCACCTGAAAATGTTAGCACAATATGCTTAAGGAAAGAAATGACATGAAATGAAACAAATGCAAAGGCAAATATCAAAACCAGAAGCAATCACATGATGCAAATGATGCTTTGACATGATGCAAAGGCATACCAAGTGCAATGAATGGTCATACAAAGAATGAATGCAAATGGATGCATGCTTTGAAGTTTGAAAGTTCATGAAAGTTTAATGAAATGAAATGAATGCAAATCAAGGAAAATGAATGAAGAAATGATCAAGCATGATTCTAACATGTCTTAAGATGTCTAAGATGACATATGAATGCATGAAATGTCATGGCAAGTTCATGTATGGATGCATATGCAAGATGAATTCAAATGAAGATGCAAAATTAGGGTTTTAAGGCAACATGAGATGCAAATGATCAAAATAGAAGCAATTCACAAGATAAAAATTTGCAAATGAGCTCAAACAAACCCTAACCCCATATGATATCACACCCCAAAGGAGAAGGCCTAACTCTTAACCTAAAGAAAGTTATGATTTTTCTAAGTTAACTAGGGTTTTTGGGTACCTTAAAAGGGAAAATGGAAATCAATTTTAAAATGAAAGATAAATTCATGCCAAATATATCCTAGGAACTACATGTTATATGCAAAACAATGCAAAACGAATCATCATCAAACCCTTCATGGTTAGGTAGAAACGATTTTTCAAAGTTAAGGTTCTATAAAGGGGATTTTATGAACCCTAAATTCAAAGAAAATATCAAAGTATGTTCAAAACCAAAAAGAAATTTGTATGAATGGTTTGACAATGTTTCTAAATGTCTTAAGATGCAATGTGATTTTTTTTGTGATTTTTAGAAACCTAAATGGTATTTTAATTAATTAATTTCCATTAATCAATTAAAATAAACATTTAAATATTTTAAAAATGCTTTTTTAATGCAAAAAATAAAAATAAAAATGTTTTTGAGTTGAGAAAGATATTTGGAACTAAAATGCAGAAAATAATATTTTTGTGATATTTCTAGGTATTTTAAAATAATTATGCAAGAAAATGGAATAAAAATGAAAATAAAATCCATTTAAATGGAAAGTATGCGCATCCTATGGTTCACATTCAAACTGGGGAAGGAGGGAAAGACTGCGCGCGTGTTTGGAGGGCTGAGATTGACTCTGGCATTTTTAAATTAAACCTAATTAATTAAATTAATTAAACTGATTAGGGTTTTAATGAACTAATCCTGACCTTCCATTCACGCGCTAAACTTGATCCTACGAACTACATTCAAACTGAGCCTTAAACCCTAAAAAATAACCCTAATGACTTTCAGGTGACCGGAGCTAGCTCCGGTCATCTTCTCCGGCAGGACCCTCAACCCAACTTCTTCCCTAGGCCATTTTAAGAGCTCTAAAGCTCCAGATCAGATCCCCAACTCACCCTAAGCACGAATCAACCCTCAAAATTCATTTCTCATTCATCATTATCAAGATTCGAATCAAAACATAAAAATGACAAAACTTTCAGACAACCATGAAATACTCAATACGCAACCATTTTCTAAACCAACAAGTGCAGTGTGATCAGTGAAGCATATAGATCATTTCTATAACATAAAAAACAAGTTCTGGAAAATTTGTTCTTGAGGTATACCTAAGATGAAGCTTTTCAGATTGGCACTTTCTGGACCTCTCTCTTGTGCAAATAGCCTCCACTTGATCCCCTGATGATGTTGCAAGGCTTTGACTGAGTTGAAATGAGCTGGTTTGAGAGGTTGCAACTCAACTACACTGAAATCGTGTTTTGCTTTCAGGGGCTTTCAAGCTTGTTTAATGGTTGGGAAATGTTCTATTGATGATGGTGTGTTGAATGGTGAAGTTTGTTTGAGGTTTTAGTGGCTGAACAGAGAGAATCGAAAGTTTAAAGGTTGAGGGTGATTTTGTGAAACTTGGTGTATGAGAGTGTTCAGGCTTGTGTGTCTTGTGTTATGGCTTGCTTTTGGTCCACATAACATGTCTCTATTGGCCAGAGAGTTGTTGTGGCTGCAGCTGATTGGTATGGGTTCAATTGCAAAAAGTCAACAACTTGTGTACTTGAGGTATGGGCTTGTGCAGCAGCTGTTTCATGGCATGTCTTGGTTCAGCATTGATAAAGTAGGTCCATAGAAAATGATTTGGGGTGCTGCAGCAAGTGTATGAGAAGATTCATGCCCTTTTGCAAATTTGAAGAGCTTTGGCCCTTTTTGAATTTCTTGAAGTTCAAGGCATGAAAGTGAATGATTCTTTGGGAAATTCTGATCACAATGCATTGTACTATGTTTGTATGATGCCTAGAGATGCATTAGAGGTCACAAAATGACTTGGCAAGTGGTTTTGCAAAAAATCCTCTTTGGTGTATTCTTGAAAATTATAGGATTTTTGCCAACTTTGCAAGGCCATAACTTGAGTTCCATAATGAATTAAAACATGTTCTTGTACTTTTTGGAAAGGGAATGATCCAATCTATAACTTTCATGACCAACAATTTTTCATTTGAAGCATTTTTGGTTGAGAAAGAGGAGGTTGAAGAACTTTCCCAAAATGGAAAGTTTCCATTACAAGTCATTTCCATTTTTGGCAACTTTTGGTTTAGCTCAAATTTCTTCAATTTTGTGAACTTCCAAGAACTTCAATGATCAAATAAAGATCATATAACTTCAATTTGATAAAAATACCCCTTTGGTTCCATTGTTGGGGGCCTCAGATGCCCTGATTTTGCTCTGACTTGCTCAAGAAGTTACCCAATGAACAGATGACTTCCACAATGAATTTCTTCATCAAACTTGGTACACATGATCCTTATAACATATTGAGACTATTAGAAACAAGAATGACCCAAAAATTTGGAGTTGAGGCCTCTGAAACCCAAAACCCTAATTTTTGTCATCTGTGTAGTGAAAACCCTAGCTCTGCTTCCATGCCTTGCCAGTTCTTGTGATTTCTTGACTTCCTTGAACTTTGAGGGATATAATATGATGAAATAACACACATGGATCCTCTTGGAATGATTGGAGACCTTTGGAGTGGCTCAGATGAATCTTGGATGGCTCAGATCACAAGCCCTAGATGCATATGAACTTGAACTTATGTAGTGAAACAAAAATGTAATATGAGATGATATGCTTATGCTTATGCAAAGATGAAAGATCACAAGCCATGGTGTGATATGAGTGAGAGAAAATATATAAATGATCTGAAAAGTTTCATATCATTTCGAATAGTCCTCGATTTAATTTGAATTTTTGACTAAAACTCATATTAACTAGTATATAATATATTATGATTTTTGGAACGAAACTTGCATTTCGAAAAGTTTCATAGAATCTAATTTTCAGATGATTTTTTGCATGGACTTCAATCTTAACCTTCCTTCATAAAATATATAAATGATCTGACAAGTTTCATATGATTTCGAACAATCCTCGATTTAATTTTATTTTTTGGCCAAAAATAGTATAAACTCGTGTATAATATATTATGATTTTTTGACCAAAATCTAGTATAACTAGTTTATAATATATTATGATTTTTTTGACATAAATTGCATTTCGAAATGTTTTATAGTATATAATTTTCTGATGATTTTTGCATGGAGTTCCATCATAATATTCCGTCGTAAAATATAAAACTGATCTGAAAAGATTTGTATTATTTTGAATAGTCCTCGATTTAATTTGACATTTCGACCAAAACTAGTATAAACTATTGTATAATATATTATGATTTTTTGACCGAAACTTGGATTTCAAAAAGTTTCATAGAATCTAATTTCAAATGATTTTTTTGCATGGACTTCCATCATAACCTTGCCTCGTAAAATATATAAATGATCTGAAAATTTCGTATCATTTCGAATAGTCCTCGATTTAATTGGACTTTTTGACCAAAACAAGTATAAACTAGTGTATAATATATTATGATTTTTTGACCGAAACATGCATTTATAAAAGTTTCATAGAATCTAATTTGCAGATGATTTTTTGCACGGACTTCCACCATAACCTTCCCTCGTAAAATATATAAAGGATCTAAATTTTGTATCATTTCAAATAGTCCTCGATTTAATTTAATTTTTTGACCAAAAATAGTATAAACTAGTGTATAATATATTATGTTTTTTTGAACAAAAACTAGTAACACTAGTGTATAATATATTATGATTTTTTTTGACATTAATTGCAATTCGAAATGTTTTGTAGTTTCTAATTTTCTGATGATTTTTGCATGAATTCCATCATAACATTCCTTCGTAAAATATAAAATTAATCTGAAAAGTTTTGTAATATTTCCAATAGTCCTCGATTTAATTTGACTTTTCGACCAAAACTAGTATAAATTATTGTATAATATATTATGATTTTTTGAATGAAACTTGCAATCAAAAGGTTTCATAGAATCTAATTTTCAGATAATTTTTTGCATGGACTTCCATCATAACCTTGCCTCGTTAATTATATAAATGATCTGAAAAATTTCGTATCATTTCGAATAGTCCTCGATTTAATTTTACTTTTTGACCAAAACTAGTATAAACTAGTGTATAATATATTATGATTTTTTGACCAAATCTTGCATTTTGAAAAGTTTCGTAGAATCTAATTTTCAGGCGATGTTTTGCATGGACTTCCATCATAACCTTCCCTCATAAAATATATAAATGATCTGAAAAGCTTCATATCATTTCGAATAGTCCTCGATTTTATTTGATTTTTTGACCGAAACTAAAATTAACTAGTATATAATATATTATGATTTTTTGACCAAAACTTGCATTTGGAAAAGTTTCGTAGAATCTAATTTTCAGACGATTTTTTGCATTGACTTCCATCTTAACCTTCCCTCATAAAATATATAAATGTCTGACAAGTTTCGTAACATTTCGAATAGTCCTCGATTTAATCTGATTTTTTGACCAAAACTAATATTAACTAGTATATAATATATTATGATTTTTGGAACGAAACTTGCATTTCGAAAAGTTTCATAGAATCTAATTTTCAGATGATTTTTTGCATGGACTTCCATCTTAACCTTCCCTAATAAAATATATAAATGATCTGACAAGTTTTGTATGATTTCGAACAATCCTCGATTTAATTTTATTTTTTGACCAAAAATAGTATAAACTAGTGTATAATATATTATGATTTTTTAACCAAAATCTAGTATAACTAATGTATAATATATTATGATTTTTTTGACATAAATTGCATTTCGAAATGTTTTATAGTATCTAATTTTCTGATGATTTTTCAATGGACTTCCATCATAACATTCCGTCGTAAAATATAAAACTGATCTGAAAAGATTTGTATTATTTCGAATAGTCCTCGATTTATTTTGACTTTTCGACCAAAACTAGTATAAACTATTGTATAATATATTATGATTTTTTGACCGAAACTTGGATTTCAAAAGGTTTCTAGAATCTAATTTTAAGATGATTTTTTTGCATGGACTTCCATGATAACCTTGCCTCGTAAAATATATAAATGATCTGAAAATTTCATATCATTTGGAATAGTCCTCAATTTAATTGGACTTTTTGACCAATACAAGTATAAACTAGTGTATAATATATTATGATTTTTTGACCGAAACTTGCATTTCAAAAAGTTTCAAAGAATCTAATTTGCAGATGATTTTTTGCACGGACTTCCACCATAAGCTTCCCTCGTAAAATATATAAAGCATCCAAGTTTGTATCATTTCAAATAGTCCTCGATTTAATTTAATTTTTTGACCAAAAATAGTATAAACTAGTGTATAATATATTATGTTTTTTTGACCAAAAACTAGTGTATAATATATTATGATTTTTTTGACATAAATTGCATTTCGAAATGTTTTGTATAATCTAATTTTATGATGATTTTTGCATGAACTTCCATCATAACATTCCCTCGTAAAATATAAAATGATCAAAAAAGTTTTGTATCATTTCGAATAATCTTCGATTTAATTTGACTTTGACAAAAACTAGTATTAACTAGTATATAATATATTATGATTTTTTTTACCAAAACTTGGATTTCAAAAAGTTTCATAGAATCTAATTTCAGATGATTTTTTGCATTGACTTCCATCATAACCTTGCTTCTTAAAATATATAAATGATCTGAAAAGTTTCGTATTATTTCTAATAGTCCTCGATTTAATTTGACTTTTTGACCAAAACTAGTATAAACTAGTGTATAATATATTATGATTTTTTGACCAAAACTTGCATTTTGAAAAGTTTCGTAGAATCTAATTTTCAGACGATTTTTTGCATAGACTTCCATTATAACCTTCCCTCGTAAAATATATAAATGATCTGAAAAGTTTCGTATCATTTCGAATAGTCCTCGATTTTATTTGATTTTTTGACCGAAACTAAAATTAACTAGTATATAATATATTATGATTTTTTGTCCAAAACTTGCATTTGGAAAAGTTTCGTAGAATCTAATTTTCAGACGATTTTTTGCATGGACTTCCATCTTAACCTTCCCTCATAAAATATATAAATGATCTGGCAAGTTTCGTATCATTTCGAATAGTCCTCGATTTAATCTGATTTTTTGACCAAAACTAAAATTAACTAGTATATAATATATTATGATTTTTGGAACGAAACTTGCATTTCGAAAAGTTTCATAGAATCTAATTTTCAGATGATTTTTTGCAATGACTTCCATCTTAACCTTCCCTAATAAAATATATAAATGATGATCTTAACCTTCCCTAATAAAATATATAAATGATCTGACAAGTTTTGTATGATTTCGAACAATCCTCGATTTAATTTTATTTTTTGACCAAAAATAGTATAAACTAGTGTATAATATATTATGATTTTTTGACCAAAATCTAGTATAACTAGTGTATAATATATTATGATTTTTTTGACATAAATTGCATTTCGAAATGTTTTATAGTATCTAATTTTCTGATGATTTTTCAATGGACTTCCATCATAACATTCCGTCGTAAAATATAAAACTGATCTGAAAAGATTTGTATTATTTCGAATAGCCCTCGATTTATTTTGACTTTTCGACCAAAACTAGTATAAACTATTATATAATATATTATGATTTTTTGACCGAAACTTGGATTTCAAAAGGTTTCTAGAATCTAATTTTAAGATGATTTTTTTGCATGGACTTCCATGATAACCTTGCCTCGTAAAATATATAAATGATCTAAAAATTTCATATCATTTGGAATAGTCCTCGATTTAATTGGACTTTTTGACCAAAACAAGTATAAACTAGTGTATAATATAATATGATTTTTTGACCGAAACTTGCATTTCAAAAAGTTTCATAGAATCTAATTTGCAGATGATTTTTTGCACGAACTTCCACCATAACCTTCCCTCGTAAAATATATAAAGCATCTAAGTTTGTATCATTTCAAATAGTCCTCGATTTAATTTAATTTTTTGACCAAAAATAGTATAAACTAGTGTATAATATATTATGTTTTTTTGACCAAAAACTAGTAACACTAGTGTATAATATATTATGATTTTTTTGACATAAATTGCATTTCGAAATGTTTTATATAATCTAATTTTATGATGATTTTTGCATGAACTTCCATCATAACATTCCCTCGTAAAATATAAAATGATCAAAAAAGTTTTGTATCATTTCGAATAATCTTCGATTTAATTTGACTTTGACAAAAACTAGTATTAACTAGTATATAATATACTATGATTTTTTTTACCAAAACATGGATTTCAAAAAGTTTCATAGAATCTAATTTTCAGATGATTTTTTGCATTGACTTCCATCATAACCTTGCTTCTTAAAATATATAAATGATCTGAAAAGTTTCGTATTATTTCTAATAGTCCTCGATTTAATTTAACTTTTTGACCAAAACTAGTATAAACTAGTGTATAATATATTATGATTTTTTGACCAATACTTGCATTTTGAAAAGTTTCGTAGAATCTAATTTTCAGATGATTTTTTGCATTGACTTCCATCATAACCTTGCTTCTTAAAATATATAAATGATCTGAAAAGTTTCATATTATTTCTAATAGTCCTCGATTTAATTTGACTTTTTGACCAAAACTAGTATAAACTAGTGTATAATATATTATGATTTTTTGACCAAAACTTGCATTTGGAAAAGTTTCGTAGAATCTAATTTTCAGACTATTTTTTGCATGGACTTCCATCTTAACCTTCCCTCATAAAATATATAAATGATCTAACAAGTTTCGTATCATTTCGAATAGTCCTCGATTTAATCTGATTTTTTTGACCAAAACTAAAATTAACTAGTATATAATATATTATGATTTTTGGAACGAAACTTGCATTTCGAAAAGTTTCATAGAATCTAATTTTCAGATGATTTTTTGCAAGGACTTCCATCTTAACCTTCCCTAATAAAATATATAAATGATCTGACAAGTTTTGTATGATTTCGAACAATCCTCGATTTAATTTTATTTTTTGACCAAAAATAGTATAAACTAGTGTATAATATATTATGATTTTTTGACCAAAATCTAGTATAACTAGTGTATAATATATTATGATTTTTTTGACATAAATTGCATTTCGAAATGTTTTATAGTATCTAATTTTCTGATGATTTTTCAATGGACTTCCATCATAACATTCCGTCGTAAAATATAAAACTGATCTGAAAAGATTTGTATTATTTCGAATAGTCCTCGATTTATTTTAACTTTTCGACCAAAACTAGTATAAACTATTGTATAATATATTATGATTTTTTGACCGAAACTTGGATTTCAAAAGGTTTCTAGAATCTAATTTTAAGATGATTTTTTTGCATGGATTTCCATGATAACCTTGCCTCGTAAAATATATAAATGATCTGAAATTTTCATATCATTTGGAATAGTCCTCGATTTAATTGGACTTTTTGACCAAAACAAGTATAAACTAGTGTATAATATATTATGATTTTTTGACCGAAACATGCATTTCAAAAAGTTTCAAAGAATCTAATTTGCAGATGATTTTTTGCACGGACTTCCACCATAACCTTCCCTCGTAAAATATATAAAGCATCCAAGTTTGTATCATTTCAAATAGTCCTCGATTTAATTTAATTTTTTGACCAAAAATAGTATAAACTTGTGTATAATATATTATGTTTTTTTGACCAAAAACTAGTAACACTAGTGTATAATATATTATGATTTTTTTGACATAAATTGCATTTCGAAATGTTTTATAGTATCTAATTTTCTGATGATTTTTCAATGGACTTCCATCATAACATTTCGTCGTAAAATATAAAACTGATCTGAAAAGATTTGTATTATTTCGAATAGTCCTCAATTTATTTTGACTTTTCGACCAAAACTAGTATAAACTATTGTGTAATATATTATGATTTTTTGACCGAAACTTGGATTTCAAAAGGTTTCTAGAATCTAATTTTAAGATAATTTTTTTGCATGGACTTCCATGATAACCTTGCCTCGTAAAATATATAAATGATCTGAAAATTTCATATCATTTGGAATCGTCCTCGATTTAATTGGACTTTTTGACCAAAACAAGTATAAACTAGTGTATAATATATTATGACTTTTTGACCGAAACTTGCATTTCAAAAAGTTTCAAAGAATCTAATTTGCAGATGATTTTTTGCACGGACTTCCACCATAACCTTCCCTCGTAAAATATATAAAGCATCCAAGTTTGTATCATTTCAAATAGTCCTCGATTAAATTTAATTTTTTGACCAAAAATAGTATAAACTAGTGTATAATATATTATGGTTTTTTGACCAAAAACTAGTAACACTAGTGTATAATATATTATGATTTTTTTGACATAAATTGCATTTCGAAATGTTTTGTATAATCTAATTTTATGATGATTTTTGCATGAACTTCCATCATAACATTCCCTCGTAAAATATAAAACTGATCTGAAAAGATTTGTATCATTTCGAATAATCTTCGATTTAATTTGACTTTGACAAAAACTAGTATTAACTAGTATATAATATACTATGATTTTTTTTACCAAAACATGGATTTCAAAAAGTTTCATAGAATCTAATTTTCAGATGATTTTTTGCATTGACTTCCATCATAACCTTGCTTCTTAAAATATATAAATGATCTGAAAAGTTTCGTATTATTTCTAATAGTCCTCGATTTAATTTAACTTTTTGACCAAAACTAGTATAAACTAGTGTATAATATATTATGATTTTTTGACCAATACTTGCATTTTGAAAAGTTTCGTAGAATCTAATTTTCAGACGATTTTTTGCATGGACTTCCATTATAACCTTCCCTCGTAAAATATATAAATGATCTGAAAAGTTTCGTATCATTTCGAATAGTCCTCGATTTTATTTGATTTTTTGACCGAAACTAAAATTTACTAGTATATAATATATTATGATTTTTTGACCAAAACTTGCATTTGGAAAAGTTTCGTAGAATCTAATTTTCAGACGATTTTTTGCATGGACTTCCATCTTAACCTTCCCTCAAAAAATATATAAATGATCTGACAAGTTTCGTATCATTTCGAATAGTCCTCGATTTAATCTGATTTTTTTGACCAAAACTAAAATTAACTAGTATATAATATATTATGATTTTTGGAACGAAACTTGCATTTCGAAAAGTTTCATAGAATCTAATTTTCAGATGATTTTTTGCAAGGACTTCCATCTTAACCTTCCCTAATAAAATATATAAATGATCTGACAAGTTTTGTATGATTTCGAACAATCCTCGATTTAATTTTATTTTTTGACCAAAAATAGTATAAACTAGTGTATAATATATTATGATTTTTTGACCAAAATCTAGTATAACTAGTGTATAATATATAATGATTTTTTTGACATAAATTGCATTTCGAAATGTTTTATAGTATCTAATTTTCTGATGATTTTTCAATGGACTTCCATCATAACATTCCGTCGTAAAATATAAAACTGATCTGAAAAGATTTGTATTATTTCGAATAGTCCTCGATTTATTTTGACTTTTCGACCAAAACTAGTATAAACTATTGTATAATATATTATGATTTTTTGACCGAAACTTGGATTTCAAAAGGTTTCTAGAATCTAATTTTAAGATGATTTTTTTGCATGGATTTCCATGATAACCTTGCCTCGTAAAATATATAAATGATCTGAAAATTTCGTATCATTTGGAATAGTCCTCGATTTAATTGGACTTTTTGACCAAAACAAGTATAAACTAGTGTATAATATATTATGATTTTTTGACCGAAACTTTCATTTCAAAAAGTTTAATAGAATCTAATTTGCAGATGATTTTTTGCACGGACTTCCACCATAACCTTCCCTCGTAAAATATATAAAGCATCTAAGTTTGTATTATTTCAAATAGTCCTCGATTAAATTTAATTTTTTAACCAAAAATAGTATAAACTAGTGTATAATATATTATGTTTTCTTGACCAAAAACTAGTAACACTAGTGTATAATATATTATGATTTTTTTTGACATAAATTGCATTTCGAAATGTTTTGTATAATCTAATTTTATGATGATTTTTGCATGAACTTCCTTCATAACATTCTCTCGTAAAATATAAATGATCAAAAAAGTTTTGTATCATTTCGAATAATCTTCGATTTAATTTGACTTTTTGACAAAAACTAGTATTAACTAGTATATAATATATTATGTTTTTTTTACCAAAACTTGCATTTCAAAAAGTTTCATAGAATCTAATTTTCAGATGATTTTTTGGATTGACTTCCATCATAACCTTGCTTCTTAAAATATATAAATGATCTGAAAAGTTTCGTATTATTTCTAATAGTCCTCGATTTAATTTGACTCTTTAACCAAAACTAGTATAAACTAGTGTATAATATATTATGATTTTTTGACCAAAACTTGCATTTTGAAAAGTTTCGTAGAATCTAATTTTCAGACGATTTTTTGCATGGACTTCCATCATAACCTTCCCTCGTAAAATATATCAATGATCTGAAAAGTTTCGTATCATTTTGAATAGTCCTCGATTTTATTTGATTTTTTGACCGAAACTAAAATTAACTAGTATATAATATATTATGATTTTTGGAACGAAACTTGCTTTTCAAAAAGTTTCATAGAATCTAATTTTCAGATGATTTTTTGCATGGACTTCCATCTTAACCTTCCCTCACAAAATATATAAATGATCTGACAAGTTTCGTATCATTTCGAATAGTCCTCGATTTAATTTGATTTTTTGACCAAAACTAATATTAACTAGTATATAATATATTATGATTTTTGGAACGAAACTTGCAATTTCGAAAAGTTTCATAGAATCTAATTTTCAGATGATTTTTTGCATGGACTTCCATCTTAACCTTCCCTAATAAAATATATAAATGATCTAACAAGTTTTGTATGATTTCGAACAATCCTCGATTTAATTTTATTTTTTGACCAAAAATAGTATAAACTAGTGTATAATATATTATGATTTTTTGACCAAAATCTAGTATAACTAGTGTATAATATATTATGATTTTTTTGACATAAATTGCATTTCGAAATGTTTTATAGTATCTAATTTTCTGATGATTTTTCAATGGACTTCCATCATAACATTCCGTCGTAAAATATAAAACTGATCTGAAAAGATTTGTATTATTTCGAATAGTCCTCGATTTATTTTGACTTTTCGACCAAAACTAGTATAAATTATTGTATAATATATTATGATTTTTTGACCGAAACTTGGATTTCAAAAGGTTTCTAGAATCTAATTTTAAGATGATTTTTTTGCATGGATTTCCATGATAACCTTGCCTCGTAAAATATATAAATGATCTGACAAGTTTCGTATCATTTCGAATAGTCCTCGATTTAATTGGACTTTTTGACCAAAACAAGTATAAACTAGTGTATAATATATTATGATTTTTTGACCGAAACTTGCATTTCAAAAAGTTTCAAAGAATCTAATTTGCAGATGATTTTTGGCACGGACTTCCACCATAACCTTCCCTCGTAAAATATATAAAGCATCCAAGTTTGTATCATTTCAAATAGTCCTCGATTTAATTTAATTTTTTGACCAAAAATAGTATAAACTTGTGTATAATATATTATGTTTTTTTGACCAAAAACTAGTAACACTAGTGTATAATATATTATGATTTTTTTGACATAAATTGCATTTCGAAATGTTTTATAGTATCTAATTTTCTGATGATTTTTCAATGGACTTCCATCATAACATTCCGTCGTAAAATATAAAACTGATCTGAAAAGATTTGTATTATTTCGAATAGTCCTCAATTTATTTTGACTTTTCAACCAAAACTAGTATAAACTATTGTGTAATATATTATGATTTTTTGACCGAAACATGGATTTCAAAAGGTTTCTAGAATCTAATTTTAAGATGATTTTTTTGCATGGACTTCCATCATAACCTTGCCTCGTAAAATATATAAATGATCTGAAAATTTCATATCATTTGGAATCGTCCTCGATTTAATTGGACTTTTTGACCAAAACAAGTATAAACTAGTGTATAATATATTATGACTTTTTGACCGAAACTTGCATTTCAAAAAGTTTCAAAGAATCTAATTTGCAGATGATTTTTTGCACGGACTTCCACCATAACCTTCCCTCGTAAAATATATAAAGCATCCAAGTTTGTATCATTTCAAATAGTCCTCGATTAAATTTAATTTTTTGACCAAAAATAGTATAAACTAGTGTACAATATATTATGTTTTTTTGACCAAAAACTAGTAACACTAGTGTATAATATATTATGATATTTTTGACATAAATTGCATTTCGAAATGTTTTGTATAATCTAATTTTATGATGATTTTTGCATGAACTTCCATCATAACATTCCCTCGTAAAATATAAAACTGATCTGAAAAGATTTGTATTATTTCGAATAGTCCTCAATTTATTTTGACTTTTCGACCAAAACTAGTATAAATTATTGTGTAATATATTATGATTTTTTGACCGAAACTTGGATTTCAAAAGGTTTCTAGAATTTAATTTTAAGATGATTTTTTTGCATGGACTTCCATCATAACCTTGCCTCGTAAAATATATAAATGATCTGAAAATTTCATATCATTTGGAATAGTCCTCGATTTAATTGGACTTTTTGACCAAAACAAGTATAAACTAGTGTACAATATATTATGATTTTTTGACCGAAACTTGCATTTCAAAAAGTTTCATAGAATCTAATTTGCAGATGATTTTTTGCACGGACTTCCACCATAACCTTCCCTCGTAAAATATATAAAGCATCTAAGTTTGTATCATTTCAAATAGTCCTCGATTAAATTTAATTTTTTGACCAAAAATAGTATAAACTAGTGTATAGTATATTATGTTTTCTTGACCAAAAACTAGTAACACTAGTGTATAATATATTATGATTTTTTTTGACATAAATTGCATTTCGAAATGTTTTGTATAATCTAATTTTATGATGATTTTTGCATGAACTTCCATCATAACATTCCCTCGTAAAATATAAAATGATCAAAAAAGTTTTGTATCATTTCGAATAGTCTTCGATTTAATTTGACTTTTTGACAAAAACTAGTATTAACTAGTATATAATATATTATGATTTTTTTTACAAAAACTTGCATTTCAAAAAGTTTCATAGAATCTAATTTTCAGATGATTTTTTGCATTGACTTCCATCATAACCTTGCTTCTTAAAATATATAAATGATCTGAAAAGTTTCGTATTATTTCTAATAGTCCTCGATTTAATTTGACTTTTTGACCAAAACTAGTAAAAACTAGTGTATAATATATTATGATTTTTTGACCAAAACTTGCATTTTGAAAAGTTTCGTAGAATCTAATTTTCAGACGATTTTTTGCATGGACTTCCATCATAACCTTCCCTCGTAAAATATATAAATGATCTGAAAAGATTCGTATCATTTCGAATAGTCCGCGATTTTATTTGATTTTATTGACCGAAACTAAAATTAACTAGTATATAATATATTATGATTTTTGGAACGAAACTTGCTTTTGGAAAAGTTTCATAGAATCTAATTTTCAGATGATTTTTTGCATGGACTTCCATCTTAACATTCCCTCATAAAATATATAAATGATCTGACAAGTTTCGTATCATTTCGAATAGTCCTCGATTTAATTTGATTTTTTGACCAAAACTAATATTAACTAGTATATAATATATTATGATTTTTGGAACGATACTTGCATTTCGAAAAGTTTCATAGAATCTAATTTTCAGATGATTTTTTGCATGGACTTCCATCTTAACCTTCCCTAATAAAATATATAAATGATCTAACATGTTTTGTATGATTTCGAACAATCCTCGATTTAGTTTTATTTTTTGACCAAAAATAGTATAAACTAGTGTATAATATATTATGATTTTTTGACCAAAATCTAGTATAACTAGTGTATAATATATTTTGATTTTTCCGACATAAATTGCATTTCGAAATGTTTTATAGTATCTAATTTTCTGATGATTTTTCAATGGACTTCCATCATAACATTCCGTCGTAAAATATAAAACTGATCTGAAAAGATTTGTATTATTTCGAATAGTCCTCGATTTATTTTGACTTTTCGACCAAAACTAGTATAAACTATTGTATAATATATTATGATTTTTTGACCGAAACTTGGATTTCAAAAGGTTTCTAAAATCTAATTTTAAGATGATTTTTTTGCATGGACTTCCATCATAACCTTGCCTCGTAAAATATATAAATGATCTGAAAATTTCATATCATTTGGAATAGTCCTCGATTTAATTGGACTTTTTTGACCAAAACAAGTATAAACTAGTGTATAATATATTATGATTTTTTGACCGAAACTTTCATTTCAAAAAGTTCATAGAATCTAATTTGCAGATGATTTTTTGCACGGACTTCCACCATAACCTTCCCTCGTAAAATATATAAAGCATCTAAGTTTGTATCATTTCAAATAGTCCTCGATTTAATTTAATTTTTTGACCAAAAATAGTATAAACTAGTGTATAATATATTATGTTTTTTTGACCAAAAACTAGTAACACTAGTGTATAATGTATTTTGATTTTTTTTGACATAAATTGCATTTCGAAATGTTTGGTATAATCTAATTTTATGATGATTTTTGCATGAACTTCCATCATAACATTCCCTCGTAAAATATAAAATGATCAAAAAAGTTTTGTATCATTTCGAATAATCTTCGATTTAATTTGACTTTGACAAAAACTAGTATTAACTAGTATATAATATACTATGATTTTTTTTACCAAAACATGGATTTCAAAAAGTTTCATAGAATCTAATTTTCAGATGATTTTTTGCATTGACTTCCATCATAACCTTGCTTCTTAAAATATATAAATGATCTGAAAAGTTTCGTATTATTTCTAATAGTCCTCGATTTAATTTAACTTTTTGACCAAAACTAGTATAAACTAGTGTATAATATATTATGATTTTTTGACCAATACTTGCATTTTGAAAAGTTTCGTAGAATCTAATTTTCAGATGATTTTTTGCATTGACTTCCATCATAACCTTGCTTCTTAAAATATATAAATGATCTGAAAAGTTTCATATTATTTCTAATAGTCCTCGATTTAATTTGACTTTTTGACCAAAACTAGTATAAACTAGTGTATAATATATTATGATTTTTTGACCAAAACTTGCATTTGGAAAAGTTTCGTAGAATCTAATTTTCAGACTATTTTTTGCATGGACTTCCATCTTAACCTTCCCTCATAAAATATATAAATGATCTAACAAGTTTCGTATCATTTCGAATAGTCCTCGATTTAATCTGATTTTTTTGACCAAAACTAAAATTAACTAGTATATAATATATTATGATTTTTGGAACGAAACTTGCATTTCGAAAAGTTTCATAGAATCTAATTTTCAGATGATTTTTTGCAAGGACTTCCATCTTAACCTTCCCTAATAAAATATATAAATGATCTGACAAGTTTTGTATGATTTCGAACAATCCTCGATTTAATTTTATTTTTTGACCAAAAATAGTATAAACTAGTGTATAATATATTATGATTTTTTTGACATAAATTGCATTTCGAAATGTTTTATAGTATCTAATTTTCTGATGATTTTTCAATGGACTTCCATCATAACATTCCGTCGTAAAATATAAAACTGATCTGAAAAGATTTGTATTATTTCGAATAGTCCTCGTTTTATTTTAACTTTTCGACCAAAACTAGTATAAACTATTGTATAATATATTATGATTTTTTGACCGAAACTTGGATTTCAAAAGGTTTCTAGAATCTAATTTTAAGATGATTTTTTTGCATGGATTTCCATGATAACCTTGCCTCGTAAAATATATAAATGATCTGAAATTTTCATATTATTTGGAATAGTCCTCGATTTAATTGGACTTTTTGACCAAAACAAGTATAAACTAGTGTATAATATATTATGATTTTTTGACCGAAACATGCATTTCAAAAAGTTTCAAAGAATCTAATTTGCAGATGATTTTTTGCACGGACTTCCACAATAACCTTCCCTCGTAAAATATATAAAGCATCCAAGTTTGTATCATTTCAAATAGTCCTCGATTTAATTTAATTTTTTGACCAAAAATAGTATAAACTTGTGTATAATATATTATGTTTTTTTGACCAAAAACTAGTAACACTAGTGTATAATATATTATGATTTTTTTGACATAAATTGCATTTCGAAATGTTTTATAGTATCTAATTTTCTGATGATTTTTCAATGGACTTCCATCATAACATTCCGTCGTAAAATATAAAACTGATCTGAAAAGATTTGTATTATTTCGAATAGTCCTCAATTTATTTTGACTTTTCGACCAAAACTAGTATAAACTATTGTGTAATATATTATGATTTTTTGACCGAAACTTGGATTTCAAAAGGTTTCTAGAATCTAATTTTAAGATAATTTTTTTGCATGGACTTCCATGATAACCTTGCCTCGTAAAATATATAAATGATCTGAAAATTTCATATCATTTGGAATCGTCCTCGATTTAATTGGACTTTTTGACCAAAACAAGTATAAACTAGTGTATAATATATTATGACTTTTTGACCGAAACTTGCATTTCAAAAAGTTTCAAAGAATCTAATTTGCAGATGATTTTTTGCACGGACTTCCACCATAACCTTCCCTCGTAAAATATATAAAGCATCCAAGTTTGTATCATTTCAAATAGTCCTCGATTAAATTTAATTTTTTGACCAAAAATAGTATAAACTAGTGTATAATATATTATGGTTTTTTGACCAAAAACTAGTAACACTAGTGTATAATCTATTATGATTTTTTTGACATAAATTGCATTTCGAAATGTTTTGTATAATCTAATTTTATGATGATTTTTGCATGAACTTCCATCATAACATTCCCTCGTAAAATATAAAACTGATCTGAAAAGATTTGTATCATTTCGAATAATCTTCGATTTAATTTGACTTTGACAAAAACTAGTATTAACTAGTATATAATATACTATGATTTTTTTTACCAAAACATGGATTTCAAAAAGTTTCATAGAATCTAATTTTCAGATGATTTTTTGCATTGACTTCCATCATAACCTTGCTTCTTAAAATATATAAATGATCTGAAAAGTTTCGTATTATTTCTAATAGTCCTCGATTTAATTTAACTTTTTGACCAAAACTAGTATAAACTAGTGTATAATATATTATGATTTTTTGACCAATACTTGCATTTTGAAAAGTTTCGTAGAATCTAATTTTCAGACGATTTTTTGCATGGACTTCCATTATAACCTTCCCTCGTAAAATATATAAATGATCTGAAAAGTTTCGTATCATTTCGAATAGTCCTCGATTTTATTTGATTTTTTGACCGAAACTAAAATTTACTAGTATATAATATATTATGATTTTTTGACCAAAACTTGCATTTGGAAAAGTTTCGTAGAATCTAATTTTCAGACGATTTTTTGCATGGACTTCCATCTTAACCTTCCCTCAAAAAATATATAAATGATCTGACAAGTTTCGTATCATTTCGAATAGTCCTCGATTAAATCTGATTTTTTTGACCAAAACTAAAATTAACTAGTATATAATATATTATGATTTTTGGAACGAAACTTGCATTTCGAAAAGTTTCATAGAATCTAATTTTCAGATGATTTTTTGCAAGGACTTCCATCTTAACCTTCCCTAATAAAATATATAAATGATCTGACAAGTTTTGTATGATTTCGAACAATCCTCGATTTAATTTTATTTTTTGACCAAAAATAGTATAAACTAGTGTATAATATATTATGATTTTTTGACCAAAATCTAGTATAACTAGTGTATAATATATAATGATTTTTTTGACATAAATTGCATTTCGAAATGTTTTATAGTATCTAATTTTCTGATGATTTTTCAATGGACTTCCATCATAACATTCCGTCGTAAAATATAAAACTGATCTGAAAAGATTTGTATTATTTCGAATAGTCCTCGATTTATTTTGACTTTTCGACCAAAACTAGTATAAACTATTGTATAATATATTATGATTTTTTGACCGAAACTTGGATTTCAAAAGGTTTCTAAAATCTAATTTTAAGATGATTTTTTTGCATGGACTTCCATCATAACCTTGCCTCGTAAAATATATAAATGATCTGAAAATTTCATATCATTTGGAATAGTCCTCGATTTAATTGGACTTTTTTGACCAAAACAAATATAAACTAGTGTATAATATATTATGATTTTTTGACCGAAACTTTCATTTCAAAAAGTTCATAGAATCTAATTTGCAGATGATTTTTTGCACGGACTTCCACCATAACCTTCCCTCGTAAAATATATAAAGCATCTAAGTTTTTATCATTTCAAATAGTCCTCGAATTAATTTAATTTTTTGACCAAAAATAGTATAAACTAGTGTACAATATATTATGTTTTTTTGACCAAAAACTAGTAACACTAGTGTATAATGTATTATGATTTTTTTTGACATAAATTGCATTTCGAAATGTTTGGTATAATCTAATTTTATGATGATTTTTGCATGAACTTCCATCATAAGATTTCCCTCGTAAAATATAAAATGATCAAAAAAGTTTTGTATCATTTCGAATAGTCCTCGATTTAATTTGACTTTTTGACAAAAATTAGTATTAACTAGTATATATTATATTATGATTTTTTTACCAAAACATGCATTTCAAAAAGTTTCATAGAATCTAATTTTCAGATGATTTTTTGCATTGACTTCCATCATAACCTTGCTTCTTAAAATATATAAATGATCTGAAAAGTTTCGTATTATTTCTAATAGTCCTCGATTTAATTTGACTTTTTGACCAAAACTAGTATAAACTAGTGTATAATATATTATGATTTTTTGACCAAAACTTGCATTTTGAAAAGTTTCGTAGAATCTAATTTTCAGACGATTTTTTGCATGGACTTCCATCATAACCTTCCCTCGTAAAATATATAAATGATCTGAAAAGTTTCGTATCATTTAGAATAGTCCTCGATTTTATTTGATTTTTTAACCGAAACTAAAATTAACTAGTATATAATATATTATGATTTTTGGAACGAAACTAGCTTTTCGAAAAGTTTCATAGAATCTAATTTTCAGATGATTTTTTGCATAAACTTCCATCTTAACCTTCCCTCATAAAATATAGTAATGATCTGACAAGTTTCGTATCATTTCGAATAGTCCTCGATTTAATTTAATTTAATTTGCATTTCGAAAAGTTTCATAGAATCTAATTTTCAGATGCTTTTTTGCATGGACTTCCATCTTAACCTTCCCTAATAAAATATATAAATGATCTGACAAGTTTTGTATGATTTCGTACAATCTTCGATTTATTTTTATTTTTTGACCAAAAATAGGATAAACTTGTGTATAATATATTATGATTTTTTGACCAAAATCTAATATAACTAGTGTATAATATACTATGATTTTTTTGACATAAATTGAATTTCGAAATGTTTTATAGTATCTAATATTGTGATGATTTTTGCATGGACTTCCATCATAACATTCCGTCATAAAATATAAAACTAATCTGAAAGGTTTGTATTATTTTGAATAATCCTCGATTTATTATGACTTTTCGACCAAACTATTATAAATTATTGTATAATATATTATGATTTTTTCACCGAAACTTGGATTTCAAAAAGTTTCATAGAATATAATTTTAAGATGATTTTTTTGCATGGACTTCCATCATAACCTTGCATTTTGAAAAGTTTCGTAGAATCTAATTTTCAGACGATTTTTTGCATGGACTTCCATCATAACCTTCCCTCGTAAAATATATTAATGATCTGAAAAGTTTCATATCATTTCGAATAGTCCTCGATTTTATTTGATTTTTGACCGAAACTAAAATTAACTAGTATATAATATATTATGATTTTTGGAACGAAACTTGCATTTCAAAAAGTTTCATAGAATCTAATTTTCAGATGATTTTTTGCATGGACTTCCATCTTAACCTTCCCTCTTAAAATATATAAATGATCTGCCAAGTTTCGTATCATTTCGAATAGTCCTCGATTTAATTTGATTTTTTGACCAAAACTAATATTAACTAGTATATAATATATTATGATTTTTGGAACGCAACTTGCATTTCGAAAAGTTTCATAGAATCTAATTTTCAGATGATTTTTTGCATGGAATTCCATCTTAACCTTCCCTTATAAAATATATAAATGATTTGACAAGTTTTGTATGATTTCGAACAATCCTCGATTTAATTTAATTTTTAGACCAAAAATAGTATAAACTAGTGTATAATATATTATGATTTTTTGTCAAAAATCTCGTATAACTAGTGTATAATATATTATGATTTTTTTGACATAAATTTCATTTCAAAATGTTTAATAGTATCTAATTTTCTGATGATTTTTGCATGGACTTCCATCATAACATTCCGTCGTAAAATATAAAACGGATCTGAAAAGATTTGTATTATTTCGAATAGTCCTCGATTTATTTTGACTTTTCGACCAAAACTAGTATAAACTATTATATAATATATTATGATTTTTTGACCGAAACTTGCATTTCGAAAAGTTTCATATTATCTAATTTTCAGTTTTTTTTTTTGCATGGACTTCCATCATAACCTTGCCTCGTAAAATATATAAATGATCTTAAAATTTCGTATCATTTGGAATAGTCCTCGATTTAATTGGATTTTTTGACATAAACAAGTATAAACTAGTGTATAATATATTATGATTTATTGACCGAAACTTGCATTTCAAAAAGTTTCATAGAATCTAATTTGCAGATGATTTTTTGCACGGACTTCCACCATAACTTTCCCTCGTAAAATATATAAAGCATCTAAGTTTGTATCATTTCAAATAGTCCTCGATTTAATTTTAATTTTTGACCAAAAATAGTATAAACTAGTGTATAATTTATTATCTTTTTTTGACCAAAAACTAGTAACACTAGTGTATAATATATTATGATTTTTTTTAACATAAATTGCTTTCCGAAATGTTTTGTAGAATCTAATTTTATGATGATTTTTGCATGAACTTCCATCATAACATTCCCTCGTAAAGTATAAAAATGATCTGAAAAGTTTTGTATCATTTCGAATAGTCCTCGATTTAATTTGACTTTTTGACAAAAACTAGTATTAACTAGTATATAATATATTATGATTTTTTTTACCAAAACTTGCATTTCAAAAAGTTTCATAGAATCTAATATTCAGATGATTTTTTGCATTGATTTCCATCATAACCTTGCCTCTTAAAATATATAAATGATCTGAAAAGTTTTGTATTATTTCTAATAGTCCTCGATTTAATTTGACTTTTTCTCCAAAACTAGTATAAACTAGTGTATAATATATTATGATATTTTGACCAAAACTTGCATTTTGAAAAGTTTCGTAGAAACTAATTTTCAGACGATTTTTTGCATGGACTTCCATCATAACCTTCCCTTGTAAAATATATAAATGATCTGAAAAGTTTCGTATCATTTCAAATAGTCCTCGATTTTATTTGATTTTTTGACCAAAACTAATATTAACTAGTATATAATATATTATGATTTTTGGAACGAAACTTGCATTTCGAAAAGTTTCAAAGAATCTAATTTTCAGATGATTTTTTGCATGGACTTCCATCTTAACCTTCCCTCATAAAATATATAAATGATCTGACAAGTTTCTTATCATTTCGAATAGTCCTCGATTTAATTTGAATTTTTGACCAAAACTAAAATTAACTAGTATATAATATATTATGATTTTTGGAACGAAACTTGCATTTCGTAATGTTTCGTAGAATCTTATTTTCAGATGATTTTTTGCATGGACTTCCATCTTAACCTTCCCTCATAAAATATATAAATGATTTGACAAGTTTCGTATCATTTCGAACAGTCCTCGATTTAATTTGATTTTTTGACCAAAAATAGTATAAACTAGTGTATAATATATTATTATTTTTTGACCAAAATCTAGTATAACTAGTGTATGATATATTATGATTTTTTTGACATAAATTGCATTTTAAAATGTTTTATAGTATCTAATTTTCTGATGATTTTTGCATGAACTTCCATCATAATATTCCATCGTAAAATATAAAATTGATCTGAAAAGTTTTGTAATATTTCGAATAGTCTCGATTTTTATTTGACTTTTCGAACAAAACTAGTATAAACTATTGAATAATATATTATGATTTTTTGAACGAAATTTGCAATTCAAAAAGTTTCATAGAATCTAATTTTTAGATGATTTTTTGCATGGACTTCCATCATAACCTTGCCTCGTAAAATATATAAATGATCTAAAAATTTCGTATCATTTGGAATAGTCCTCGATTTAATTGGACTTTTAGATCAAAATAAGTATAAACTAGTGTATAATATATTATGATTTTTTGACCGAAACTTGCATTTCAAAAAGTTTCATAGAATCTAATTTGCAGATGATTGTTTTGCACGGACTTCCACCATAACCTTCCCTCGTAAAATATAAAAAGCATCTAAGTTTGTATCATTTCAAATAGTCCTCGATTTAATTTAATTTTTTGACCAAAAATAGTATAAACTAGTGTATAATATATTATGTTTTTTTGACCAAAAACTAGTAACACTAGTGTATAATATATTATGGTTTTTTTTTACATAAATTGCATTTCGAAATGTTTTGTAGAATCTAATTTTATGATGATTTTTGCATGAACTTCCATCATAACATTCCCTCGTAAAATATAAAAATGATCTGAAAAGTTTTGAATCATTTCGAATAGTCCTCGATTTAATTTGACTTTTTGACAAGAACTAGTATTAACTAGTATATAATATATTATGATTTTTTTACCAAAACTTGCATTTCAAAAAGTTTCATAGAATCTAATTTTCAAATGATTTTTTGCATTGACTTTCATCATAACCTTGCCTCTTAAAATATATAAATGATCCGAAAAGTTTTGTATTATTTCGAATAGTCCTCGATTTAATTTGACTTTTTGACCAAAACTAGTATAAACTAGTGTATAATATATTATGATTTTTTGACCAAAACTTGCATTTTGAACAGTTTCGTAGAATCTAATTTTCAGACGATTTTAACCTTCACCCGTAAAATATATAAATGATTTGAAAAGTTTCGTATCATTTTGAATAGTCCTCGATTTTATTTGATTTTTTGACCGAAACTAAAATTAACTAGTATATAATATATTATGATTTTTGGAACGAAACTTGCATTTCGTAATGTTTCGTAGAATCTGATTTTCAGATGAATTTTTGCATGGACTTCCATTTTAACCTTCCCTCATAAAATATATAAATGATCTGACAAGTTTCGTATCATTTCGAACAGTCCTCGATTTAATTTGATTTTTTGACCTAAAATAGTATAAACTAGTGTATAATATATTATTATTTTTTGACCAAAATCTAGTATAACTAGTGTATGATATATTATGATTTTTTTGACATAAATTGCATTTGGAAATGTTTTATAGTATCTAATTTTCTGATGATTTTTGCATGAACTTCCATCATAATATTCCATCGTAAAATATAAAACTGATCTGAAAAGTTTTGTAATATTTCGAATAGTCTCGATTTTTATTTGACTTTTCGACCAAAACTAGTATAAACTATTGAATAATATATTATGATTTTTTGAACGAAATTTGCAATTCAAAAAGTTTCATAGAATCTAATTTTCAGATGATTTTTTGCATGGACTTCCATCATAACCTTGCCTCGTAAAATATATAAATGATCTGAAAATTTCATTTCATTTGGAATAGTCCTCGATTTAATTGGACTTTTTGACCAAAACAAGTATAAACTAGTATATAATATATTATGATTGTTGGACCAAAACATGCATTTTTAAAAGTTTCGTAGAATCTAATTTTTCAGACTATTTTTTGCATGGACTTCCATCATAACCTTCCCTCGTAAAATATATAAATGATCTGAAAAGTTTGGTATCATTTCGAATAGTCCTCGATTTAATTTGATTTTTTGACCGAAATTAAAATTAACTAGTATATAATACATAATTATTTTTGGAACGAAACTTGCATTTCGAAAAGTTTCATAGAATCTGATTTTCAGATGATTTTTTGCATGGACCTCCATCTTAACCGTCCCTCATAAAATATATAAATGATCTGACAAGTTTCTTATCATTTCGAACAGTCCTCGATTTAATTTGATTTTTTGACCAAAACTAATATTAACTAGTATATAATATATTATGATTTTTGGAACGAACCTTGCATTTCGAAAAGTTTCATAAAATCTAATTTTCAGATGATTTTTTGCATGGAATTCCATCTTAACCTTCCCTAATAAAATATATAAATGATCGGACAAGTTTTGTATGATTTCGAACAATCCTCGATTTAATTTTATTTTTTGACCAAAAATAGTATAAACTAGTGTATAATATATTTTGATTTTTTTACATAAATTGCATTTCGAAATGTTTTATAGTATCTTTTTTTCTGATGAATTTTGCATGGACTTCCATCATAACATTCCGCCGTAAAATATAAAACTGATCTGAAAAGATTTGTATTATTTCGAATAGTCCTCGATTTATTTTGAATTTTCGACCAAAACTAGAATAAACTATTGTATAATATATTATGATTTTTTGACCGAAACCTGGATTTCAAAAAGTTTCATAGAATCTAATTTTCAGATTTTTTTTTTTGCATGGACTTCCATCATAACCTTGCCTCGTAAAATATATAAATGATCTGAAAATTTCGTATCATTTGGAATAGTCCTCGATTTAATTGGACTTTTTGACCAAAATAATTATAAACTAGTGTATAATATATTATGATTTTTTGACCGAAACTTGCATTTCAAAAAGTTTCATAGAATCTAATTTGCAGATGATTTTTTGCACGGACTTCCACCATAACCTTCCCTCGTAAAATATATAAAGCATCTAAGTTTGTATCATTTCAAATAGTCCTCAATTTGATTTAATTTTTTGACCAAAAATAGTATAAACTAGTGTATAATATGTTATGTTTTTTTAACCAAAAACTAGTAACACTAGTGTATAATATATTATGATTTTTTTTTACATAAATTGCATTCCGAAATGTTTTGTAGAATCTAATTTTATGATTATTTTTGCATGAACTTCCATCATAACATTCCCTCGTAAAATATAAAAATGATCTGAAATGTTTTGTATCATTTCGAATAGTCCTCGATTTAATTTGACTTTTTGACCAAAACTAGTATAAACTAGTGTATAATATATTATGATTTTTGGACCAAAACTTGCATTTTTAAAAGTTTCGTAGAATCTAATTTTTCAGACGATTTTTTGCATGGACTTCCATCATAACCTTCCCTCGTAAAATATATAAATGATCTGAAAAGTTTGGTATCATTTCGAATAGTCCTCGATTTAATTTGATTTTTTGACCGAAATTAAAATTTACTAGTATATAATATATTATGATTTTTGGAACGAAACTTGCATTTCGTAAAGTTTCATAGAATCTGAATTTCAGATGATTTTTTGCATGGACTTCCATCTTAACCTTCCCTCATAAAATATATAAATGATCTGACAAGTTTCGTATCTTTTCGAATAGTCCTCGATTTAATTTGATTTTTTGACCAAAACTAATATTAACTAGTATATAATATATTATGATTTTTGGAATGAAACTTGCATTTCGAAAAGTTTCATAGAATCTAATTTTCAGATGATTTTTTGCATGGACTTCCCTCTTAACCTTCCCTATTAAAATATATAAATGATCTGACAAGTTTTGTATGATTTCGAACAATCCTCGATTTAATTTTATTTTTTGACCAAAATTAGTACAAACTAGTGTATAATATATTATGATGTTTTGACCAAAATATAGTATAACTAGTGTATAATATATTATGATTTTTTTGACATAAATTGCATTTCGAAATGTTTTATAGTATCTAATTTTCTGATGATTTTTGCACGGACTTCCATCATAACATTCCGTCGTAAAATATAACACTGATCTGAAAAGATTTGTATTATTTTGAATAGACCTCAATTTATTTTGACTTTTCGACCAAAACTAGTATAAACTATTGTATAATATATTATGATTTTTTGACCGAAACTTGGATTTCAAAAAGTTTCATAGAATCTAATTTTCAGATTATTTTTTTTCATGGATTTCCATCATAACCTTGCCTCGTAAAATATATAAATGATCTGAAAATTTCATATCATTTGGAATAGTCCTCGATTTAATTGGACTTTTTGACCAAAACAAGTATAAACTAGTGTATAATATATTATGATTTTTGGACCAAAACTTGCATTTTTAAAAGTTTCGTTGAATCTAATTTTTCTGACGATTTTTTTCATGAACTTCCATCATAACATTCCCTCGTAAAATATAAAAATGATCTGAAAAGTTTTGTATCATTTAGAATAGTCCTCGATTTAATTTGACTTTTTGACAAAAACTAGTATAAACTTGTGTATAATATATTATGATTTATTGACCGAAACTTGCATTTCAAAAAGTTTCATAGAATCTAATTTGCAGATGATTTTTTGCACGGACTTCCACCATAACTTTCCCTCGTAAAATATATAAAGCATCTAAGTTTGTATCATTTCAAATAGTCCTCGATTTAATTTTAATTTTTGACCAAAAATAGTATAAACTAGTGTATAATTTATTATCTTTTTTTGACCAAAAACTAGTAACACTAGTGTATAATATATTATGATTTTTTTTTAACATAAATTGCTTTCCGAAATGTTTTGTAGAATCTAATTTTATGATGATTTTTGCATGAACTTCCATCATAACATTCCCTCGTAAAGTATAAAAATGATCTGAAAAGTTTTGTATCATTTCGAATAGTCCTCGATTTAATTTGACTTTTTGACAAAAACTAGTATTAACTAGTATATAATATATTATGATTTTTTTTACCAAAACTTGCATTTCAAAAAGTTTCATAGAATCTAATATTCAGATGATTTTTTGCATTGATTTCCATCATAACCTTGCCTCTTAAAATATATAAATGATCTGAAAAGTTTTGTATTATTTCTAATAGTCCTCGATTTAATTTGACTTTTTCTCCAAAACTAGTATAAACTAGTGTATAATATATTATGATATTTTGACCAAAACTTGCATTTTGAAAAGTTTCGTAGAAACTAATTTTCAGACGATTTTTTGCATGGACTTCCATCATAACCTTCCCTCGTAAAATATATAAATGATCTGAAAAGTTTCGTATCATTTCAAATAGTCCTCGATTTTATTTGATTTTTTGACCAAAACTAATATTAACTAGTATATAATATATTATGATTTTTGGAACGAAACTTGCATTTCGAAAAGTTTCAAAGAATCTAATTTTCAGATGATTTTTTGCATGGACTTCCATCTTAACCTTCCCTCATAAAATATATAAATGATCTGACAAGTTTCTTATCATTTCGAATAGTCCTCGATTTAATTTGAATTTTTGACCAAAACTAAAATTAACTAGTATATAATATATTATGATTTTTGGAACGAAACTTGCATTTCGTAATGTTTCGTAGAATCTTATTTTCAGATGATTTTTTGCATGGACTTCCATCTTAACCTTCCCTCATAAAATATATAAATGATTTGACAAGTTTCGTATCATTTCGAACAGTCCTCGATTTAATTTGATTTTTTGACCAAAAATAGTATAAACTAGTGTATAATATATTATTATTTTTTGACCAAAATCTAGTATAACTAGTGTATGATATATTATGATTTTTTTGACATAAATTGCATTTTAAAATGTTTTATAGTATCTAATTTTCTGATGATTTTTGCATGAACTTCCATCATAATATTCCATCGTAAAATATAAAATTGATCTGAAAAGTTTTGTAATATTTCGAATAGTCTCGATTTTTATTTGACTTTTCGAACAAAACTAGTATAAACTATTGAATAATATATTATGATTTTTTGAACGAAATTTGCAATTCAAAAAGTTTCATAGAATCTAATTTTTAGATGATTTTTTGCATGGACTTCCATCATAACCTTGCCTCGTAAAATATATAAATGATCTAAAAATTTCGTATCATTTGGAATAGTCCTCGATTTAATTGGACTTTTAGATCAAAATAAGTATAAACTAGTGTATAATATATTATGATTTTTTGACCGAAACTTGCATTTCAAAAAGTTTCATAGAATCTAATTTGCAGATGATTGTTTTGCACGGACTTCCACCATAACCTTCCCTCGTAAAATATAAAAAGCATCTAAGTTTGTATCATTTCAAATAGTCCTCGATTTAATTTAATTTTTTGACCAAAAATAGTATAAACTAGTGTATAATATATTATGTTTTTTTGACCAAAAACTAGTAACACTAGTGTATAATATATTATGGTTTTTTTTTACATAAATTGCATTTCGAAATGTTTTGTAGAATCTAATTTTATGATGATTTTTGCATGAACTTCCATCATAACATTCCCTCGTAAAATATAAAAATGATCTGAAAAGTTTTGAATCATTTCGAATAGTCCTCGATTTAATTTGACTTTTTGACAAGAACTAGTATTAACTAGTATATAATATATTATGATTTTTTTACCAAAACTTGCATTTCAAAAAGTTTCATAGAATCTAATTTTCAAATGATTTTTTGCATTGACTTTCATCATAACCTTGCCTCTTAAAATATATAAATGATCCGAAAAGTTTTGTATTATTTCGAATAGTCCTCGATTTAATTTGACTTTTTGACCAAAACTAGTATAAACTAGTGTATAATATATTATGATTTTTTGACCAAAACTTGCATTTTGAACAGTTTCGTAGAATCTAATTTTCAGACGATTTTAACCTTCACCCGTAAAATATATAAATGATTTGAAAAGTTTCGTATCATTTTGAATAGTCCTCGATTTTATTTGATTTTTTGACCGAAACTAAAATTAACTAGTATATAATATATTATGATTTTTGGAACGAAACTTGCATTTCGTAATGTTTCGTAGAATCTGATTTTCAGATGAATTTTTGCATGGACTTCCATTTTAACCTTCCCTCATAAAATATATAAATGATCTGACAAGTTTCGTATCATTTCGAACAGTCCTCGATTTAATTTGATTTTTTGACCTAAAATAGTATAAACTAGTGTATAATATATTATTATTTTTTGACCAAAATCTAGTATAACTAGTGTATGATATATTATGATTTTTTTGACATAAATTGCATTTGGAAATGTTTTATAGTATCTAATTTTCTGATGATTTTTGCATGAACTTCCATCATAATATTCCATCGTAAAATATAAAACTGATCTGAAAAGTTTTGTAATATTTCGAATAGTCTCGATTTTTATTTGACTTTTCGACCAAAACTAGTATAAACTATTGAATAATATATTATGATTTTTTGAACGAAATTTGCAATTCAAAAAGTTTCATAGAATCTAATTTTCAGATGATTTTTTGCATGGACTTCCATCATAACCTTGCCTCGTAAAATATATAAATGATCTGAAAATTTCATTTCATTTGGAATAGTCCTCGATTTAATTGGACTTTTTGACCAAAACAAGTATAAACTAGTATATAATATATTATGATTGTTGGACCAAAACATGCATTTTTAAAAGTTTCGTAGAATCTAATTTTTCAGACTATTTTTTGCATGGACTTCCATCATAACCTTCCCTCGTAAAATATATAAATGATCTGAAAAGTTTGGTATCATTTCGAATAGTCCTCGATTTAATTTGATTTTTTGACCGAAATTAAAATTAACTAGTATATAATACATAATTATTTTTGGAACGAAACTTGCATTTCGAAAAGTTTCATAGAATCTGATTTTCAGATGATTTTTTGCATGGACCTCCATCTTAACCGTCCCTCATAAAATATATAAATGATCTGACAAGTTTCTTATCATTTCGAACAGTCCTCGATTTAATTTGATTTTTTGACCAAAACTAATATTAACTAGTATATAATATATTATGATTTTTGGAACGAACCTTGCATTTCGAAAAGTTTCATAAAATCTAATTTTCAGATGATTTTTTGCATGGAATTCCATCTTAACCTTCCCTAATAAAATATATAAATGATCGGACAAGTTTTGTATGATTTCGAACAATCCTCGATTTAATTTTATTTTTTGACCAAAAATAGTATAAACTAGTGTATAATATATTTTGATTTTTTTACATAAATTGCATTTCGAAATGTTTTATAGTATCTTTTTTTCTGATGAATTTTGCATGGACTTCCATCATAACATTCCGCCGTAAAATATAAAACTGATCTGAAAAGATTTGTATTATTTCGAATAGTCCTCGATTTATTTTGAATTTTCGACCAAAACTAGAATAAACTATTGTATAATATATTATGATTTTTTGACCGAAACCTGGATTTCAAAAAGTTTCATAGAATCTAATTTTCAGATTTTTTTTTTTGCATGGACTTCCATCATAACCTTGCCTCGTAAAATATATAAATGATCTGAAAATTTCGTATCATTTGGAATAGTCCTCGATTTAATTGGACTTTTTGACCAAAATAATTATAAACTAGTGTATAATATATTATGATTTTTTGACCGAAACTTGCATTTCAAAAAGTTTCATAGAATCTAATTTGCAGATGATTTTTTGCACGGACTTCCACCATAACCTTCCCTCGTAAAATATATAAAGCATCTAAGTTTGTATCATTTCAAATAGTCCTCAATTTGATTTAATTTTTTGACCAAAAATAGTATAAACTAGTGTATAATATGTTATGTTTTTTTAACCAAAAACTAGTAACACTAGTGTATAATATATTATGATTTTTTTTTACATAAATTGCATTCCGAAATGTTTTGTAGAATCTAATTTTATGATTATTTTTGCATGAACTTCCATCATAACATTCCCTCGTAAAATATAAAAATGATCTGAAATGTTTTGTATCATTTCGAATAGTCCTCGATTTAATTTGACTTTTTGACCAAAACTAGTATAAACTAGTGTATAATATATTATGATTTTTGGACCAAAACTTGCATTTTTAAAAGTTTCGTAGAATCTAATTTTTCAGACGATTTTTTGCATGGACTTCCATCATAACCTTCCCTCGTAAAATATATAAATGATCTGAAAAGTTTGGTATCATTTCGAATAGTCCTCGATTTAATTTGATTTTTTGACCGAAATTAAAATTTACTAGTATATAATATATTATGATTTTTGGAACGAAACTTGCATTTCGTAAAGTTTCATAGAATCTGAATTTCAGATGATTTTTTGCATGGACTTCCATCTTAACCTTCCCTCATAAAATATATAAATGATCTGACAAGTTTCGTATCTTTTCGAATAGTCCTCGATTTAATTTGATTTTTTGACCAAAACTAATATTAACTAGTATATAATATATTATGATTTTTGGAATGAAACTTGCATTTCGAAAAGTTTCATAGAATCTAATTTTCAGATGATTTTTTGCATGGACTTCCCTCTTAACCTTCCCTATTAAAATATATAAATGATCTGACAAGTTTTGTATGATTTCGAACAATCCTCGATTTAATTTTATTTTTTGACCAAAATTAGTACAAACTAGTGTATAATATATTATGATGTTTTGACCAAAATATAGTATAACTAGTGTATAATATATTATGATTTTTTTGACATAAATTGCATTTCGAAATGTTTTATAGTATCTAATTTTCTGATGATTTTTGCACGGACTTCCATCATAACATTCCGTCGTAAAATATAACACTGATCTGAAAAGATTTGTATTATTTTGAATAGACCTCAATTTATTTTGACTTTTCGACCAAAACTAGTATAAACTATTGTATAATATATTATGATTTTTTGACCGAAACTTGGATTTCAAAAAGTTTCATAGAATCTAATTTTCAGATTATTTTTTTTCATGGATTTCCATCATAACCTTGCCTCGTAAAATATATAAATGATCTGAAAATTTCATATCATTTGGAATAGTCCTCGATTTAATTGGACTTTTTGACCAAAACAAGTATAAACTAGTGTATAATATATTATGATTTTTGGACCAAAACTTGCATTTTTAAAAGTTTCGTAGAATCTAATTTTTCTGACGATTTTTTTCATGGACTTCCATCATAACCTTCCCTCGTAAAATATATAAATGATTTGAAAAGTTTGTTGTATCATTTCGAATAGTCCTCGATTTAATTTGATTTTTTGACCGAAATTAAAATTTACTAGTATATAATATATTATGATTTTTGGAACGAAACTTGCATTTCGTAAAGTTTCATACAATCTGATTTTCAGATGATTTTTTGCATGGACTTCCATCTTAACCTTCCCTCATAAAATATATAAATGATCTGACAAGTTTCGTATCTTTTCGAATAGTCCTCGATTTAATTTTATTTTTTGACCAAAACTAATATTAACTAGTATATAATATATTATGATTTTTGGAATGAAACATGCATTTCGAAAAGTTTCATAGAATCTAATTTTCAGATGATTTTTTGCATGGACTTCCCTCTTAACCTTCCCTAATAAAATATATAAATGATCTGACAAGTTTTGTCTGATTTCGAACAATCCTCGATTTAATTTTATTTTTTGACCAAAATTAGTACAAACTAGTGTATAATATATTATGATGTTTTGACCAAAAACTAGTATAACTAGTGTATAATATATTATGATTTTTTTGACATAAATTGCATTTCGAAATGTTTTATAGTATCTAATTTTCTGATGATTTTTGCATGGACTTCCATCATAACATTCCGTCGTAAAATATAAAACTGATCTGAAAAGATTTGTATTGTTTTGAATAGTCCTCAATTTATTTTGACTTTTCGACCAAAACTAGTATAACCTATTGTATAATATATTATGATTTTTTTACCAAAACTTGGATTTCAAAAAGTTTCATAGAATCTAATTTTCAGATTATTTTTTTGCATGGACTTCCATCATAACCTTGCCTCGTAAAATATATAAATGATCTGAAAATTTCATATCATTTGGAATAGTCCTCGATTAAATTGGACTTTTTGACCAAAACAAGAATAAACTAGTGTATAATATATTATGATTTTTTGACCGAAACTTGCATTTCAAAAAGTTTCATAGAATCTAATTTGCAGATTATTTTTTGCACGGACTTCCACCATCACCTTCCCTCGTAAAATATAAAAAGCATCTAAGTTTGTATCATTTCAAATAGTCCTCGATTTAATTTAATTTTTTGACCAAAAATAGTATAAACTAGTGTATAATATATTATGTTTTTTTGTCCAAAAACTAGAAACACTAGTGTATAATATATTATGATTTTTTTTAACATAAATTGCATTTCGAAATGTTTTGTAGAATCTAATTTTATGATGATTTTTGCATGAATTTCCATCATAACATTCCCTCGTAAAATATAAAAATGATCTGAAAAGTTTTGTATCATTTCGAATAGTCTTCGATTTAATTTGACTTTTTGACAAGAACTAGTATTAACTAGTATATAATATATTATGATTTTTTTACCAAAACTTGCATTTCAAAAAGTTTCATAGAATCTAATTTTCAGATGATTTTTTGCATTGATTTCCATCATAACCTTGCCTCTTAAAATATATAAATGATCTGAAGAGTTTTGTATTATTTCTAATAGTCCTCGATTTAATTTGACTTTTTGACTAAAACTAGTATAAACTAGTGTATAATATATTATGATTTTTTGACTAAAACTTGCATTTTGAAAAGTTTCGTAGAATCTAATTTTCAGACGATTTTTTGCATGGACTTCCATCATAACCTTCCCTCGTAAAATATATAAATGATCTGAAAAGTTTTGTATCATTTCGAATAGTCCTCGATTTTATTTGATTTTTTGACCGAAACTAAAATTAACTAGTATATAATATATTATGATTTTTTGAATGAAACTTGCATTTCAAAAAGTTTCATAGAATCTAATTTGCAGATGATATTTTGCACGGACTTCCACCATAATCTTCCCTCGTAAAATATAAAAAGCATCTAAGTTTGTATCATTTCAAATATTCCTCGATTTAATTTAATTTTTTGACCAAAAATAGTATAAACTAGTATATAATTTATTATGTTTTTTTGACCAAAAACTAGTAAGACTAGTGTATAATATATTATGGTTTTTTTTTTTACATAAATTGCATTTCGAAATGTTTTTTAGAATCTAATTTTATGATGATTTTTGCATGAACTTCCATCATAACATTCCCTCGTAAAATATAAAATTGATCTGAAAAGGTTTGTATCATTTCGAATAGTCCTCGATTTAATTTGACTTTTTGACAAGAACTAGTATTAACTAGTATATAATATATTATGATTTTTTTACCAAAACTTGCATTTCAAAAAGTTTCATAGAATCTAATTTTCAGATGATTTTTTGCATTGACTTCCATCATAACCTTGCCTCTTAAAATATATAAATGATCTGAAAAGTTTTGTATTATTTCGAATAGTCCTCGATTTAATTTGACTTTTTGACCAAAACTAGTATAAACTAGTGTATAATATATTATGATTTTTTGACCAAAACTTGCATTTTGAACAGTTTCGTAGAATCTAATTTTCAGACGATTTTTTGCATGGACTTTCATCATAACCTTCACTCGTAAAATATATAAATGATCTGAAAAGTTTCGTATCATTTCGAATAGTCCTCGATTTTATTTGATTTTTTGACCGAAACTAAAATTAACTAGTATATAATATATTATGATTTTTGGAACGAAACTTGCATTTCGTAAAGTTTCGTAGAATCTGATTTTCAGATGATTTTTTGGATGGACTTCCATCTTAACCTTCCCTCATAAAATATATAAATGATCTGACAAGTTTCGTATCATTTCGAACAGTCCACGATTTAATTTGATTTTTTGACCAAAAATAGTATAAACTAGTGTATAATATATTATTAATTTTTTGACCAAAATCTAGTATAACTAGTGTATGATATATTATGATTATTTTGACATAAATTGCATTTCGAAATGTTTTATAGTATCTAATTTTCTGATGATTTTTGCATGAACTTCCATCATAATATTCCATCGTAAAATATAAAATTGATCTGAAAAGTTTTGTAATATTTCGAATAGTCTCGATTTTTATTTGACTTTTAACCAAAACTAGTGTAAACTATTGTATAATATATTATGATTTTTTGAACGAAACTTGCAATTCAAAAAGTTTCATAGAATCTAATTTTCAGATGATCTTTTGCATGGACTTCCATCATAACCTTGCCTCGTAAAATATATAAATGATCTGAAGAGTTTTGTATCATATCGAATAGTCCTCGATTTAATTTGACTTTTTGACCAAAACTATTATAAACTAGTGTATAATATATTATGATTTTTTGACCGAAACTTGCATTTCAAAAAGTTTCATAGAATCTTATTTTCAGATGATTTTTTGCATGGACTTCCATCATAACCTTGCCTCGTTAAATATATAAATGATTTTAAAAGTTTCGTATCATTTTGAATAGTCCTCGATTTAATTTTACTTTTTGACCAAAACTAGTATAAACTAGTGTATAATATATTATGATTTTTTGACCAAATCTTACATTTTGAAAAGTTTCGTAGAATCTAATTTTCAGATGATTTTTTGCATGGACTTCCATCATAACCTTCCCTCGTAAAATATATAAATGATCTGAAAAGTTTCATATCATTTAGAATAGTCCTTGATTTAATTTAAATTTTTGACCAAAACTAATATTAACTAGTATATAATATATTATGATTTTTGGAACGAAACTTGCATTTCGAAAAGTTTCATAGAATCTAATTTTCAGATGATTTTTTGCATGGACTTCCATCTTAACATTCCCTCATAAAATATATAAATAATCTGACAATTTTCGTATGATTTCGAACAATCCTCGATTTAATTTAATTTTTTGACCAAAAATAGTATAAACTAGTGTATAATATATTATGATTTTTTGACCAAAATCTAGTATAACTAGTGTATAATATATTATGATTTTTTTGACATAAATTGCATTTCTAAATGTTTTATCGTATCTAATTTTCCCGATGATTTTTGCATGGACTTCCATCATAACATTCCGTCGTAAAATATAAAATTGATCTGAAAAGATTTGTATTATTTCGAGTAGTCCTCGATTTAATTTGACTTTTCGACCAAAACTATAATAAACTATTGTATAATATATTATGATTTTTTGACCGAAACTAGGATTTCAAAAAGTTTCATAGAATCTAATTTCAGAGGATTTTTTTTCATGGACTTCCATCATAACCTTGCCTCGTAAAATATATAAATGATCTGAAAATTTCGTATCATTTGGAATAGTCCTCGATTTAATTGGACTTTTGGACCAAAACAAGTATAAACTAGTGTATAATATATTATGATTTTTTGACCGAAACGTGCATTTCAAAATGTTTCATAAAATCTAATTTTCAGATGATTTTTTTCACGGACTTCCACCATATCCTTCCCTCATAAAATATATAAAGGATCAAAATTTTGTATCATTTCAAATATTCCTCAATTTAATTTAATTTTTTGACCAAAAATTGTATAAACTAGTGTATAATATATTATGTTTTTTTGACCAAAAACTAGTAATAGTAGTGTATAATATATATTTATTTTTTTTACATAAATTGCATTTCGAAATGTTTTGTAGAATCTAATTTTATGATGATTTTTGCATGAACTTCCATCATAACATTCCCTCGTAAAATATAAAAATGATCTGAATGTTTTCTATCATTTCGAATAGTCCTCGATTTAATTTGACTTTTTGACAAAAACTAGTATAAACTAGTGTATAATATATTATGATTTTTTTACCGAAACTTGCATTTCAAAAAGTTTCATAGAATCTAATTTTCAGATGATTTTTTGCATGGACTTCCATCATAACCTTGCCTCGTAAAATATATAAATGATCTGAAAAGTTTTGTATTATTTCGAATAGTCCTCGATTTAATTTGACTTTTTGACCAAAACTAGTATAAACTAGTGTATAATATATTATGATTTTTTTGACCAAAAACTAGTAACAGTAGTGTATAATATATTATTATTTTTTTTTTACATAAATTGCATTTCGAAATGTTTTGTAGAATCTAATTTTATGATGATTTTTGCATGAACTTCCATCATAACATTCCCTCATAAAATATAAAAATGATCTGAAAAGTTTTGTATCATTTAGAATAGTCCTCGATTTAATTTGACTTTTTGACAAAAACTAGTATAAACTAGTGTATAATATATTATGATTTTTTTACCGAAACTTGCATTTCAAAAAGTTTTATAGAATCTAATTTTCAGATGATTTTTTGCATGGACTTCCATCATAACCTTGCCTCGTAAAATATATAAATGATCTGAAAAGTTTTGTATTATTTCGAATAGTCCTCGATTTAATTTGACTTTTTGACCAAAACTAGAATAAACTAGTGTATAATATATTATGATTTTTTTGACCAAAACATGCATTTTGAAAAGTTTCGTAGAATCTAATTTTCAGACGATTTTTTGCATGGACTTCCATCATAACCTTCCCTCGTAAAATATATAAATGATCTGAAAAGTTTGGTATCATTTCGAATAGTCCTTGATTTAATTTGAATTTTTAACCAAAACTAATATTAACTAGTATATAATATATTATGATATTTGGAACGAAACTTCAATTTCGAAAAGTTTCATAGAATCTAATTTTCAGATGATTTTTTGCATGGACTTCCATCTTAACATTCCCTCATAATATATATAAAAAATCTGACAATTTTCGTATGATTTCGAACAATCCTCGATTTAATTTAATTTTTTTACTAAAAATAGTATAAACTAGTGTATAATATATTATGATTTTTTGACCGAAACGTGCATTTCAAAATGTTTCATAAAATCTAATTTTCAGATGATTTTTTTCACGGACTTCCACCATAGCCTTCCCTCATAAAATATATAAAGGATCAAAATTTTGTATCATTTCAAATATTCCTCAATTTAATTTAATTTTTTGACCAAAAATAGTATAAACTAGTGTATAATATATTATGTTTTTTTGACCAAAAACTAGTAATAGTAGTGTATAATATACATTTTTTTTTTATACATAAATTGCATTTCGAAATGTTTTGTAGAATCTAATTTTATGATGATTTTTGCATGAACTTCCATCATAACATTCCCTCGTAAAATATAAAAATGATCTGAAAGTTTTCTATCATTTCGAATAGTCCTCGATTTAATTTGACTTTTTGACAAAAACTAGTATAAACTAGTGTATAATATATTATGAATTTTTGACCAAAACTTGCTTTTTGAAAATTTCGTAGAATCTAATTTTCAGACGATTTTTTGCATGGACTTCCATGATAACCTTCCCTCGTAAAGTTATATAAATGATCTTAAAAGTTTGGTATCATTTCGAATAGTCCTCGATTTAATTTGATTTTTATACCGAAACTAAAATTAACTAGTATATAATATATTATAATTTTTGGAACGAAACATGCATTTCGTAAGGTTTCATAGAATCTAATTTTCAGATGATTTTTTTGCATGGACTTCCATCTTAACCTTCCCTCATAAAATATATAAATGATCTGAAAAGTTTCGTATCATTTCAAACAGTCCTCGATTTAATTTGATTTTTTGTCCAAAAATAGTATAAACTAGTGTATAATATATTATGATTTTTTTACCAAAATCTAGTATAACTAGTGTATGATATATTATGATTTTTTTGACATAAATAGCATTTCGAAATGCTTTATAGTATCTAATTTTCTGATGATTTTTGCATGAACTTCCATCATAACATTCCATCGTAAAATATAAAATTGATCTGAAAAGTTTTGTAATATTTCGAATAGTCCTCGATTTAATTTGACTTTTCGACCAAAACTAGTATAAATTATTGTATAATATATTATGATTTTTTGTACGAAACTTGCAATTCAAAAAGTTTCATAGAATCTAATTTTCAGATGATTTTTTGCATGGACTTCCATCATAATCTTGCCTCGTAAAATATATAAATGCTCTGAAAAGTTTTGTATCATTTCGAATAGTCCTCGATTTAATTTGACTTTTTGAACAAAACTATTATAAACTAGTGTATAATATATTATGATTTTTTGACCGAAACTTGCATTTCAAAAAGTTTTATAGAATCTAATTTTCAGATGATTTTTTGCATGGACTTCCATCATAACCTTGCCTCGTTAAATATATAAATGATCTGAAAAGTTTCGTATCATTTCGAAAAGTCCTCGATTTAATTTTACTTTTTGACCAAAACTAGTATAAACTAGTGTATAATATATTATGATTTTTTGACGAAAAACTAGTAACACTAATGTATAATATATTATTTATTTTTTTGACATAAATTGCATTTCGAAATGTTTTGTAGAATCTAATTTTATGATGATTTTTGCATGAACTTCCATCATAACAATCATTCCATTGTCAAATATAAAAATGATTTGAAAAGTTTTGTATCATTTTGAATAGTCCTTGATTTAATTTGACTTTTTGACCAAAACTAGTATAAACTAGTGTATAATATATTATGATTTTTTTACCGAAACTTGCATTTCAAAAACTTTCATAGAATCTAATTTTCAGATAATGTTTTGCATGGACTTCCATCATAACCTTGCCTCGTAAAACATATAAATGATCTGAAGAGTTTTGTATCATATGGAATAGTCCTCGATTTAATTTGACTTTTTGACCAAAACTATTATAAACTAGTGTATAATATATTATGATTTTTTGACCGAAACGTGCATTTCAAAATGTTTCATAAAATCTAATTTTCAGATGATTTTTTTCACGGACTTCCACCATAGCCTTCCCTCATAAAATATATAAAGGATCAAAATTTTGTATCATTTCAAATATTCCTCAATTTAATTTAATTTTTTGACCAAAAATAGTATAAACTAGTGTATAATATATTATGTTTTTTTGACCAAAAACTAGTAATAGTAGTGTATAATATACATTTTTTTTTTACATAAATTGCATTTTGAAATGTTTTGTAGAATCTAATTTTATGATGATTTTTGCATGAACTTCCATCATAACATTCCCTCGTAAAATATAAAAATGATCTGAAAGTTTTCTATCATTTCGAATAGTCCTCGATTTAATTTGACTTTTTGACAAAAACTAGTATAAACTAGTGTATAATATATTATGAATTTTTGACCAAAACTTGCTTTTTGAAAATTTCGTAGAATCTAATTTTCAGACGATTTTTTGCATGGACTTCCATGATAACCTTCCCTCGTAAAGTTATATAAATGATCTTAAAAGTTTGGTATCATTTCGAATAGTCCTCGATTTAATTTGATTTTTATACCGAAACTAAAATTAACTAGTATATAATATATTATAATTTTTGGAACGAAACATGCATTTCGTAAGGTTTCATAGAATCTAATTTTCAGATGATTTTTTTGCATGGACTTCCATCTTAACCTTCCCTCATAAAATATATAAATGATCTGAAAAGTTTCGTATCATTTCAAACAGTCCTCGATTTAATTTGATTTTTTGTCCAAAAATAGTATAAACTAGTGTATAATATATTATGATTTTTTTACCAAAATCTAGTATAACTAGTGTATGATATATTATGATTTTTTTGACATAAATAGCATTTCGAAATGCTTTATAGTATCTAATTTTCTGATGATTTTTGCATGAACTTCCATCATAACATTCCATCGTAAAATATAAAATTGATCTGAAAAGTTTTGTAATATTTCGAATAGTCCTCGATTTAATTTGACTTTTCGACCAAAACTAGTATAAATTATTGTATAATATATTATGATTTTTTGTACGAAACTTGCAATTCAAAAAGTTTCATAGAATCTAATTTTCAGATGATTTTTTGCATGGACTTCCATCATAATCTTGCCTCGTAAAATATATAAATGCTCTGAAAAGTTTTGTATCATTTCGAATAGTCCTCGATTTAATTTGACTTTTTGAACAAAACTATTATAAACTAGTGTATAATATATTATGATTTTTTGACCGAAACTTGCATTTCAAAAAGTTTTATAGAATCTAATTTTCAGATGATTTTTTGCATGGACTTCCATCATAACCTTGCCTCGTTAAATATATAAATGATCTGAAAAGTTTCGTATCATTTCGAAAAGTCCTCGATTTAATTTTACTTTTTGACCAAAACTAGTATAAACTAGTGTATAATATATTATGATTTTTTGACGAAAAACTAGTAACACTAATGTATAATATATTATTTATTTTTTTGACATAAATTGCATTTCGAAATGTTTTGTAGAATCTAATTTTATGATGATTTTTGCATGAACTTCCATCATAACAATCATTCCATTGTCAAATATAAAAATGATCTGAAAAGTTTTGTATCATTTTGAATAGTCCTTGATTTAATTTGACTTTTTGACCAAAACTAGTATAAACTAGTGTATAATATATTATGATTTTTTTACCGAAACTTGCATTTCAAAAACTTTCATAGAATCTAATTTTCAGATAATGTTTTGCATGGACTTCCATCATAACCTTGCCTCGTAAAACATATAAATGATCTGAAGAGTTTTGTATCATATCGAATAGTCCTCGATTTAATTTGACTTTTTGACCAAAACTATTATAAACTAGTGTATAATATATTATGATTTTTTGACCGAAACTTGCATTTCAAAAAGTTTTATAGAATCTAATTTTCAGATGATTTTTTGCATGGACTTCCATCATAACCTTGCCTCGTTATATATATAAATGATTTTAAAAGTTTCGTATCATTTCGAATAGTCCTCGATTTAATTTTACTTTTTGACCAAAACTAGTATAAACTTGTGTATAATATATTATGATTTTTTGACCAAATCTTACATTTTGAAAAGTTTCGTAGAATCTAATTTTCAGATGAATTTTTGCATGGACTTCCATCATAACCTTCCCTCGTAAAATATATAAATGATCTGAAAAGTTTCATATCATTTCGAATAGTCCTTGATTTAATTTAAATTTTTGACCAAAACTAATATTAACTAGTATATAATATATTATGATTTTTGGAACGAAACTTGCATTTCGAAAAGTTTCATAGAATCTAATTTTCAGATGATTTTTTGCATGGACTTCCATCTTAACATTCCCTCATAAAATATATAAATAATCTGACAATTTTCGTATGATTTCGAACAATCCTCGATTTAATTTAATTTTTTGACCAAAAATAGTATAAACTAGTGTATAATATATATGATTTTTTGACCAAAATCTAGTATAACTAGTGTATAATATATTATGATTTTTTTGACATAAATTGCATTTCTAAATATTTTATTGTATCTAATTTTCTCGATGATTTTTGCATGGACTTCCATCATAACATTCCGTCGTAAAATATAAAACTGATCTGAAAAAATTTGTATTATTTCGAATAGTCCTCGATTTAATTTGACTTTTCGACCAAAACTATAATAAACTATTGTATAATATATTATGATTTTTTGACCGAAACTAGGATTTCAAAAAGTTTCATAGAATCTAATTTCAGAGAATTTTTTTTCATGGACTTCCATCATAACCTTGCCTCGTAAAATATATAAATGATCTGAAAATTTCGTATCATTTGGAATAGTCCTCGATTTAATTGGACTTTTGGACTAAAACAAGTATAAACTAGTGTATAATATATTATGATTTTTTGACCGAAACGTGCATTTCAAAATGTTTCATAAAATCTAATTTTCAGATGATTTTTTTCACGGACTACCACCATAACCTTCCTTCGTAAAATATATAAAGGATCTATGTTTTGTATCATTTCAAATATTCATCGATTTAATTTAATTTTTTGACCAAAAATAGTATAAACTAGTGTATAATATATTATGTTTTTTTGACCAAAAACTAGTAACAGTAGTGTATAATATATTATTTATTTTTTTTACATAAATTGCATTTCGAAATGTTTTGTAGAATCTAATTTTATGATGATTTTTGCATGAACTTCCATCATAACATTCCCTCGTAAAATATAAAAATGATCTGAAAAGTTTTGTATCATTTAGAATAGTCCTCGATTTAATTTGACTTTTTGACAAAAACTAGTATAAACTTGTGTATAATATATTATGATTTTTTTACCGAAACTTGCATTTCAAAAAGTTTTATAGAATCTAATTTTCAGATGATTTTTTGCATGGACTTCCATCATAACCTTGCCTCGTAAAATATATAAATGATCTGAAAAGTTTTGTATTATTTCGAATAGTCCTCGATTTAATTTGACTTTTTGACCAAAACTAGTATAAACTAGTGTATAATATATTATGATTTTTTTGACCAAAACATGCATTTTGAAAAGTTTCGTAGAATCTAATTTTCAGACGATTTTTTGCATGGACTTCCATCATAACCTTCCCTCGTAAAATATATAAATGATCTGAAAAGTTTGGTATCATTTCGAATAGTCCTTGATTTAATTTGAATTTTTGACCAAAACTAATATTAACTAGTATATAATATATTATGATTTTTGGAACGAAACTTCAATTTCGAAAAATTTCATAGAATCTAATTTTCAGATGATTTTTTGCATGGACTTCCATCTTAACATTCCCTCATAAAATATATAAAAAATCTGACAATTTTCGTATGATTTCGAACAATCCTCGATTTAATTTAATTTTTTTACTAAAAATAGTATAAACTAGTGTATAATATATTATTATTTTTTGACCGAAACGTGCATTTCAAAATGTTTCATAAAATCTAATTTTCAGATGATTTTTTTCACGGACTTCCACCATAGCCTTCCCTCATAAAATATATAAAGAATCAAAATTTTGTATCATTTCAAATATTCCTCAATTTAATTTAATTTTTTGACCAAAAATAGTATAAACTAGTGTATAATATATTATGTGTTTTTGACCAAAAACTAGTAATAGTAGTGTATAATATATATTTATTTTTTTTACATAAATTGCATTTCGAAATGTTTTGTAGAATCTAATTTTATGATGATTTTTGCATGAACTTCCATCATAACATTCCCTCGTAAAATATAAAAATGATCTGAAAGTTTTCTATCATTTCGAATAGTCCTCGATTTAATTTGACTTTTTGACAAAAACTAGTATAAACTAGTGTATAATATATTATGATTTTTTTACCGAAACTTTCATTTCAAAAAGTTTCATAGAATCTAATTTTCAGATGATTTTTTGCATGGACTTCCATCATAATCTTGCCTCATAAAATATATAAATGATCTGAAAAGTTTTGTATCATTTCGAATAGTCCTCGATTTAATTTGACTTTTTGACCAAAACTAGTATAAACTAGTGTATAATATATTATGAATTTTTGACCAAAACTTGCTTTTTGAAAATTTCGTAGAATCTAATTTTCAGACGATTTTTTGCATGGACTTCCATGATAACCTTCCCTCGTAAAGTTATATAAATGATCTTAAAAGTTTGGTATCATTTCGAATAGTCCTCGATTTAATTTGATTTTTTGACCGAAACAAAAATTAACTAGTATATAATATATTATAATTTTTGGAACGAAACATGCATTTCGTAAGGTTTCATAGAATCTAATTTTCAGATGATTTTTTTGCATGGACTTCCATCTTAACCTTCCCTCATAAAATATATATATGATCTGACAAGTTTCGTATCATTTCAAACAGTCCTCGATTTAATTTGATTTTTTGTCCAAAAATAGTATAAACTAGTGTATAATATATTATGATTTTTTTACCAAAATCTAGTATAACTAGTGTATGATATATTATGATTTTTTTGACATAAATAGCATTTCGAAATGCTTTATAGTATCTAATTTTCTGATGATTTTTGCATGAACTTCCATCATAACATTCCATCGTAAAATATAAAATTGATCTGAAAAGTTTTGTAATATTTCGAATAGTCCTCGATTTAATTTGACTTTTCGACCAAAACTAGTATAAATTATTGTATAATTTATTAGGATTTTTTGTACGAAACTTGCAATTCAAAAAGTTTCATAGAATCTAATTTTCAGATGATTTTTTGCATGGACTTCCATCATAATCTTGCCTCGTAAAATATATAAATGCTCTGAAAAGTTTTGTATCATTTCGAATAGTCCTCGATTTAATTTGACTTTTTGAACAAAACTATTATAAACTAGTGTATAATATATTATGATTTTTTGACCGAAACTTGCATTTCAAAAAGTTTTATAGAATCTAATTTTCAGATGATTTTTTGCATGGACTTCCATCATAACCTTGCCTCGTTAAATATATAAATGATCTGAAAAGTTTCGTATCATTTCGAAAAGTCCTCGATTTAATTTTACTTTTTGACCAAAACTAGTATAAACTAGTGTATAATATATTATGATTTTTTGACGAAAAACTAGTAACACTAGTGTATAATATATTATTTATTTTTTTGACATAAATTGCATTTCGAAATGTTTTGTAGAATCTAATTTTATGATGATTTTTGCATGAACTTCCATCATAACAATCATTCCATTGTCAAATATAAAAATGATCTGAAAAGTTTTGTATCATTTTGAATAGTCCTTGATTTAATTTGACTTTTTGACCAAAACTAGTATAAACTAGTGTATAATATATTATGATTTTTTTACCGAAACTTGCATTTCAAAAACTTTCATAGAATCTAATTTTCAGATAATGTTTTGCATGGACTTCCATCATAACCTTGCCTCGTAAAACATATAAATGATCTGAAGAGTTTTGTATCATATCGAATAGTCCTCGATTTAATTTGACTTTTTGACCAAAACTATTATAAACTAGTGTATAATATATTATGATTTTTTGACCGAAACTTGCATTTCAAAAAGTTTTATAGAATCTAATTTTCAGATGATTTTTTGCATGGACTTCCATCATAACCTTGCCTCGTTATATATATAAATGATTTTAAAAGTTTCGTATCATTTCGAATAGTCCTCGATTTAATTTTACTTTTTGACCAAAACTAGTATAAACTTGTGTATAATATATTATGATTTTTTGACCAAATCTTACATTTTGAAAAGTTTCGTAGAATCTAATTTTCAGATGAATTTTTGCATGGACTTCCATCATAACCTTCCCTCGTAAAATATATAAATGATCTGAAAAGTTTCATATCATTTCGAATAGTCCTTGATTTAATTTAAATTTTTGACCAAAACTAATATTAACTAGTATATAATATATTATGATTTTTGGAACGAAACTTGCATTTCGAAAAGTTTCATAGAATCTAATTTTCAGATGATTTTTTGCATGGACTTCCATCTTAACATTCCCTCATAAAATATATAAATAATCTGACAATTTTCGTATGATTTCGAACAATCCTCGATTTAATTTAATTTTTTGACCAAAAATAGTATAAACTAGTGTATAATATATATGATTTTTTGACCAAAATCTAGTATAACTAGTGTATAATATATTATGATTTTTTTGACATAAATTGCATTTCTAAATATTTTATTGTATCTAATTTTCTCGATGATTTTTGCATGGACTTCCATCATAACATTCCGTCGTAAAATATAAAACTGATCTGAAAAAATTTGTATTATTTCGAATAGTCCTCGATTTAATTTGACTTTTCGACCAAAACTATAATAAACTATTGTATAATATATTATGATTTTTTGACCGAAACTAGGATTTCAAAAAGTTTCATAGAATCTAATTTCAGAGAATTTTTTTTCATGGACTTCCATCATAACCTTGCCTCGTAAAATATATAAATGATCTGAAAATTTCGTATCATTTGGAATAGTCCTCGATTTAATTGGACTTTTGGACTAAAACAAGTATAAACTAGTGTATAATATATTATGATTTTTTGACCGAAACGTGCATTTCAAAATGTTTCATAAAATCTAATTTTCAGATGATTTTTTTCACGGACTACCACCATAACCTTCCTTCGTAAAATATATAAAGGATCTATGTTTTGTATCATTTCAAATATTCATCGATTTAATTTAATTTTTTGACCAAAAATAGTATAAACTAGTGTATAATATATTATGTTTTTTTGACCAAAAACTAGTAACAGTAGTGTATAATATATTATTTATTTTTTTTACATAAATTGCATTTTGAAATGTTTTGTAGAATCTAATTTTATGATGATTTTTGCATGAACTTCCATCATAACATTCCCTCGTAAAATATAAAAATGATCTGAAAAGTTTTGTATCATTTAGAATAGTCCTCGATTTAATTTGACTTTTTGACAAAAACTAGTATAAACTTGTGTATAATATATTATGATTTTTTTACCGAAACTTGCATTTCAAAAAGTTTTATAGAATCTAATTTTCAGATGATTTTTTGCATGGACTTCCATCATAACCTTGCCTCGTAAAATATATAAATGATCTGAAAAGTTTTGTATTATTTCGAATAGTCCTCGATTTAATTTGACTTTTTGACCAAAACTAGTATAAACTAGTGTATAATATATTATGATTTTTTTGACCAAAACATGCATTTTGAAAAGTTTCGTAGAATCTAATTTTCAGACGATTTTTTGCATGGACTTCCATCATAACCTTCCCTCGTAAAATATATAAATGATCTGAAAAGTTTGGTATCATTTCGAATAGTCCTTGATTTAATTTGAATTTTTGACCAAAACTAATATTAACTAGTATATAATATATTATGATTTTTGGAACGAAACTTCAATTTCGAAAAATTTCATAGAATCTAATTTTCAGATGATTTTTTGCATGGACTTCCATCTTAACATTCCCTCATAAAATATATAAAAAATCTGACAATTTTCGTATGATTTCGAACAATCCTCGATTTAATTTAATTTTTTTACTAAAAATAGTATAAACTAGTGTATAATATATTATTATTTTTTGACCGAAACGTGCATTTCAAAATGTTTCATAAAATCTAATTTTCAGATGATTTTTTTCACGGACTTCCACCATAGCCTTCCCTCATAAAATATATAAAGAATCAAAATTTTGGATCATTTCAAATATTCCTCAATTTAATTTAATTTTTTGACCAAAAATAGTATAAACTAGTGTATAATATATTATGTGTTTTTGACCAAAAACTAGTAATAGTAGTGTATAATATATATTTATTTTTTTTACATAAATTGCATTTCGAAATGTTTTGTAGAATCTAATTTTATGATGATTTTTGCATGAACTTCCATCATAACATTCCCTCGTAAAATATAAAAATGATCTGAAAGTTTTCTATCATTTCGAATAGTCCTCGATTTAATTTGACTTTTTGACAAAAACTAGTATAAACTAGTGTATAATATATTATGATTTTTTTACCGAAACTTTCATTTCAAAAAGTTTCATAGAATCTAATTTTCAGATGATTTTTTGCATGGACTTCCATCATAATCTTGCCTCATAAAATATATAAATGATCTGAAAAGTTTTGTATCATTTCGAATAGTCCTCGATTTAATTTGACTTTTTGACCAAAACTAGTATAAACTAGTGTATAATATATTATGAATTTTTGACCAAAACTTGCTTTTTGAAAATTTCGTAGAATCTAATTTTCAGACGATTTTTTGCATGGACTTCCATGATAACCTTCCCTCGTAAAGTTATATAAATGATCTTAAAAGTTTGGTATCATTTCGAATAGTCCTCGATTTAATTTGATTTTTTGACCGAAACAAAAATTAACTAGTATATAATATATTATAATTTTTGGAACGAAACATGCATTTCGTAAGGTTTCATAGAATCTAATTTTCAGATGATTTTTTTGCATGGACTTCCATCTTAACCTTCCCTCATAAAATATATATATGATCTGACAAGTTTCGTATCATTTCAAACAGTCCTCGATTTAATTTGATTTTTTGTCCAAAAATAGTATAAACTAGTGTATAATATATTATGATTTTTTTACCAAAATCTAGTATAACTAGTGTATGATATATTATGATTTTTTTGACATAAATAGCATTTCGAAATGCTTTATAGTATCTAATTTTCTGATGATTTTTGCATGAACTTCCATCATAACATTCCATCGTAAAATATAAAATTGATCTGAAAAGTTTTGTAATATTTCGAATAGTCCTCGATTTAATTTGACTTTTCGACCAAAACTAGTATAAATTATTGTATAATTTATTAGGATTTTTTGTACGAAACTTGCAATTCAAAAAGTTTCATAGAATCTAATTTTCAGATGATATTTTGCATGGACTTCCATCATAATCTTGCCTCGTAAAATATATAAATGCTCTGAAAAGTTTTGTATCATTTCGAATAGTCCTCGATTTAATTTGACTTTTTGAACAAAACTATTATAAACTAGTGTATAATATATTATGATTTTTTGACCGAAACTTGCATTTCAAAAAGTTTTATAGAATCTAATTTTCAGATGATTTTTTGCATGGACTTCCATCATAACCTTGCCTCGTTAAATATATAAATGATCTGAAAAGTTTCGTATCATTTCGAAAAGTCCTCGATTTAATTTTACTTTTTGACCAAAACTAGTATAAACTAGTGTATAATATATTATGATTTTTTGACGAAAAACTAGTAACACTAGTGTATAATATATTATTTATTTTTTTCACATAAATTGCATTTCGAAATGTTTTGTAGAATCTAATTTTATCATGATTTTTGCATGAACTTCCATCATAACAATCATTCCATTGTCAAATATAAAAATGATCTGAAAAGTTTTGTATCATTTTGAATAGTCCTTGATTTAATTTGACTTTTTGACCAAAACTATTATAAACTAGTGTATAATATATTATGATTTTTTGACCGAAACTTGCATTTCAAAAAGTTTTATAGAATCTAATTTTCAGATGATTTTTTGCATGGACTTCCATCATAACCTTGCCTCGTTATATATATAAATGATTTTAAAAGTTTCGTATCATTTCGAATAGTCCTCGATTTAATTTTACTTTTTGACCAAAACTAGTATAAACTTGTGTATAATATATTATGATTTTTTGACCAAATCTTACATTTTGAAAAGTTTCGTAGAATCTAATTTTCAGATGAATTTTTGCATGGACTTCCATCATAACCTTCCCTCGTAAAATATATAAATGATCTGAAAAGTTTCATATCATTTCGAATAGTCCTTGATTTAATTTAAATTTTTGACCAAAACTAATATTAACTAGTATATAATATATTATGATTTTTGGAACGAAACTTGCATTTCGAAAAGTTTCATAGAATCTAATTTTCAGATGATTTTTTGCATGGACTTCCATCTTAACATTCCCTCATAAAATATATAAATAATCTGACAATTTTCGTATGATTTCGAACAATCCTCGATTTAATTTAATTTTTTGACCAAAAATAGTATAAACTAGTGTATAATATATATGATTTTTTGACCAAAATCTAGTATAACTAGTGTATAATATATTATGATTTTTTTGACATAAATTGCATTTCTAAATATTTTATTGTATCTAATTTTCTCGATGATTTTTGCATGGACTTCCATCATAACATTCCGTCGTAAAATATAAAACTGATCTGAAAAAATTTGTATTATTTCGAATAGTCCTCGATTTAATTTGACTTTTCGACCAAAACTATAATAAACTATTGTATAATATATTATGATTTTTTGACCGAAACTAGGATTTCAAAAAGTTTCATAGAATCTAATTTCAGAGAATTTTTTTTCATGGACTTCCATCATAACCTTGCCTCGTAAAATATATAAATGATCTGAAAATTTCGTATCATTTGGAATAGTCCTCGATTTAATTGGACTTTTGGACTAAAACAAGTATAAACTAGTGTATAATATATTATGATTTTTTGACCGAAACGTGCATTTCAAAATGTTTCATAAAATCTAATTTTCAGATGATTTTTTTCACGGACTACCACCATAACCTTCCTTCGTAAAATATATAAAGGATCTATGTTTTGTATCATTTCAAATATTCATCGATTTAATTTAATTTTTTGACCAAAAATAGTATAAACTAGTGTATAATATATTATGTTTTTTTGACCAAAAACTAGTAACAGTAGTGTATAATATATTATTTATTTTTTTTACATAAATTGCATTTCGAAATGTTTTGTAGAATCTAATTTTATGATGATTTTTGCATGAACTTCCATCATAACATTCCCTCGTAAAATATAAAAATGATCTGAAAAGTTTTGTATCATTTAGAATAGTCCTCGATTTAATTTGACTTTTTGACAAAAACTAGTATAAACTTGTGTATAATATATTATGATTTTTTTACCGAAACTTGCATTTCAAAAAGTTTTATAGAATCTAATTTTCAGATGATTTTTTGCATGGACTTCCATCATAACCTTGCCTCGTAAAATATATAAATGATCTGAAAAGTTTTGTATTATTTCGAATAGTCCTCGATTTAATTTGACTTTTTGACCAAAACTAGTATAAACTAGTGTATAATATATTATGATTTTTTTGACCAAAACATGCATTTTGAAAAGTTTCGTAGAATCTAATTTTCAGACGATTTTTTGCATGGACTTCCATCATAACCTTCCCTCGTAAAATATATAAATGATCTGAAAAGTTTGGTATCATTTCGAATAGTCCTTGATTTAATTTGAATTTTTGACCAAAACTAATATTAACTAGTATATAATATATTATGATTTTTGGAACGAAACTTCAATTTCGAAAAATTTCATAGAATCTAATTTTCAGATGATTTTTTGCATGGACTTCCATCTTAACATTCCCTCATAAAATATATAAAAAATCTGACAATTTTCGTATGATTTCGAACAATCCTCGATTTAATTTAATTTTTTTACTAAAAATAGTATAAACTAGTGTATAATATATTATTATTTTTTGACCGAAACGTGCATTTCAAAATGTTTCATAAAATCTAATTTTCAGATGATTTTTTTCACGGACTTCCACCATAGCCTTCCCTCATAAAATATATAAAGAATCAAAATTTTGTATCATTTCAAATATTCCTCAATTTAATTTAATTTTTTGACCAAAAATAGTATAAACTAGTGTATAATATATTATGTGTTTTTGACCAAAAACTAGTAATAGTAGTGTATAATATATATTTATTTTTTTTACATAAATTGCATTTCGAAATGTTTTGTAGAATCTAATTTTATGATGATTTTTGCATGAACTTCCATCATAACATTCCCTCGTAAAATATAAAAATGATCTGAAAGTTTTCTATCATTTCGAATAGTCCTCGATTTAATTTGACTTTTTGACAAAAACTAGTATAAACTAGTGTATAATATATTATGATTTTTTTACCGAAACTTTCATTTCAAAAAGTTTCATAGAATCTAATTTTCAGATGATTTTTTGCATGGACTTCTATCATAATCTTGCCTCATAAAATATATAAATGATCTGAAAAGTTTTGTATCATTTCGAATAGTCCTCGATTTAATTTGACTTTTTGACCAAAACTAGTATAAACTAGTGTATAATATATTATGAATTTTTGACCAAAACTTGCTTTTTGAAAATTTCGTAGAATCTAATTTTCAGACGATTTTTTGCATGGACTTCCATAATAACCTTCCCTCGTAAAGTTATATAAATGATCTTAAAAGTTTGGTATCATTTCGAATAGTCCTCGATTTAATTTGATTTTTTGACCGAAACAAAAATTAACTAGTATATAATATATTATAATTTTTGGAACGAAACATGCATTTCGTAAGGTTTCATAGAATCTAATTTTCAGATGATTTTTTTGCATGGACTTCCATCTTAACCTTCCCTCATAAAATATATATATGATCTGACAAGTTTCGTATCATTTCAAACAGTCCTCGATTTAATTTGATTTTTTGTCCAAAAATAGTATAAACTAGTGTATAATATATTATGATTTTTTTACCAAAATCTAGTATAACTAGTGTATGATATATTATGATTTTTTTGACATAAATAGCATTTCGAAATGCTTTATAGTATCTAATTTTCTGATGATTTTTGCATGAACTTCCATCATAACATTCCATCGTAAAATATAAAATTGATCTGAAAAGTTTTGTAATATTTCGAATAGTCCTCGATTTAATTTGACTTTTCGACCAAAACTAGTATAAATTATTGTATAATTTATTAGGATTTTTTGTACGAAACTTGCAATTCAAAAAGTTTCATAGAATCTAATTTTCAGATGATATTTTGCATGGACTTCCATCATAATCTTGCCTCGTAAAATATATAAATGCTCTGAAAAGTTTTGTTTCATTTCGAATAGTCCTCGATTTAATTTGACTTTTTGAACAAAACTATTATAAACTAGTGTATAATATATTATGATTTTTTGACCGAAACTTGCATTTCAAAAAGTTTTATAGAATCTAATTTTCAGATGATTTTTTGCATGGACTTCCATCATAACCTTGCCTCGTTAAATATATAAATGATCTGAAAAGTTTCGTATCATTTCGAAAAGTCCTCGATTTAATTTTACTTTTTGACCAAAACTAGTATAAACTAGTGTATAATATATTATGATTTTTTGACGAAAAACTAGTAACACTAGTGTATAATATATTATTTATTTTTTTCACATAAATTGCATTTCGAAATGTTTTGTAGAATCTAATTTTATCATGATTTTTGCATGAACTTCCATCATAACAATCATTCCATTGTCAAATATAAAAATGATCTGAAAAGTTTTGTATCATTTTGAATAGTCCTTGATTTAATTTGACTTTTTGACCAAAACTAGTATAAACTAGTGTATAATATATTATGATTTTTTTTACCGAAACTTGCATTTCAAAAACTTTCATAGAATCTAATTTTCAGATAATGTTTTGCATGGACTTCCATCATAACCTTGCCTAGTAAAATATATAAATGCTCTGAAAAGTTGTGTTTTATTTCGAATAGTCCTCGATTTAATTTGACTTTTTGACCAAAACTAGTATAAACTAGTGTATAATATATTATGATTTTTTGACCAAAACTTGCATTTCGTAATGTTTCGTAGAATCTAATTTTCAGACGATTTATTGCATGGACTTCCATCATAACCTTCCCTCGTAAAATATATAAATGTTCTGACAAGTTTCGTATCATTTCGATCAGTCCTCGATTTAATTTGATTTTTTGACCAAAAATAGTATAAACTATGTATAATATATTATGATTTTTTGACCAAAATCTAGTATAACTAATGTATGATATATTATGATATTTTTGACATAAATTGCATTTAGAAATTTTTATAGTATCTAATTTTCTAATGATTTTTGCATGAACTTCCATTATAAAATTCCGTCGTAAAATATAAAATTGATCTGAAAAGTTTGTTTTATTACGAATAGTCTCTATTTAATTTAACTTTTCGACCAAAACTAGTATAAACTATTGTATAATATATTATGATTTTTTGAATGAAACTTGCAATTCAAAAAGTTTCATAGAATCTAATTTTCAGATGATTTTTTGCATGGACTTCCATCATAACCTTGCCTCGTAAAAATATAAATGATCTGAAAAGTTTTGTATCATTTCAAATAGTCCTCGATTTAATTTGACTTTTTGGCCAAAACTATTATAAACTAGTGTATAATATATTATGTTTTTTTTGACCAAAACATGCATTTTGAAATGTTTCGCAAAATCTAATTTTCAGAGTATTTTTTGCACGGACTTCCACCATCACCTTCCTCCGTAAAATATATAAAGGATTTAAGTTTCGTATCATTTCGAACTGTCATCGATTTAATTTGATTTTTTGACCAAAAATAGTATAAACTAGTGTAAAATATATTATGATTTTTTGACCAAAATCTAGTTTAACTAGTGTATGATATATTATGATTTTTTTGACATAAATTGCATTTCGAAATGTTTTATAGTATTTAATTTTCTGATGATTTTTGCATGGACTTCCATCATAACATTCCGTCGTAAAATATAAAAATGATCTGAAACGTTTTGTAATATTTCGAATAGTCCTCGATTTAATTTGAATTTTCGGCCAAAACTAGTATAAACTATTGTATAATATATTATGATTTTTTGACCGAAACTTGCATTTCAAAAACTTTCATAGAATCTAATTTTCAGATGATTTTTTTGCATGGATTTCCATTATAACCTTGCCTCGTAAAATATATAAATGATCTGAAAAGTTTCGTATCATTTCGAATAGTCCTCGATTTAATTTGACTTTTTGACCAAAACTAGTATAAACTAGTGTATAATATATTATGATTTTTTGACCGAAACTTGCATTTCAAAAAGTTCCATAGAATCTAATTTTCAGATAATTTTTTTGCACAGACTTCCACCATAACCTTCCCTCGTAAAATATATAAAGGATTTAAGTTTCGTATCATTTCAAATAGTCCTCGATTTAATTTTATTTTTTGACCAAAAATAGTATAAACTAGTGTATAATATATTATGATTTTTTTGTCCGAAACTTGCATTTCAAAAATTTCGTAGAATCTATTTTTCAGATTAATATTTACATGGGTTTCCGTCATAAATTTTCCTCGTAAAATATATAAATGATTTGAAAAGTTTCGTATCATTTCGAACAGTCCTCTATTTAATTTGATTTTTTTATTAAAAATAGTATAAAATAGTGTATAATATATTATGATTTTTTGTTCGAAACATGCATTTCAAAAAGTTTTGTAGAATCTAATTTTCAGATGATCTTTTGCATGGACTACCATCATAACCTTCCCCTGTAAAATATATATATATATATATATATATATATATATATATATATGTGTGTGTGTGTGTGTGTGTGTGTGTGTGATCTGTAAAGTTTCGTATCATTTCGAATAGTCCTCGATTTAATTTGATTTTTTGACAGAAACTAGTATAAACTAGTGTATAATATATTATGTTTTTTGACCGAAATTGCATTTTGAAAAGTTTCATAGAATCTATATTTTAGATGTTTTTTGCATGGACTTCCATCATAACATTTCCTCGTAAAATATATAAATTATCTGAAATGTTTCGTATCGTTTCGAATCATCCACTGTTTAATTTGACTTTTTGACCAAAACTAGTATAAACTAGTGTATAATATATTATGATTTTTTAAACGAAACTTTCATTTTGAAAAGTTTCGTAGAATCTAATTTTCAGATGATTTTTTGCATGGACTTCAATCATAACCTTCTAGCCTCATCTCTAAATATCCAAAAGAGCAAGATCAATCAGCTTTAGATCCCTCACTCCTAACCCCTGCTATGTATGTTCTTTGGGTTAAAGATATCTTCCCACTTAATTGACATTTTTGAAGCATTTTTCATTCGCCCCCAATAGATGCTTCTTTGTAACTTGACTTGCTTTTTCCAAATCGTTACAAGCATCTTCAAAAGTGATGGGGATAACATTAAATGTTGAACTAAGAAGAACCACTTCACCAGCCATGTTGACATATCTACACTTCCATGAATTAAGCGTATTTTCTGGCAAATTAACTAAAGGATCCTTAGTAGTTTCAAGATGGAGATATCCCCCCCCCTAAAAAACAAGATACTTGGATGGAAGATAATCAATCTCACAGTGGATGAAGTCTCATAGAGAGGATAGAAATAAAAAATCCATATTGATCCCTATAAGATCACTCTTGAACTAAAAGTCCTGAAGTCAGCTTAAAACCTTTAAGAATAACCTTAATTATCCACAAATTATCTAGCGTAGGGTGAGACATCATGAAAGTATCATCAACATACTAAAGATGAGACACCATCAGCCCATATGTTCCCACCTAGAAATCAAAGTAAAGATTGATCTCCTTAGCCCTAGCAACTAGACCACTAAGCCACTTAACAATTAGAACGAAATGGATAGGAGATAGAGGATCTCATTGCTTCAAATCCCTTTGGATGTTGATCTCTTGAGTAGGAAACTCATCCACCATCTCCAGAAAATTATCAATAAAAATATAAGCATTCATCTAAGACCTCTATTTCTCACTAAACTTGGATTCGATAACAATATAATTCAGGATGTTCCAACTTAAGAATGATACGCTTTCTAAAAATCCACCTTAAGAATGAAACAAACTCTTTTAGATCTCTTAGTCAAGTCGATTGTAACACTCTTCTAACCCCCACGGAATAAAACACAACAATCACTTAATTAAAACAGAGTACAACTCAGAAAGGTGCCATATTTTCTTCATAAAACGTCTTAATAGCATCATTACTCCGTCATACGGATTTTTCAAAACATTTAGAATATTCATTTTTCTTTCACAAATCAATAATCAACAAAACTCTGCAGCGGAATTATAACTTCATAAAGCTTGATTTATTTCATAAAAATACTAAGACCTTAGGTCATTGTCAACTATCATCAATAAATACAACTATCATCTAGTAACTCAAGAAAATCATCATAACAGACAACATATTATTCACTCAAGCATGACCCACCCGATGTTACATCTATCAGAGCAAGACACCATATCACTAAATAAGCAACACAAAAACAATACTTTCAACTACATCCAAGCACCAAGCTATTCTTGAGTATCTGCAAGATGGTATAATAGACCATCACCAACGGCATACAGGGTGAGTAATCAAAAATCAATAAAATCTACATAAAGTAAAGATAATCATGCATCAATCATCAGATAACAACACATCATAAATCTTCACTCGTCACATCATAAAACTCAACAAACATCTACTCAACACATATGCATCATGCTATGCCACCAAGAATGAAATAAAATCCTCATTATATGTATGTGGTACTGAAACATCATCATGGATGGACATTAGGCCATCAACCCTCCACAAGGGAGCACAACATAAACAACAACACCCTAATCCACACAATGGGATTGAAGCCTCAATCATCATAAGTATGCCATGAATGCAACGATGTAACAACATCAACATAATCATCATAATCCACACTTGCATCGGTATTCATGTAAATATTCATCATAATCTTCATAAGACATCTATACATCAATCATGTAATCCATCAACATATACTCATCATCACATAGTGTCGCTCCCGGGATTTTCATCCTAGTACAAACGAGAAAGTGGCGCGGAAAAGGTAGAGTCGCCAGCCAGACATTTTTATCCCGAAAGAATGGGAAAGGTAATGTTGCACAAACCTAAGGAAGAAGGAAAGAACAAGTTCCTGTGAACCAAAGATCTGGATTCGGGAGTCGGTTACGACCTAGGAAGGTATTAGCACCCCAGACCATCCGCCGTACCCGACGGGATCCACGCTTGCCTGCTTGTTTCAAAGGGTGTGAAAGAATATAATTGCTGCTGAATAAAACCGCTAACTGGAAGAAAGGGAATGGAAATGAGAAAGGGAATTGGAAAAGAGAACAAAAAGAAAGGGGGAAATGTAGGGAAAATAAAGATTGTGCTCGAACGGGCCCTACCCCGCTGCCTACGTACCTCATCGGGAAAATGAGGATCAGAGTCGATGTAGTTCGCCTAACTAAGGCGGGAACTATTTGTTTGTGCTTTTTATAGCTGGAACTACGTATGTCTATGCTCAGGTGTTGCAGGCTCGTCTGGTACGAGTGCGTTTACCGTCTTGCATGCGAGACAAGTCGTCGCGAGTTCGCGTTGTGAGTGAATGAGATGAGAAAAGAAGTTCCCGCAGGATAGTCGCTTGTTATTTGTTTTTGTCTTTTAAGAGAAGTATTTTGAATTTATTTGTGAACTGTCTTGTACTAAGACCTATCCATCGCGGTGAGTATTTATACCTCGCCCCGAAACAGGACGCATATAAACACTTCGCAACAAAGTCTCGTGTCGTACAAGAAAGTTCGATTTTTATTAAGTGTTTTATTGCTTTTCTTTATGAGATGAGAAAGAATGACTCAAGTTGCAAAAAAGCAAAATCTAATGGGAAATAAGACACAACCCTAAGTTATTTATCATATACAAAAGCGAGATCCTATGGTTAATGAGGTATTCTAATCCTAAGAAAGAAAAGGAAAAGAAGAAAAAAAGAGTTAGAAACTAACTTACTTCCTAAGGAAGTTAAGTTGTCTCTAAGGAAAGGGAAAGCCTAAAAGAAAAGCACAAGGTGCTAAGACAAACACAATTAAAATGCATAAGAGATGGGAATGAAGTAATGCTTACCTCAATCTTCCCCCTACAAAACAAAAGTTAGCATGACAATGCATATTGGAAGTAAATTCAAAGCATGAAAGCGATTAAGTACCATAAACGTCCTAGAATGGAACCAGGGTTCAAAATAAGACCTAAGTCTAAAGGTGAAGGTACCTAAAGGTTACATGACTTATAAAGTCAGTAGCTACATGTTATAGGTCCCTAAGTATGTTAGGATACCTCACAAGTTCAAACTATGTCAAACTATGTACAAAAAGTTCACCTAAGTTCACCTAAATGCAAGTTAAGGCTCATGGGTGAAGTATGAATGCATATGGCTTACATACATGAATTAATACATGAAATGAACATCAAAGTCAGTAGTGAATGCTTATGAAGATGGATGAATGAATATACAATCATGGATGCAATGGATTAGGCATATGGAGCAATGAGAAGAAGATATGAGAAGAAATGGACAAACATCGCATAAGATCACAAATGATGAAAGTTAAAGATGAATGGCATATGAATATGCATGAAATGATTATGGGTCAGTAGCATACAAGGTATGAGATGCAATTAGAATGCATGAATAGGCATTAATTATTTCCACATAATTCAAGTTATTATTTAGAGGAGAAGAGAATCTAGTTTAGGTTAATGTTAATTCACATAAGTATGCACTTTAAAGCACCAAAACAAACCAAATGAAACATGGTTCAAAAAGTGACATATAACTGGAATTAAGGACATATAAAGGACCTATAATCAACTCCTAAAAGTTACCAAAAAGTATCTTAAACAAATGGCATGAATGCCTTGCTAAATCCTAAGATATGGAGCAAATAAACACATAATCAAACCTATAATCTAGGTGATATGGAAAAATAGCAAAAAGGATTAAAAAATTATGAAATTAAATCCATGTAATGATAAAGTCAGTACCTGACATGGTCTAAAAGGATTTTACAAAATTATGCACCAAAGTGCCAAAACAATTTCTTAATGGTCAAGGTAACAAGGCATGATCGCCGAAAAACAACTCCACAAAGTGGATCAAAAATGGCACCAAAAATTATGAAAAAAATGACTAAGTAGCATCAAAATGTCACAAATTACAGTGATTAATCACACACAGTTTCCTCTCCCCGATTCTCTCACAAATTGCAACGAAGCGAAACCAAAACGTCGTAACCTGAATGATCGAAGAACACTGAACTTCAGGTGAGCGTGAATTTCACTATCTCTTTTATAATCCTCTTCTCCTTCTACACGTGCTTCTGGTTTACGGATTCGTTATTGTTCTGTGTTGTTGAATTCGCTAACTTCGACATGATGACACTCGTGAACATTTACAGGTTATTACTTGTTGTTGAGTCTGACTGAAGAGTGAAAAGAGAAGATGAAGATTGATGATGCAGAGAGCGTGAGGAGTTGGTTCTGAAGGATGGTTGATGTTGATGAAGGTCTCAGTTGCTGCGAGATTGTTGCCGAAAGATCATAAAGCTTCAGTCTTTATGAAGATGATGATGCGGTTGTTGAAGGATTTGAGAGAGGTTGATGAATGATGATGTATCAGTAATCACGGTAATTCTCCATCGCGATTGCACCATGAAGATGAAGGTGACAACACAGAATCTTTCGGTACGAGCACTCAATCCAATCTCCACTTACATTTTTGCTATTGATTTCGTGATCCTTGTTGAATCTGGCCTTTATTCTTTTGAAACTTGTGTTCTGAATTTGTCATCGTTGCGGAAGTGTGATACGAATCGTGGTGCCGTTTCTGCAGAATTTTGGTTAATATTTTTTTGGTTTGATTTCTTGTGGATTCAGTATGGCTGACTGATTTTGCAGAAAATTGATGAGATTAATACATTTGCAGGTTTGAGAGGTTGAAGGATGCAGAAGAAAAATGGTGGAAGATGATGATTGTTTGTAGAAGAGTTTCTTGGAAGATCATGAAGGGATTGCCAAATGCAGGTTGGATGGAAGATTCTAAAAAAAGTGGAAGAATGAAGAGAGTGATGTAGAAATAGATGAGAGGGAAGAAGAAGTTTTAGGATTATGATGATGATGATGGTGTTAGAGGAAGATTGATTTTCTGTTATAGCCCTCTCTTCTTGAGATTTTTTTTTTCTGTTTTTTCTGTTATAACTGTTAACTGAATTCAGTTAACCCCACTTTTTTTTGTTTTGTATTGATGTTATATTGAAATCAATGCCACTGAACTTTTTGGACTTCACTTTGCAATTTTCTTTGTTATGTATTTTCCTGTTTTTGTTTTGTCAAAATTCTAATACATTGAGACATTGAGATTAAATGGGGAATAACATGGTTTGAAAAATAATATTGGTTTAAAAATGATATGAAAGTTAAAATATCACTTTTAATTAAAAGAGACTAAACTCAAAGGAAATTTTGGCTTAATGGGCTTGAATGAGATATGGATAATGGGCCTGAAATTAATATTAAAAGGATGATGAGCAAAGGTATAAACAAAAGAAAAAATGGCTAATGGTTTCAACGGACAACAAATATACAAAGGGCTTTGTGATATGGATTGGAAAAGAGTTTCGAAAATCGGATAATGAATATCTATACGCTGGTCCATTGATTTTTTTTTGATGATTGGCTTTATTAAATTTGGCCAAGGATTAGAAACATAAAACCAAAAATGTTTAGAAATTGACATGGAAAAAGGATAATGGTTTATAACTAGATCTTTTGAATTTTGGTTTGAAAAGTGGTTCAAAATGGATTATGGACAATGAATTTAGTTGATAATGAATATGGTCCTGGGCAAAGGGACTTCGAATTTCAAAACTATATTAAATCTTGCATGAATTTAAAATAATATTACCGGGTGTCTCGAATTCCAAACATCTGGTATCTCCAAAGATCAACACAATCCTTCCAGCTTTATACATTTAAAAGTGAACCCTAACCATTCATAGATCCAAATTGCCTTCTTCAAGGACCTTATCTTCAACACCATCTTCTAATCCATACCACCTTTTCATGATAATCGAGGAATATCATTAATGGCCTTGATCCACCCCTAACCTGATTGAGTCCTTTGAGAAGTCCATGAAGACAATATACCCCATACCCGATGAACCTTGATAAAGAAGACATTCATGATGTTGGGAGATCAGTCTTACTTTCACCTGAGTGTCAGTTAAAACACCCTTGAATATGGACAAACTCACACTACACCGAATCACTTTGACACCATGTCTTACGAGCTATGCAATGTATGATTATGAATGTTAATGACCTAGTGGAAGATGCAGATGAATGCAAAGCGATAAGCCAGTCAAGGTAAAAAAGAGTGAGGGCAAATTTTGAGGTATTACAGCTGCCCCTATTCAATCATCTACAGACCTGAACGAATAGTTGCAACAGCTTTTAGACGTTCAAGGTATGGAGTGATTGAATACTCGAATAAAACCTGAAAATTTGCACACTGAGGGCAACAGAAATGCCAACTGCCCATTTATCTATTTATATATTTTTTGATTTTGACCTCTGAATAGGTAGCGAAAATAGAACCAGGTGGAAATATGCTGGGAAGAATGCCATCCTCGAATGACCACTCACACGGGATCCTCGGATCCAGTACTAAAACCCTCCTCGAATAGAAACACAATAATATACCGACCGCAGGCGATAACCATCAACAACAAAGACTGACCTCGGACAGACTTTGCAAAAGAGACAAACTGACCTCAAACAATAAGCTCAAAAAGTGGACTACCACCCTCGAATAATAGCCACAAGAAACAAGACCAGCCGCAGAAGGACTTGAAGAAAAGAAATGCCATCCTCTAATGACAATTCAAAAGATCCTCGGATCTAACACGAAACCATCCTCGAATGGAGACGCAAAGGTATACCAGCCTCGACTGATAACCAAACACAAAGCTGACCTCAGACAGACTTTGCAAAAGAGACAAACTGACCTCGATCAATAAGCTCAAAAAGTGAACTACTATCCTCGAATAATAGCCACAACAAAACAAACAAGACCAATCGCAGAAGGACTTGAAGAAAAGAAATGCCATCCTCGAATGACAATTCAAAAGATCCTCAGATCTAACACGAAACCATCCTCGAATGGAGACGCAAAGGTATACCAGCCTCGACTGATAACCAAACACAAAGCTGACCTCAGACAGACTTTGCAAAAGAGACAAACTGACCTCGATCAATAAGCTCAAAAAGTGAACTACTATCCTCGAATAATAGCCACAAACAAGACCAACCGCAGAAGGACTTGAAGAAAAGAATGCCATCCTCAAATGACAATCCAAAAGATCCTCGGATCTAACACGAAACCATCCTCGAATGGAGACGCAAGGTATACCAACCTCGACTGATAACCAAACACAATGCTGACCTCAGACAGACTTTGCAAAAGAGACAACTTGACCTCGATCAATAAGCTCAAAAAGTGAACTACTATCCTCGAATAATAGCCACAACAAAACAAACAAGACCAACCGCATAAGGACTTGAAGAAAAGAAATTCCATCCTCGAATGACAATTCAAAAGATCCTCTGATCTAACACGAAACCATCCTCGAATGGAGACGCAAAGGTATACCATCCTCGACTGATAACCAAACACAAAGCTGACCTCAGACAGACTTTGCAAAAGAGACAAACTGACCTCGATCAATAAGCTCAAAAAGTGAACTACTATCCTCGAATAATAGCCACAAACAAGACCAACCGCAGAAGGACTTGAAGAAAAGAATGCCATCCTCGAATGATAATCCAAAAGATCCTCGGATCTAACACGAAACCATCCTCGAATGGAGACGCAAAGGTATACCAGCCTCGACTGATAACCAAACACAAAGCTGACCTCAGACAGACTTTGCAAGAGAGACAAACTGACCTCGATCAATAAGCTCAATAAGTGAACTACTATCCTCGAATAATAGCCACACAACAAGACCAACCGCAGAAGGACTTGAAGAAAAGAATGTCATCCTCGAATGACAATACAAAGATCCTCGGATCTAACACGAAACCATCCTCGAATGGAGACGCAAAGGTATACCAGCCTCGACTGATAACCAAACACAAAGCTGACCTCAGACAGACTTTGCAAAAGAGACAAACTGACCTCGATCAATAAGCTCAAAAAGTGAACTACTATCCTCGAATAATAGCCACACAACAAGACCAACCGCAGAAGGACTTGAAGAAAAGAATTCCATCCTCGAATGACAATCCAAAGATCCTCAGATCTAACACGAAACCATCCTCGAATGGAGACGCAAAGGTATACCGGCCGCAGGCGGTAACCAAACACAAAGCTGACCTCAGACAGACTTTGCAAAAGAGACAAACTGACCTCGATCAATAAGCTCAAAAAGTGGACTACCATCCTCGAATAATAGCCACACAAAAAACAAACAAGACCAACCGCAGAAGGACTTGAAGAAAAGAATGTCGTCCTCGAATGACAATTCAAAAGATCCTCGGATCTAACACGAAACCATCCTCGAATGGAGACGCAAAGGTATACCGGCCGCAGGCGATAACCAGAAACACAAAGAAAATAGGACATGATGGAACAAGATCGTTGTACATAAACGAGAGCCCAGTCAAACAGGACCGTTGTACAAAACGGGAACCTGCGACGCGACTGTTGTACCAAACAAGACGCAGAATAAGTGACAGACATTGACTTGAAAAGACAAGGATGTCTGGAAAATGATATTGGTATCCTCTGTGCGGAGTACTTCAAGTTGAGAAGATATTCGGTCGTATGTAATATACCTCAAAACTGGCCCATGCTGGCATGCATATGTTTGAATTTATGGCGTAATGCTCCATGATGATGGAAATGCTACGCTTTGGAGGATGCAAATGCAATGATGATTATGCGTATGCGAATGCAAAAGGATCTCCTGACAGGGAGACTGCAAGTATCCCAGCTGGCTTGACTGGGGAGAATGATGATCGCTGCATTGATCTGGTCCATCCTGGTGAGGAGGAAACAACTTTGTGGGGAAGGTTGTCAATGATACACCGGCTCTAAACAAACGCCATTGCCAAAAATAAATTGGATTTTTAAGATTGGAGCGCTAAGACCCCACTGGAGATGGACCATTCTTGAACTCTGGTGGGGAAGTGAGGACCCCCTGGCTTAGCTGGGGACCAAAGGCATGATACTGTTGAGGAAGCAATTGCTGGGGAGGCAAGACACTCCTTATACTGCTGAGAATTGCCCCTGTATGAAGGAAACTTCCGCTTGTGGATGACACCCACCTTCTGTTACCTTGACGGGAGAGATTTCAACCTCCAACCCTACTAGGGATGATGGAAAATGTCAATGATAAAGCTTCCTGCTGAAGATAAGAGCTCAAGTTGCCACTTGCTGGGGATAAGAGATAAATGCTATCATGTTGGGAATGGGAGATGATGATACCCTTCTGCTCAAGAAGTAACCTTCCATTTGCCGCACTACTGGAGAAGGGATTGTCTATTGAGACTTGCTAAGGAATTCTGATCGATGAAGTCCGTCGATGAAACAACTATTGAAGTATTGTGCTGACAATGGCTTTGCCCCTAGCCCTGGGTTGATAGGTTGCCAACTAATCATGAGTGAACAATGGTTCCTTGCAATTTTCAACTCGCCTCAGATTAAGGTCCGTCAGAAGTAAATGTCTCAAGAGGATTTTACAGAAAACATGGCATAAGAAATGCCTCAGTGTCTTCAAACTCTTGGAGAGATTCATCGGATCTCGAAATAACTTCCCCAGACTGTATGGAATATGGTCTATGAAAGAAATTTGTCTCGCGAGGATTCATGAAAAACCTCATATCACCGTGAAATATTCTGCCCCAGTATTTTGGACTTTGGATAGGTGCCTTTGATTAACTGTCTTTGAGAGAAAGTAACTTCTAGTGCTCTTGGGGTAGCCTGCCCCAGTACGAGCCCTGGAGTGACCACTTCTGATTAACTGTGCTTTGAAGAAAATATCCATACTACATACTCCTGGAGAGATTGGATCTCGAAGTGATTGCCCTAGTTTGGCTGAAATTTGAAGAGACTGCCCGACGTGATTGCCCCGGATTAGTTGGCTCTTTGAGAGATTTGAATCTCGAAGTGATTGCCCCAGCTTGGCTGAACTTTGAAGAGACTTCCCGACGTGATTGCCCCGGATTAGTTGGCTCTTACCACGAATGTTGGGAAAGTCCCTACTCGATGGAGTTTTCTTGAAAAGTGAACCTCGACAGATTGTCCTTTGGAAGTTTCAGACTTCTCAACTTGGCAAGATTAAGCTTCTGAACTGAAGTTTCGTATGTGAATTTTTATGATGCCCAACAAATATATGCAAGCAGAAAATGTTTATTCTAAGAATGAAAATTATAATGCAACACACACGTTAATCTTGAAGTTTTACTGAAAAAGATGTCGCAAACCTTTGTGAGCGAATCACTGGTTAAGATACGACATTAATTTTTTGAATAATAGAAAGCATGCACATGCAACACCAACAAATATCTTTCAACACCACTCATAGGAGTCAAGAACGCGATCTCGTGGTAGTAAGCTCTCAAAAATAACCCTGTTTCAGTTAGGACTTTTGAGGGTGGTATCGTGGCCTGGTTCACGGTTATAAAAACAAAGGATATAGGCTCGAAGTTTATTTGTGCCCGTCCATCTTCGTGATGTTCTCCATTCCTATTTTCAGCTAGCTTTCACAAGCGCTCACTTCTCGAAAAGGGTTTTGTGATGATTAAGGAACCAATTACACTAACGGCTTAAAGCACCAATCAGGTTGTCATTTGGAGTCAGTCATCCCTCTTATCTTTGGTGTCTGTGCCACACGACTTTGTTCTTGTTTAAGGATCTTTCTTGTGTAATCCTTTTCTTCTTTCGCTTTTGCATTATTTTTATTATCCCCAACTTTTGCCTGGACTGATTCTTGTGAATCTTTGATTGTGAAGTCCAGCGGGATGCCCTAATTTTTGCCTAAGTCGCTTGTTTTCAAGTTTCGACTTAGCGGGCTTTTTCATTTCTCTTGTTTTCAATTCTCTTTTTTTGAACAAATCGTGTGACATTGGTTGTCTTGATGTCTTTGCGAGGGTCGTGACTGTCTCACTTCTTGGTTGAGGAAGGATAACCTTTGTGGCCTCCGGTCTTTGGACCTCTTTTCCGGGATAACCATTGTGGTTTCTGGTCATGGGACCTCTTGATTTGGTACAACGAAAGGTAATGGATCCTCAGATTTGCACTCCTTTTTGAAATTTGAACGCTCGGTCAAACTAACTGACGCTTACCCTGCCCCTGGGTTAAATGCAAGGGTTTTTTCATGCGAAAGGAAACTCCTACTTCAAGGCTCAAATGGGTTGGCGAGGGTCTATCTCCCTTATATCTCCGATGTTTAGGATTTGAAACAATGCATGTACATCGTCAACAGGGTCTTTCTCAAAAGCACACAATTAGAGATTCCTGCATTTTCATTTCGTCATCCTCCCTGATAGAGTTTAAGCTCAACAGTTGGTATTGCAATGCACATACACAAAATCATGAGTGAATACGAATGGATTACTTCAAGAAAAACATGTTCATTTTATTATGGTTATCATTCAAAAGCAAATAAGTTTCATGCATGCATACAAATGTTTAAACAAACAATATAAACTATAAATGGAAACGCAGTAAAGAAGCTGAACATTACCGTCATTGAGGAGACTTGACTCCGTCTGGACTTATTGCTTCTGAAGACGCCTTTGCAAATTGGGAGGTCCATTTGATGAGGAAACTTCAATATGTGAGCAGACTTTCTGGCATGATGACCTTTGAGTCGATCAAAATTTGAACCTTGTGCTTGAACACATCACAGTTGTCAAATGGTATGCCTAAATGCCCTTGAGTGGTATTTGCATCTAGCATTCCCATCGTGGTTGCCATTATTGAGGAGGCCTGACTCCGTCTGGATTTATTGCTCTCGAATAATTTCAGCAGTCAGCAGTTTGGATATTCATTCCATTACTGTTTTGGTGCCATATTCTCGCTTTTACCTGGTGTGAACACAATAATCTTGGAGTCAATCAAATTCGGGACCTTGTCTTCACCTTTGCCTCTGAAAGACTTGCAATCTTCAATTGAATGGCCAAGTGCCCAAGAATGGTAATCATACATGGAATTGAAACCCCAAAGGAAGCTTTGTCGGAGATGATCCTGATGCAATTAGCTCAACCACTCCGAATTTGCGTAAATGAGGAAACTTGTTGCACGTACGACATCAGAATATGATCAAACTTCTTCTCGAGTTGTTCTGGCCTTTACCCATATGCTTTGGTCCTAGAACTCTCTTGGGAAGCTGAGGTTGGATGCTGACAACGACATATGGAGAGAAGAGGTTGATAAAGTTAATAGATAAGGTTGCTCGCAAAGATCTCACGATCTCCTTCCTACGTATCTCCATTGACCAATGGAGAATCAGAGCAGCGTAGTTCCCCTAACTAGGGATGAAAATAACTTCGTTCAAAATTTCCATAACCAAGCTCATCTGAGTCTTCATCTGGTTGACTTCTTCTTTCAGCAGTTTCTAGTTCTAGAATAAAGCTTGTACCTCTGCCCTGAATGGCCTCAGCTGGGTCTTTGGTTGGTTACCTCCGCCCGGAGTTGTTCCAAATCCATACCTTGAAGATTGTGATTCAAGTTGGCCATTGTGAAGGGAAACCAAGTTAGGATAATTATCTGTCTCTGAACACCTGTCAAGAATTCAAGGATGTATGCAAATGCCATGTTCAATTATTTCTGAGGAATCTATCTACTTTGATTCAAGTTTTGGTACAGAAAAATCCAACAGCATGATTCATATATGTGATCCTCGGAAATAACTGAACATGTGTGCAGAAATGCTATGATGTCATGTATGCAACAGGCGTGTGATCAATGATCTGATGCTGGTGTTGAGCAGTGAACCAACAATCTGTATAGAACCACAATAGCGGCACGATCTCTGTATAGAACCCCATAACTGAGAACCCAATAACTGTAGAACTGGATCACATAACTGAACAATCACTGATGGTGTTGAAGTTGAACACTGAGCCAAGTGTCTGTGGAGAGTCATAATAACAGTCACAATGTCAAGGTCACAATGGTAATCACAGTAACAAATTCTCTGAATAGAACTCCCGAATCTCAGAATCAGAGAACCATAGAACACTGAACAATACTGACAAAGTGGGTATGTTGAAGTTTAGGGTTCCTGCAAACCTGTAAACCCCTCCCAATCTCACGGGTGTGCTACTCGGGTCAACATCATGGACTCTCAAAGCCGAATAGCCATAATACGTTCACCATTTCCGAGAAATAGCTCATGACCAAATCAGGGAATCGGTTTGTCATTATGTACTACTCAGGGAGGCCTCAGCTGAGTCCAAGGAAACAAGCATCCCTCATAAGTCCTCAGCTTCAAGCACTAAATCGAGAAACAATAGTACATTCATCCCGAAGGGTACAATACTATTGTCATACGAACAGTTTGCCTTGACTGGGTTCCTATGAGAGAACCAGGCCATCCTATGCGAGTTCCCAATGGACCCTCGGATGCGAGTGGGTTTGCCAACAAATGTGGTCTGCCACTGTCATCACTGGAGAGGGGTGTTTCCATTAAGGTCCTCGAAGATCGGTCACCAGATGCACATAACTATTAAGGTCGTACCCTGAAGTGGGGAAGAACCCCCACACAGAATAGTCCCAAGACGGTCGCAGTATGGGTGTGGAACATATCACCACTCATCATGTAACCATGCGAGCACAACGTGTCCACGCTAATCCTATAGTGCACTCAAGCCGGGTATTTGGCTTATCTCACAGTAACTCCCATCCCACAGAAAAAATGAAAACCAGCTCAGCCAGACAGTCCAGTATAATATGATGCATGGAAAATAAATACTGAAAGCGGTAAATAAATGCGGTAAAGTAAAGCTGTAAAGTAAAAACTGTAAATAAACAGTAAAGCTAAACTAAAGCACACAACAGCAAACAAACACCCAAAGAAGCAAAACCAAACAGGCGCTAGGATTGACTCTACAAGGGAAACCGGAAGAATCATGTAATCCATCAACATATACTCATCATCACATAGTGTCGCTCCCGGGATTTTCATCCTAGTACAAACGCGAAAGTGGCACGGAAAAGGTAGAGTCGTCATCCAGACATTTTTATCCCGAAAGAATGGGAAAGGTAATGTTGCACAAACCTAAGGAAGAAGGAAAGGACAAGGTCCTGCGAACCAAAGATCTGGATTTGGGAGTCGGTTACGACCTGGGAAGGTATTAGCACCCCAGACCGTCCGCCGTACCCGACGGGATCCACGCTTGCTTGCTTGTTTCAAAGGGTGTGAAAGAATATAACTGCTGCTGAATAAAACCGCTAACTGGAAGAAAGGGAATGGAAATGAGAAAGGGAATTGGAAAAGAGAACAAAAAGAAAGGGGGAAATGTAGGGAAAATAAAGATTGTGCTCGAACGGGCCCTACCCCGTTGCCTACGTACCTCATCGGGAAAATGAGGATCAGAGTCGACGTAGTTCGCCTAACTAAGGCGGGAACTATTTGTTTGTGCTTTTTATAGCTGGAACTACGTATGTCTATGCTCAGGTGTTGCAGGCTCGTTTGGTACGAGTGCGTTTACCGTCTTGCATGCGAGACAAGTCGTCGCGAGTTCGCGTTGTGAGTGAATGAGATGAGAAAAGAAGTTCCCGCAAGATAGTCGCTTGTTATTTGTTTTTGTCTTTTAAGAGAAGTATTTTGAATTTATTTGTGAATTGTCTTGTACTAAGACCTATCCATCGCGGTGAGTATTTATACCTCGCCCTGAAACAGGACGCATATAAACACTCCACAACAAAGTCTCGTGTCGTACAAGAAAGTTCGATTTTTATTAAGTGTTTTATTGCTTTTCTTTATGAGATGAGAAAGAATGACTCAAGTTGCAAAAAGGCAAAATCTAATGGGAACTAAGACACAACCCTAAGTTATTTATCATATACAAAAGGGAGATCCTATGGTTAATGAGGTATTCTAATCCTAAGAAAGAAAAGGAAACGAAGAAAAAAAGAGTTAGAAACTAACTTACTTCCTAAGGAAGTTAAGTTGTCTCTAAGGAAAGGGAAAGCCTAAAAGAAAAGCACAAGGTGCTAAGATAAACACAATTAAAATGCATAAGAGATGGGAATGAAGTAATGCTTACCTCAATCTTCCCCCCTACAAAACAAAAGTTAGCATGACAATGCATATTGGAAGTAAATTCAAAGCATGAAAGCGATTAAGTACCATAAACGTCCTAGAATGGAACCAGGGTTCAAAATAAGACCTAAGTCTAAAGGTGAAGGTACCTAAAGGTTACATGACTTATAAAGTCAGTAGCTACATGTTATAGGTCCCTAAGTATTTTAGGATACCTCACAAGTTCAAACTATGTCAAACTATGTACAAAAAGTTCACCTAAATGCAAGTTAAGGCTCATGGGTGAAGTATGAATGCATATGGCTTACATACATGAATTAATACATGAAATGAACATCAAAGTCAGTAGTGAATGCTTATGAAGATGGATGAATGAATATACAATCATGGATGCAATGGATTAGGCATATGGAGCAATGAGAAGAAGATATGAGAAGAAATGGACAAACATCGCATAAGATCACAAATGATGAAAGTTAAAGATGAATGGCATATGAATATGCATGAAATGATTATGGGTCAGTAGCATACAAGGTATGAGATGTAATTAGAATGCATGAATAGGCATTAATTATTTCCACATAATTCAAGTTATTATTTAGAGGAGAAGAGAATCTAGTTTAGGTTAAAGTTAATTCACATAAGTATGCACTTTAAAGCACCAAAACAAACCAAATGAAACATGGTTCAAAAAGTCACCTATAACTGGAATTAAGGACATATAAATGACCTATAATCAACTCCTAAAAGTTACCAAAAAGTATCTCAAACAAATGGCATGAATGCCTTGCTAAATCCTAAGATATGGAGCAAATAAACACATAATCAAACCTATAATCTAGGTGAAATGGAAAAATAGCAAAAAGGCTTAAAACATTATGAAATTAAATCCATAGAATGATAAAGTCAGTACCTAACATGGTCTAAAAGGATTTCACAAAATTATGCACCAAAGTGCCAAAACAATTTCTTAATGGTCAAGGTAACAAGGCATGATCGCCGAAAAACAACTCCACAAAGTGGATCAAAAATGGCACCAAAAATTATGAAAAAAATGCCTAAGTAGCATCAAAATGTCACAAATTACAGTGATTAATCACACACAAAAAATAGGTTTCACACCTATGGGGAAAATTTGTTTTTGTTCCCTTATGTCAAAACACTCCTTTTTGGGACAGCTTGTGATCTAAAATCCAAATTAATTATTAAAACCATCCAAATCTGGAAAAAAAAATATGAAAAATTAATTAAGAGGATGAAGATCATTCATGAATATTTCCAGAATTTTATCCCACCTAAAACTATTTTTAAAAAATGCGACGAAACGGGCAAAAAAGTGGATTTCAAGGGGAAGTGAAAGGAATCGAATCCTATAATTCGTAACCTAATCCCTAAGTTCCGAAATCGATACATATCATCAAAAATCACATATATATCCAATGCCTCGGGTGGGAGGTCTCAGTATACATCTTAAGTTATATGATCCTGCGCCGCATATGACTAGAATGATGCTTAAAAGCGGAGAATCGAGATTACTTACTTGATCGAAGTGCCGATTCTTCACATAAAAAGAAATCCGAAAAAACCTCAAGCAAAGACTTGTGATCTCCATAAGCAAAATAAATGCTTATCTTCCATAATCATTTTTGTGAAGATCCACCATAATTGAGATCGCTCCAATATTGATAAAAAAAACACTTATGAACCATTTAATCTAAATTAGTCTTAAACACTAATTAAAAATTGTCAACAAAAAAATCTAATTAGAAATCTTACAAGAAATGTATTAAAATACTAATCCACAAAAAAACAGATAACAAAGAAATTAATTAACATTTTTTCCAAGAATATTAATTAACAAAATATCTAAAAATAAAGAAACAAAGGGTGCAATTGAAGAACACAATGTGCCAACAGAACTTTCATGGAGGCCCTACCCAAATACCAGCGCAGGGGGTGGTGTGCCTAGTAATTTGGCAGGTGCAGATAGAGGATATATGGGGTCCTGGCCCATTTTACCTATGCATGAGTGCAGGAGGCGGGTATGTTATGAATTTGCGGGTGTAAAAAGAAAGTCCATGGAGGAATTTGGTAAGCCCAATCCACTCAGTTCATGTACACGAGAGGATGTGAACTGAAATTAGGGTGTAAATAGCGTTTTGATGGGCTGAGGAGATTAAGCCCAATCTGATTGAAAATCTCCTTAACCTAAAATTATGAAAAACCCTAGAAATCCAATAACTCATGTTCACCCTTCTCCCTCAGAAATCCGCCGCCGGATCCACCCTCACGTCGATCCCCAAACGCTTCTCCGTATCCCCCATCGCCTCACCCTTCTTCCTTGTTGTGACGCCACAAACCTCTTCCTCTCGGACTATTCTGCCAAATCCGCCACCATTTTGTCTCCACCCTTTGCTCAAACCGTGGAAGAGAAAAAACCTAAAGTCGTCCTCTCTCGCATGGTTGCAGATAGAATTCGTCCCTTCAACGCCGGAAATCACAACATACCAGGGGACCATGCTCCACGGCGAGCCAACCACGAATCAACGCCGTGAATAACTACACTGTAAAAGTGAAGAGACGGATCGAAGCACCTGTGTCATGTCGAAACTTGTTCATGTACGATTTGGGATTCACGGCAATCTTCTCGCGATCCTCTTCTCCACTTTCAACCGCAGTTTCCTCTCCCCGATTCTCTCACAAATTGCAACAAAGCGAAACCAAAACGTCGTAACCTGAATGATCGAAGAACACTGAACTTCAGGTGAGCGTGAATTTCACTATCTCTTTTATAATCCTCTTCTCCTTCTACACGTGCTTCTGGTTTACGGATTCGTTATTGTTCTGTGTTGTTGAATTCGCTAACTTCGACATGATGACATTCGTGAACATTTACAGGTTATTACTTGTTGTTGAGTCTGACTGAAGAGTGAAAAGAGAAGATGAAGATTGATGATGCAGAGAGCGTGAGGAGTTGGTTCTGAAGGATGGTTGATGTTGATGAAGGTCTCAGTTGCTGCGAGATTGTTGCCGAAAGATCATAAAGCTTCAGTCTTTATGAAGATGATGATGCGGTTGTTGAAGGCTTTGAGAGAGGTTGATGAATGATGATGTATCAGTAATCACGGTAATTCCCCATCGCGATTGCACCATGAAGATGAAGGTGACAACACAGAATCTTTCGGTACGAGCACTCAATCCAATCTCCACTTACATTTTTGCTATTGATTTCGTGATCCCTGTTGAATCTGGCCTTTATTCTTTTGAAACTTGTGTTCTGAATTTGTCATCGTTGCGGAAGTGTGATACGAATCGTGGTGTCGTTTCTGCAGAATTTTGGTTAATATTTTTTTGGTTTGATTTCTTGTGGATTCAGTATGGCTGACTGATTTTGCAGGAGATTGATGAGATTAATAAATTTGCAGGTTTGAGAGGTTGAAGGATGCAGAAGAAAAATGGTGGAAGATGATGATTGTTTGTAGAAGAGTTTCTTGGAAGATCATGAAGGGATTGCCAAATGCAGGTTGGATGGAAGATTCTAAAAAAAGTGGAAGAATGAAGAGAGTGATGTAGAAAGAGATGAGAGGGAAGAAGAAGTTTTTGGATTATGATGATGATGATGGTGTTAGAGGAAGATTGATTTTCTGTTATAGCCCTCTCTTCTTGAGAGTTTTTTTCTTTTTTTTCTGTTATAACTGTTAACTGAATTGTTAACTGAATTCAGTTAACCCCACTTTGTTTTGTTTTGTATTGATGTTATATTGAAATCAATGCCACTGAATTTTTTGGACTTCACTTTGCAATTTTCTCTGTTATGTATTTTCCTTTTTTTTTTTGTCAAAATTCTAATACATTGAGACATTGAGATTAAATGGGGAATAACATGGTTTGAAAAATAATATTGGTTTAAAAATGATATAAAAGTTAAAATATCACTTTTAATTAAAAGAGACTAAACTCAAAGGAAATTTTGGCTTAATGGGCTTGAATGAGATATGGATAATGGGCCTGAAATTAATATTAAAAGGATGATGAGCAAAGGTATAAACAAAAGAAAAAATGGCTAATGGTTTCAACGGACAACAAATATACAAAGGGCTTTGTGATATGGATTGGAAAAGAGTTTCTAAAATCGGATAATGAATATCTATACGCGGGTCCATTGATTTTTTTTTTGATGATTGGCTTTATTAAATTTGGCCAAGGATTAGAAACATAAAACCAAAAATGTTTAGAAATTGACATGGAAAAAGGATAATGGTTTATAACTAGATCTTTTGAATTTTGGTTTGAAAAGTGGTTCAAAATGGATTATGGACAATGAATTTAGTAGATAATGAATATGGTCCTGGGCAAAGGGACTTCGAATTTCGAAACTATATTAAATCTTCCATGAATTTAAAATAATATTACCGGGTGTCTCGAATTCCAAACATCTGGTATCTCCAAAGATCAACACAATCCTGAAATTCTGTGATCAGGTATGAGATGTCCTATGAGATGTTCCAACACTTGACAGATTTAACCAAAACTTAAAGTGCAAGAAAATTAAACAACACAGTAGTTTGTTAACCCAGTTCAGTGTATAACCACACTTACATCTGGAGGCTACCAAGCCAGGAGGAAATCCACTATAAGTAATATTAATTCTAGACTTAAACAACCCAGTTTAATCTTTCACTTAATATCTACCCAATGCAATTTCTACCTAAGACACTACTTAGATATGAGTACCAACTCACTCCCCCTCAATCACACAGTGATCTTGTTTACAAGTTTAATAAAATTGAAGTCATACTTCAAACAAAACAGCTTGATCTTACTTCACAGTTTCAATCAAGTCACAAATGCACTTATGCTTAAAAGCTCATAAAGTGGTACAATAAAACAACCTGTTATTAAAAGTCAAAACACCCTATTTAGTCTTCTGAAAATCGTGCTCAATTCTGAGATATTCTGTTGCTTAAATAGGTGTATGGATTTTGGGCTTTCTGTAGATTAATCCAACCCTAAAACGCATGCAGCTTCCACCTTGAATTAGGGTTTGTTACTTCCTAGATTCTAGGTGATTTAGTTCTTCTGATTATGCAGAAGCCTCATAATAACACTCCCTACAGATGCGCCTTATTATGTTATTGTCCATCCATAATTAATTCCAGATACTCTCCTTAAATTTCTCAGATCAGTTAGTCATTAATTAATTCTGGTAGCAGGTTTGAGATGTCTCAACATCTGTTGGGACATCCTGAAAAACTGAACTTAAATCATTTACACAATGTCCCAACATCTGGTGTGACATCCTGAATTAAGTTCTTATACTCTGTTTGATAATGTCCCAACATCTGATAGGACATTCTGAACTGAATTCAATATTTCTTGTTGGTCAAAAATTCTGTCAATTCTAAACATCTACAAACTCCTCCTTTGGCTAATTTTTGGCTAACAATCTTTTCTGATTTTCAGAGTGCAGCAGAAGTTCTTTTATCAGAGTATAGCATTTCTTTTCTGTTGAATCATGTGTGAGATTACTCCCCCTCAAACATACATGTATTCAGTCTTGTTGCAACAGAAATATTTTACAGATTTAGTTCAGAAGCAAACAGAGATTTTTCATTCATAATCAAACAGCATTATACATTGTTGTTGTTGTTCTCCCCCTTGTTAGACATAAATTTGGGGCCAAAGGTACTAATTCAAAAATACAATGCAGAAGCTGTCAGTACAAAATCCTCACATACAATTTTCACTCAGATTCCTCACAGTCAGTTTCTTCATCTTCCTCAGTCTCCTCATCAGAAGAAGCAGCTTTCTGAGCACTTTCAATCTCCAGCCTTTGGATAATCTCCTCAAGCTTCTGCTTCCTTGCTTCTAGTTCTTTGCAAGTGCTCTTCAGTTCAGCAATCAATGCAGCTTTGGAGATTGGAGACTTTGCAGTTGAAGGACCAGCAGATGTCCCAGAGGGTGCTTCAACATCAGCTGCATGATGACTCAGAAACAGCTTGTAGTGGAAGGCCAGAGGGCTTTCTCTTTTGCACATTGTGTCCTTTTCAGTGAGGATCCCAGGGTACTGACTCAGCACTATTCCACACAGAAGGGAAGGGAAGGCAATTGGCAGCTTTGTTGCAGATGAGCCAGCATGCTTCAATGTCTGATCAAAGATGTAGGCTCCATAATCCAGCTTAGTCTGAGTGCCCACAGCATAAATGAACCTGCCTAGGCCAGTGGATATTGAGGATGTATGATTGGTAGGTACCCAGTTTGTTGTACCAATCCTGTTCAGCATGGCATATTTCCTTGTCAGCATGCTCACTGAGAGCTTTCCTTTAACTGGCCAAGCCTTGACCTGGTTAGCAGTGATAACCTTGCAGACCTGGTTATCAGTCTTCCCTAACTCATTTGGACCATCAGATTCTCTTTCAAGGTATTGGTTGATGACCTGAGGAGAGAATTCTACACACCTGCCTCTTACAAATACTTTTCTAAATTCAGCAGACTTACCATTGGCACAATCTTCTTGGAGGTTGACTATGAACTCCTTGACCAGCATCTCATAGCAGGGAGAGAAGTTGGAGACAGTTTTGAAGAGGCCAGCAGAGGAGATGAGATCAATTAACTCAGTGCACTCAAGTGCATTACTGCTCAGCTCTCTTTCAAGTGCTATCCTTCTTTGATAAACAAACTTCCATCTGTTTACACTTGAAACATGATGAAAGGAGATGTTGTCCAAGGGAGCTTCTGGAACAGCATTTGATGACCTTGAGGGTGCTGATTTCTTCTTTGGAGGAGATGTTGGGACATCTTCTTCAACATCTGAATCTGGAGGAGTGACAGCTTTCCTCTTTTGTGTTTGCACCTTGCTCCATTGTTTTGTAGGACCAAAGACAACTTTAGCTTTGTCTTTCTTTGGTGTAGCCTGCTTCTTCTCAGGAATTGCATGTCCTACATGCATCTTTTCTTTCCTAGTTCTGAGCCTTTTGGCTATGCTAGGTTTCACAGAGGCAATGATTTATGTATCAGAATCATGCTCTAGGTTCACAACGGGAGGGGATTGAGCAGTCTCCTCTTCAGCTGGTGGATCAACAGAGATGTGCTCTTCAGTTGAGTCCTTGGTCTGGTCCTCAGATGCTTCTTCATCACTACCATTTGAGGTCTTTTTCTGGTCCTCAGCAGCATCAGATGAGGCCTTTTGCTGATCCTCAGATGTTTCAACATCTATTGGGACATCCTGTTGAGCAGGAGTGTCCTTTGCAGCCTGAGGTTGTTGATCTTCTTGTGGAGCTGGCATGGTGCTCAGAGGGATAGAAATGCCACTAACCACTCTTTGTTCAGAAAGAATCCTGTTTACCAACTCCTTTATGGAATCATCCACATATTTAGAAGATTTTGGAGGTATGTTTGCTGGTGAAGGAATGCCTTTGGATTTGCTGCAAACTTGATCTTTTGTTCTTTTTGGAGTTCTTGGCTTTTTAGCATGAGGAACACTTCCTCTGATTTCGTCCATTGGAGTTGAATCCATGGGTACCACAGAAATGGGGGTTGCATGCACCACATCTTCCTTGTTGAGAATTTCCTCAGAGCTGTTAGGGTTTTGAGACATTTTCGAAGGAAGTGGATGAAGAGTTTTAGGGTTGATGATTTCTGAAGAACAGCTAGAGAATGCAATTCGTTTTTTAGAGTATGATGAGAATATGGATAGCTGAAAGCAAGCTGTTATTATATAAGTAGCCGTTACTTGGAAAATTATTAGGAATGGAATACCCAAGGTGCTTGACCAGACTAGTGTTGCCATCTGGTGCTTATGCCACACAATGTCATATGACATGTTGGCACATCTCCATAACTGCTAAATCTCACATATGCAGATTCCCAATTTTCCCCTTAAGTTTTCAAATTGAGTAGCATCCAAGGCTTTGGTAAATATATCAGCCAACTGCAGATTTGTAGCTACATGTTCCAGTGAAATCACTTTCTCTTCTACAAGATCTCTGATGAAATGATGTCTGATATCAATATGCTTGGTCCTGCTATGTTGGATAGGATTCTTTGATATGTTAATTGCACTTAAGTTGTCACAGTACAATGTCATGACATCTTGTAGGACATTGTACTCAGTGAGCATTTGTTTCATCCACACCAACTGTGAACAACTGCTTCCAGCTGCTATATATTCAGCTTCAGCAGTGGATAAGGATACACAATTTTGTTTCTTACTGAACCAAGAAATCAAATTGTTTCCTAGAAAGAAGCATCCTCCTGAAGTGTTTTTTCTGTCATCAGCACTTCCAGCCCAATCAGCATCACAAAAGCCAGTGAGAATTGGTTTGCATCCATGAAAATACATTATGCCATAGTCACAAGTACCATTAACATATTTCAGAATTCTCTTGACTTGATTAAGATGACTAACTTTTGGATCAGCTTGATATCTTGCACAAACACCTACTGCAAATGCTATGTCTGGTCTGCTAGCAGTTAGATATAGCAAGCTTCCAATCATGCTTCTGTATAAGGTTTGATCTACATTCTCACCCTTGTCATCTTTAGTTAGCTTTAAATGTGTGGGGGCAGGAGTTCTCTTATGAGTAGCACTATCCATTCCAAATTTCTTGATTATGTTCTTAGCATACTTGCTTTGGAAAATGAACATGGATTCCTCCATTTGCTTTATTTGCAGTCCAAGAAAGTAGGTTAACTCACCTACTAGGCTCATTTCAAATTCAGATTCCATCTGGTTGACAAAATGTTTGACCATCCTGTCTGACATCCCACCAAAGACAATGTCATCTACATATATTTGAGCAATCATGACATTTCCTTCTTCATCTTTAACAAACAAGGTTTTGTCAATTCCACCTTTCCTATACCCTTGCTTGATAAGAAAAGTAGTCAGCCTTTCATACCATGCTCTTGGAGCTTGCTTCAGACCATAAAGAGCCTTCTTTAGTTTGTATACATGATTTGGACAGCTTGGATCAACAAATCCTTTAGGTTGTTCTACATATACCTCTTCATTAAGATAACCATTTAAAAAGGCACTTTTCACATCCATTTGAAATAGCTTGAACTTTAAGATACAAGCAATTCCCAAAAGTAGTCTGATTGATTCAAGCCTTGCTACTGGTGCAAAGGTTTCATCAAAGTCCACTCCTTCAATTTGTGTGTATCCTTGAGCTACAAGTCTAGCTTTGTTCTTTGTAACAACTCCTTGCTCATTTGACTTGTTCTTATACACCCATTTAGTTCCAATCACATTTATGTCATCAGGTCTAGGAACAAGGTTCCACACTTCATTCCTTGTGAATTGACCTAATTCCTCTTGCATGGCACAAATCCAGTATTCATCAGTAAGAGCTTCCTTGATGTTTTTAGGTTCTATTTTAGAACAAAACAGGAACCTGAAATCACTTCTCTTGATCTAGTGCTTACACCTCTGTTGGGATCACCAATTATCAAATCTTTGGGATGATCCTTCTGGATTCTGATGGAGGGAGGTTTGCTGAATTGTTCTGTCCTTGCATCAGTTTGAGTGAAGTCAGAATGATCACTCTTTTCTTCAGCTTCAGTCTTGATATCAGCAGATGTTCCAACATCTTCTGGGACATCTGTAGGAGCATCATCAATTATCACATTTATGGACTCCATGATAACCTTGGTTCTAGAATTAAATACTCTATATGCTCTGCTGTTTATAGAGTATCCAAGAAAAATCCCTTCATCACTTTTAGGACCCATTTTTCTTCTTTGCTCCCTATCTGCCAAAATATAACAGTTACTTCCAAACACATGGAAGTACTTAACTGTGGGTTTTCTGCCCTTCCAGACTTCATAGATTGTGGACAAAGTTCCTTTCCTTAGAGTAACTCTGTTATGGATGTAACAAGCTGTGTTCATAGCTTCAGCCCAGAAGTACAAAGGTAACTTTTTAGCATGGATCATAGCTCTTGCTGATTCTTGAATAGTTCTATTCTTCCTCTCAACAATCCCATTCTGTTGAGGAGTGATTGGTGAAGAATATTCATGATTGATTCCTTCTGAAGAACAGAAATCTAAGAATTTTTGGTTCTCAAATTCTTTTCCATGATCACTTCTTATTCTGATCACACAGCTGGTTTTTTCCCTTTGTATTCTTTGACATAAGTCTTTGAATACATCAAATACATCAGACTTTTCTTTGATGAAATTTATCCATGTATACCTTGAAAAATCATCAACCACCACATAGGCATACCTCTTACCACCAAGGCTCTCAACCTGCATAGGTCCCATAAGATCCATATGTAATAGTTCCAAAACTTTGGAAGTTGTCAGATGTTGGAGCTTTGGATGGGACATATTGGTTTGCTTGCCTATTTGACATTCACCACATATTTTGCCATCATCAATCTTCAGTTTAGGGATACCTCTCACAGCATCCATAGATATGATTTTCTTTATGCCTCTGAAATGAAGATGACCTAGTCTTTGGTGCCATAGTTTTACTTCTTCTTCTTTAGCTAAAGAGCAAGTTGATGTGAGACTAAAGTCTTGAGGTTCCCACATGTAACAGTTGTCTTTAGATTTGGCTCCTCTCATGACAACCTCTTGTTCTTTGTTAGACACTATGCATTCAGTTTTGGTAAAGTTTACACTGTACCCTTGATCACATAATTGACTTATGCTGATCAGGTTAGCAGTTAAACCTTTAACCAGCAGCACATTATTTAGTCTTGGTACATCTTGACAGTCCAAGGTCCCAACTCCCTTGATTTCTCCTTTAGCTCCATCTCCAAATGTTACATATCTGGATGAATGTGACTTTAAGTCTACTAGCAAATTCTTTAATCCAGTCATGTGTCTTGAACATCCACTGTCAAAGTACCAGTCTTCTTTGGCTGATACTCTTAGTGATGTATGTGCTATATATGCAACACCTTTCTTTGACCATTTGAGTTGAGATTTCTTTTGATACCTCTGCCCTGTGTATTGTTCATCAGTAGAGCTCCAAGGTTGTTTGTTGAACTTGTTTTTGGATATGTAGCTTTGATCAGCATGAATACTAGCTTTTGGTCTCCATACCTTCTTGATGACTTCTGTCTTATGCTTAGGAGGTTGCTGATCTCTTTGATGTATATGCAGCACTTTCTTGGTAACTTATATCTTCTGCTTAGGAGGTTGCTGATACATCTGATTTGGATATCCATGCAACTTATAGCAATGAGGTTTGATATGTCCAAATCTTCCACAATGATGACATCTCCATCTTTGATATTTCTTCTTCATTATGTTCTTTTTAGAATGTTGAGACATATGTTGGAATATTATGTTTGACTTTGTGTTCCTTTCATGATGTTGAAGCATCTGTTGGGACATCTTGTTTGACTGTATGGACTTTGAAGTAGTTTTGCTAGAGCTAGCTTCATCTTTATGAACTCTGTTAAATCCCAGTCCACTTTTATCCCCTGAATGCTTATTGTTGTTGAGAATAACATCTAGTGTACTTGAGCTACTGTTCAGCTTTCTAACAGATTTGGACATGTGTTCCAACTTGCAGTTGTGAAGACTTACTTCACTTTTCAAGGTATCAATGATCTCTTGATCACTTGCTTTTTCACTCTTTAGTGCTTCATTCTGCTTCTTTAGCTTTATAGTCTCACTGCATATTTCAGTGCTTCTTTTGAATAGATCTTTGTATGCTTGCTCAAGTTCTTCAAAAGTAAGCTCCCCATCATTGGATTCACTTTCAGATTCACATAATCCAGCTAGAGCAGTGATATGCTTAGCTGATTCTTCTTCTGAATCACCTCCTGAGTCTTCATCAGACCAGGTTACAGAAAGTCCTTTCTTTTGCCTTTTTAAGTAGGTAGGACATTCATTCCTGATGTGTCCATATCCTTCACATCCATGGCATTTAATTCCTTTTTCTTGACTGGTCTTTTCATCATAAGTTGACCTTCTATCATTAGGTCTTTTGTTCTCATAAGAGTTTGTGTATCTTCCACTTGGTCTGGACTTGTTTTCCATATTTTTGAGAATCTTTTTGAATTGTCTTCCAAGCATAGCAATGTTGTCTGATAAGCTTTCACCAGATTCTGATTCATCATCTTCTTCTTCATCAGTATTTGTCACCAAGGTTATGCTTTTGTTCTTCTTAACATTTGTGTCATTCATTCCCATCTCAAATGTTTGAAGGGAACCAATGAGCTCTTCAACTTTCATTGTGCATATGTCTTGAGCTTCTTCTATTGCTGTGACTTTCATGTCAAACCTTTTTGGCAAAGATCTGAGGATCTTTCTTACAAGCTTTTCATCAGTCATCTTTTCTCCCAAGGCTCCAGAAGTATTGGCTATTTCTAAGATGTTCATGTAGAATTCATGAACTGTCTCATCTTCCTTCATTCTCAAGTTTTCAAACTTGGTGGTGAGAAGTTGAAGTCTTGACATCTTTACCTTTGATGTTCCTTCATGAGTTGTTTTGAGAGTGTCCCACACATCTTTGGCCAGCTCACAGTGATGCACAAGTTTAAAGATGTTCCTATCAATGCCATTGAATAAAGCATTTAAGGCCTTGGAGTTACCTAGTGCTGAATCTTCTTCCTCCTTACTCCATTCTTCTTCAGGTTTCAACACTTTTGATCCATCTTTGGTGTCTTGGACAGGATGTTCCCATCCAATGTTGACTGCTCTCCAGGCCCTGTTGTCAAGTGATCTTAAGAATGCAATCATTCTTGGTTTCCAGTAGTCATAATTAGATCCATCCAGTATAGGTGGTCTATTTACTGATCCTATATCTCTGTCCATGTTTCCAGAATTTGTATTCCCTAGATCTCACCCAGTATAAACAGGCAGGGTGCCTGCTCTGATGCCAATTGAAATTCTGTGATCAGGTATGAGATGTCCTATGAGATGTTCCAACACTTGACAGATTTAACCAAAACTTAAAGTGCAAGAAAATTAAACAACACAGTAGTTTGTTAACCCAGTTCAGTGTATAACCACACTTACATCTGGAGGTTACCAAGCCAGGAGGAAATCCACTATAAGTAATATTAATTCTAGACTTAAACAACCCAGTTTAATCTTTCACTCAATATCTACCCAATGCAATTTCTACCTAAGACACTACTTAGATATGAGTACCAACTCACTCCCCCTCAATCACACAGTGATCTTGTTTACAAGTTTAATAAAATTGAAGTCATACTTCAAACAAAACAGCTTGATCTTACTTCACAGTTTCAATCAAGTCACAAATGCACTTATGCTTAAAAGCTCATAAAGTGGTACAATAAAACAACCTGCTATTAAAAGTCAAAACACCCTATTTAGTCTTCTGAAAATCGTGCTCAATTCTGAGATATTCTGTTGCTTAAATAGGTGTATGGATTTTGGGCTTTCTGTAGATTAATCCAACCCTAAAACGCATGCAGCTTCCACCTTGAATTAGGGTTTGTTACTTCCTAGATTCTAGGTGATTTAGTTCTTCTGATTATGCAGAAGCCTCATAATAACACTCCCTACAGATGCGCCTTATTATGTTATTGTCCATCCATAATTAATTCCAGATACTCTCCTTAAATTTCTCAGATCAGTTAGTCATTAATTAATTCTGGTAGCAGGTTTGAGATGTCTCAACATCTGTTGGGACATCCTGAAAAACTGAACTTAAATCATTTACACAATGTCCCAACATCTGGTGTGACATCCTGAATTAAGTTCTTATACTCTGTTTGATAATGTCCCAACATCTGATAGGACATTCTGAACTGAATTCAATATTTCTTGTTGGTCAAAAATTCTGCCAATTCTAAACATCTACAAATCCTTCCAGCTTTATACATTTAAAAGCGAACCCTAACCATTCATAGATCCAAATTGCCTTCTTCAAGGACCTTATCTTCAACACCATCTTCTAATCCATACCACCTTTTCACGATAATCGAGGAATATCATTAATGGCCTTGATCCACCCCTAACCTGCTTGAGTCCTTTGAGAAGTCCATGAAGACAATATACCCCATACCCGATGAACCTTGATAAAGAAGACATTCATGATGTTGGGAGATCAGTCTTACTTTCACCTGAGTGTCAGTTAATACACCCTTGAATACGGATAAACTCACACTACATCGAATCACTTTGACACCATGTCTTACGAGCTATGCAATGTATGATTATGAATGTTAATGACCCAGTGGAAGATGCAGATGAATGCAAAGCGATAAGCCAGTCAAGGTAAAAAGAGTGAGGGCAAATTTTGAGGTATTACACATAGCAATCATAAACATCATAATGCAGTATCACAACTCCATTTCACACTCAATCATCATAATTAATCTTATCATCATGTTCGTCACTTAGAAAGTATAAACATCAAATATTCACAACATCTATTTAATATGTCATAGCATCATTATAGTATCATCGTTCACATAACTAATACCATCATAAGAAATCAACACATAAACCATCATATAATCAACCCACACCTTACCTCATTTCTATCACAATTTGCTCATAAATATCAACATAAATCATGGCAACAATTCACAACAACATCATAGCAACCTAGAACAACAAAACAAGTCACTACTTATTATTTGGAACGAGAAAACATTTTCCAAAAGGTTCCTGGTCTCGCTAAGCGAGCATCAAGCTCGTTAAGCGAGCTACTCTCGGAGTTGCGGGACTCTCAAGGTTTTACTTGCTCGCTAAGCGAGCTGGGCGATTTCACAAAACCCCAGTATGCAAATAACAGCAACTCAACTACGATTTTCCACCCTAAAAACACAATTTTCTCATCATTTAATCACAAATTCAGCAACAGAACGTTAAACCAACACACATACCACATATACAACATAATTCATCACCAATTTCCTCATTTTTATTCATCAAATCCTAGGTTTTCTCTAAAACCCCAATTCTCCCAATTACCTAAATTCTACGTCAAAATATATTGAAAATCAGTACTCTCATACCTTAGAGTGAAGCTTTTCCACAATCTTCATAAAAAATCTTCGGAAACCTCTTCAAACCTTCGCTCCTCTTCGTCGTTCTTCATACCTCTTCTCTCCTCTTCTCCCAAAAGCGATTGTAAACTAATCGTATCCCAACTTTCAACTTCCTTTTGTCAATTTTACCCTTAGTACCCCAAATACTCTTTTCCAACTTTGCCCTCAACTTAGTCTCCATAATTTACCAACATATCCTCAAGACCTTTACTTCTTTTATTTTAATTAAATAATAATAATTTGAATAATCTAAAATAATTATCCTTAATATTATTATTCACTAAAATAATTCAAATATTCTTATCATCAACACAACAACGGTCGTCCAACACCAAATAATTGACAACCACAAACTACACAGTTAAATTAAGAAATCAAAGTGTTCCATCGACTACCTCATTGACAACCATCATTCCATGAACCAACATTCTCCCTTTAGAAAAGATGATTGATTAGGGGATATGAACTTGACGTCCATTATTTACCAAAGTCTAATGGCCAACACTTTAGCCACCAATTTGTACAAGGTATGATGCACAATTGTGAGGTAAAAATGCAAAACAATGAATTTGATAAAACATAATCCTCAAGTGAACTCTAAACAAGTAACAAAATCTTTTCAAGAATGAGAAATTAGTATTATTTGTGTCCGAGCTTTTGTTACCATCATATTGGGACACATCATAGTTTATACCCTGGAGACTAAAGGGAGTCGACAAAAAAATGTTATCATCAATTGGAAAAGAGTGGAAAATTGCATCATCCATGCGAGGTTTATCAACATTTGGTTCTTTAAAAATAGGGTTAATAGTCATTTACCCCCTGTAATATAAGCGAGTTTTGATTTACCCCCCTTTAAAAAATAATTTTTGGATTATCCCCCTGAAATTTTTGGGCACCCCTAAGCGTGTAAGAACCAGGGGGATAAATCGAAAAAATATATTTTACAGGAGGTGATTTTTTCATCTGGGGGACAAAAGACTTATAATTTTAAAATTTTAGGGGGTAATCTAAAATTTATTTTTTAAAGGGGGTTAAATCATAATACGCATATATTGCAGGGGATAAATGACTATTAACCCTTAAAAATATTGATAAAGTAACACATTTCCTCTTGCCTAATTTCAGAGGCTTCTTCAATCTAAATCTCTCTCGCCGTTAGAGTTAAGATAATTTTCCTTCTATTTATACTATTAACGGATGCATGAAAGTAATCAGAATTAGTGTCACTCCTTAAACTATTTAGACCTAGATCTTTGGAACAATTGAGAATCTTTCATCCTAAGTAAGAATCACATATACACCATCACCATGCATCTAGAATCAATCTCTTCTGCAGATAAAAACCTAAGATAAAGAAAAAAAATTCACTCTTTCCACCTCGTTTTTGAAGCTGGAGTATCTAAGAGGAGTTTAACTATGTTTTGAAGAATTTCACTCATGTGAAACTTCTATGATATATGACTGCAGAAACATAAATATCCATATTTTTCTTATATATATTACAGCTAAATTCTTAAAAAAATCACATCACAATACAAAATTATTAATGCCAAACATAATTACAAGTTGTGATTGTTTGTTTTAAACGTGTGCATGTGGTGACTGATGAGTCAAAATGCTTTTTGTGTACGACTGCAGGCCTATGGTTGTTGTACAAAAAAGACACAAATGTTGAAAGTTGAAAAGGCAAACCCATTATTATCATTCAAGAAAAAATCACCACTTTGTACAGTCAAATACCAAATCGAGTACATATTTTTTCATGTATCTTCACTATCAAAATAACTTTATTTTTCCTCATCCACGTCAAAACACTCAAATAAACACTTCAAGCCTTGTTATACATATACATAACATACATTACACTCAAATCTTTCCAATCAGCAATCAAAAAAATGTAGAAAATCAATAGAAGAAAGGAGCAAGCAAACTCTTCCTAGTTAGGGTTGAGATATAATTAATCAGAAGATAATTAGTCTTCTTAATTAATAAATTATCATCTCATAATAACGAAGAAGGAAAAGGAGAAAGAGAATTTGTTGTACTTGTTCCCATAATATTTGATGAGTTTGGTTCTTCAACACTCTCCCAGAAAAGAAAGCTAGCACATTGTTGTTGCTGCTGTTGATTTTCCACCCATTCATTCAACTCATGTCTTTGTAACTGCAATGATTCCAATGTTAATATCTCTCCTTCCTCATCCATGTTACAAGACTGCACTTGATCAATTGGCACCACCATGTTTTCCACATTATTATCTATCAATGGTGGCAGATTATAATTACTACTAGTATCATGGATGGTTGTAAAAGCCGTTGTTGCTGGATGAGGAGGAGGAAGTGTCTGAGCTTGATGATGATTCAAGTTCCATGTTTCTGAGTTCAAATTCATGTTATCATGGAAGAACACTTCTGGTCTTATTACATTTGTATCTGTTGCTGCTGTTGTTGTTGTTGTGTCAAACATAAATATAGGACATGTCGAAGAAAATAAGGTTTCTTTTGTTGTTACATTTTCTTGGTTAGAAAAGTAATTCTCTAGTTGATTGGAACTGTAATTGAACTGAGGATGATGATCAATGGTTTGTGGTGTATTAAATGATAAATTAGGAGCAGAAGAAGATGAAGAAGATTTTCTAATTTTCTTCTTGATCCATGAATTCCAATAGTTTTTTATTTCATTGTCTGTTCTACCTGGTAAGTGGCTTGCAATGTGAGCCCATCTGCATAATGTAAGTAATAATCACTTAAGTATGAATTAAGTTTTCTGTTTAAAATTAAGATTAAACATTTATCTTTGTAATTAAGATGCTTAAATAAAAATGAATCGTAATTTGCAAGCATATTAGAGAAAAACATGGTTAGAAGAATTTGGTTGGCTGAGATATATGCAAACACTAAAAATGGAATAGTAAATTTCAACTGACAAAATTGCCACCTTAACTTCCTCAAAACTATAGCTTTGAGGTTGATTGCCCCTATTCTTATGTTTTGTTATTTTTCAATATTGAGTTAGTATATATTGACAAATCTAAATTAGTACGAGAGCTAGACCTCGAGAAAAACACTTTCTTATGTCTCAAACCTTCGCCAACAGACCAATTCCTGATCAACTTGTGGAGATCAGGTGTAACCTAATATCGATACTTCTTAATCAAAATCTTGAAAATTTCAAGTACGTGTTAATATATAAAACTCAACTCAGCCCAACAATATTTTGGCTGCTTCAACTAGGAAAAGTACAGAACATTGGACATATATAAAAAGCAAGAAACTGATCATGATTCAAAATGCTTAATTGGTAAAGGTAGTGTGAATAGTAGTGTGTGATTCAAACCTGTTGCCAACAACACCATGAAGACTTATAATTAACTTCTCTTCCTCAGGTGTAAATCTTCCTCTTCTAATATCAGGCCTCAAATAATTTATCCATCGCAATCGACAACTCTTACCACATCTTTGAAGCCCTGCAAAATCATAAGCAAAAGATGATAAAAAAAAATTCATTTCCAAAATCTAAAGCAAGAATCAGAATAAGAGTAATAAGAGAGTGCAGTGCAGATACCAGCTTTTTCTGGAACTTCACTCCAGCATCCATATCCATGAGTAGTAATGTATCTAATGAGTTTCTCATCTTCCTCAGGAGACCAAAGTCCTCTCTTAACCTTCTGTTGATTGCAGCATGAATGATGACCCATCTTTCTTCTTCTTCTTCTTCTTTTCCTGTCTCTTTTCTCTTTACTAAATTGTACCTTGGATCATTCACCACCCTTTTAATATATATATTTATTACCTTGATATCATGAGTGTGCAAGTGCAATACAATACAATAGTTACCTTACCTCTCTCTTTCTCTCTCTTTTAAAACTACTGAGGGAACTGAAACCGACATTTACAACCTGCATGTGGGACCTATATCTTCATCTAACCCTAAAGTGACGTTCTATCAACTTTATTCTAGCTATTATAGTGTTACCATTTTCTACGTACATGTGTAGTAGTATTATATTACGTAACAAAATTGAGTTTTATTACCACAACAAGACCCTACAAAGTCACAGAATATACATAAAAAGTGGAGATGAAAAAAGAAAGAAAATAAAGAAGGAGTATTGTTGTTGGTTGTTTCCTGTCTGCAAACTATATATTCAACAACGTCATTATGCATCATGAGTGGATATATTTACTAGCTACGTGTGAAAGAGATAGGAAACATTTATTTATCCACAAATTTAGTAAGTTACTGCATTTCATCTATCTTCTTCTTGTGCACTTTTTTTAAATTAAATTAAAAAAAGAAAAAGAAAATGTTTGGTGTACACTTAATTGGATGTATACAATTTGAATATGCGAAGGAAAATATAAGATATATAAGTATCATCGACAAAATAAACTAAGTTTAAATATAATATATAAGTATCATTGAGAAAAAAACTAGTTTATATATCTTAAACTAGTTTAAATATAAGATATATAGGTATCATTGAGAAAAAAAAAATAGTTCTTTTTTATTTAAGATGAGAGTATTAGGAATACTCCAACTTAATTATAAAAATTAACAATTACAAAAAGTCATAAGGATAACTGGACCATTCATAGTAATTACATCTAACTTTAATCTTAGAAACTAAAGCTAAACATCACCAAGATAAAACTAAAATTCTCTGAAAAATTACTTCTGGATTACAAATCTCGTCGTCGAAAATTATTCGATTCCTAGAATGCCAAAGACACCAACAAATGGCAAACCACACAACAGAAACATGTTGAATAGAACTAACTCACCTCATACGAACAAATCATGACATTAAGAAGTTATTGCATTCGTCTTCAAAAAACCACTTTAGACCCAACCAATTAAAGATTAGCTTCCAGATCTACTTTGCTTTACGACACCCGAAAAAATGTGATTTATTATGTAACTGTAATTTATTTATGATGTGACTTGTAATGTTAAATTTGCCACTGTTTCTAATTTCATTTCAAATTTTATCTTTTATTTTTTATTAGTGAGGTTGAAAGGATCAAACACAAATTTTTTTTAATGTTTGGTATCTCTTGTGGTTTTATCGACCACTTTTTTACCCTTGTCTTTTAACACTTTTCTTTGTTTATATTATTGTGAAATTGATGTAAAAAAAAAGTATAAATGGTTTCTTTATTAAAAAAACAGTGAAGTGTGAAAGAGAAAAGTGAAAAAGGAAAGAAGATTTAAAGTGGTATAAAACTTTAGATTTTTTATTCAATTACATATTAAAGAACAATGTTTACAATTGAATCTCTTTCTCCGCTAATTAAAGTTATATAGGAGTGAAAACTACTATGCTATTTTTAAGAAAACTAAAGTCCTAGCTTTCAACTAACATATATTAATCAAATGTGATAACAGACTAGTCCATTTTGACATGCTAACTATCTAGCATATTTCGACAGCCAAACTACCTCATTGATTTCGACAGAGTTTGATCCAACACTAGCTTATAACCCATAAGCTACAAATTTTCACGTTGGAACAAAACTCAAAACCATAAAATAAACTAGTTGTCATCATGTAGTTTTATGAGTTGCATACAGTGGAAGAACTTGAAAATTGGCAATGTCTTGGTGATCATATCATCAACATTGTCATCACTTGAAATCTTCAGCAATTAGACTTATCCACACTCGATTATCTCTTTGATGAAATGCAGCGTAACATCAATGTGTTTGGTTCTCTCATGATAGGTTGAATTCTCAGACATGTGTATGGCGTTTTGCTTATCACATTTAACAATGATTGTTTAACCTTGAAGTTTCAGCTTCTTAGCAAAACCTTGAAGCCACAATGCCTCTTTCACAACTTCAGTGAGTGCAATGTATTTTGCTTCAGTTATTGATAGGGCAATAACCTTTTGAAGTGTTACTTTCTAACTGATTGATGTGTCAAACATGGTGAAAACATATCCATAAAGAGATTTGTTAGAATCCATACAATCTTCATAATCAAAGTCGAAAAATCCTTCAATTTCAACTTTGTTATCACCTCTGCATCCACCATTATCAGAATTATGCTCAGAGATCCATTTGTGTACCTTATAATCCACTTTATGATTTCTAGTGCGCCTTTCCAATGTTGGCCATATACTTGCTTACAAGAATCACTACATATGATATGTCTGACCTAGTGCATACCATATCATACATCAAAGAACCTACTATGTTAGCATATGATATGCTACTCATATAAGCTATTTCGACCTCAATACGATGACTTTGAGTTGTACTCGGGTTGAACTAAGGATTTTTCAGAGTCTCAACAGGCTTTGAATTTGACATACCAAGCTTGTATAGAATCTTTTGTATGTATGTCTCTTGATATAAGCATAATCTCAAATGTTGTCTGTCTCTTAGATTGTCAATCTCAACGATTTTGGTGCCAATACCAAGATCTTTCGTCTTGAACTCATGTTCAAGTTTAGAGTTTACCCTTAATACATCTTCGATATTGTCGTTGGCTATGAGGATATCATCCACATACAACAACAAAATCACAAGTGAACTTTCAGGTTGAAATCTGAAGAAAACACTTTGGTCAAATTGACTCCTAATGAAACCTATGTGTACCATGAACCTATCAAATCTCTTATTACATTGCCTATGAGATTACTTCAGGTCATATAATGACCTATTCAACTTACATACATAATATTCCTCGACCTTTTCTTCATACCCTTCAGGTTGTTTCATAAGAATTGTTTCATCTAGGTCACCATACAAGAAATCAGTTTTCACATTCATTTGTTCAAGTTATAGGTCGAACTTTTTCACCATGGATAACAACATTCTAATGGATATGTGATTCACAACAGGAGAAAACACATCATTAAAGTCGACTCCTTCTTTTTGAGTTAACCCTCTAGCGGCCAACCTTGTCTCGTATGCCTTCGACATCACTCCTTCGATTCCTTTCTTCACAGTGAATAGTCACTTACAACTGATTAATTTAGCCCTTGTGGGTCTCCTTATCATCTCTCAGGTGTTGTTATCATGAAGATATTTCATCTCATCTTCCATGGCTCTAAGCCATTAAGTACTGTCACAACTCCTCATAACTTCTCTATAGTCTCTAGGCTCTTCTTCCTGAACCTCACTTGCAGAGATTAAGGAAAAAGCTATGACATCTGCATAAACAGGTGTCTGAGGTGGCTTGACAACTATTCTCTACATGTCTCTTGTCAACAGGTAGTCATTATCAGTCTCCTCATATTTATCAACAACTTTTTCTTCTTATTCGACTTCATGTGGGTCATGTAATTCAATATCACTATGATCCACATCGACATGAATCCCTTCATGTTCTTACTCTTCATTAGAGATCTTCGCATTTTGACCAGCGTCATCAGTTTTCTTGAACGCTATTTCCGCTTCATTGACCTGGTTCTAGGAACCACCACTTATAGGCTTTAACTCCTCCAGGATACCCAAGAAATATGCACCTCAGAGCTTTGGGTTCGAATTTGTATTGCTTAATGTGAGCATATGCTAGACAACTAGATACTCTAAGTCTGTCAAGATTAGGTAGATGTCCCAAACAAACTTCTTCAATTGTATTCATCCCATAGGAAGTCAAGGGACACCTATATATCAGGTATGTTGCAGTCACTGCAGTCTCAACCGAAAATACCTTTTTGAATCCAACACTAACCAATATACATCTAACCCTTTTAAGGATAGTTCGATTGAACCTTTCAGCCATATCGTTTTTCTAAGGAGTACCTGCCACAATCTTGTGCCTACTAATACCTGCCACAATCTTATGTCCATCATTTTGAGTTTGTTGTAAATAATGTATTTTGATATATATAAATATAATGGTCCTATTACATATATATATATATATATATATATATATATATATATATATATATATATATATATATATATATATATATATATATATATATAATGTTTGTGTGTGTTATGTGTAAAAAATACATGTTAAAAAATTATATTTAAGAAATTAAGGGATTTTTCATCGGTTGGAACTCCCAACTGAGGTAAATATTTACTTTTCACGTAGGATATTAAAAGCAACTGATAGGATTGTTGTTGGGAATCGAACATATGACCAGCGCCATTTTCCCCTCGGTTGGCAGTTCAATCAAGGATAAAAGTGGTGATATTTCTATAACCTCTTTGTTATTTCACCCATCAAACCGAGGTAAAACTCATTTTTAACCAATGTAAAAGCACGTATTCATAGTTGTGACTTGTAACGCCCTTTTATTTAATTAATTATTTAATTAAATATAATCTTATTGTGTTATGATGATTTACATTGATTTGTATATTTGAGTTGATATAAGTTGATTTCTGAAATATCGGAAATGTTATGTTGATGTTCGATGTTGGTTTGAGTTGGATTAATTAAATAAGTTGATTAAAATTGTGGAAAATGATGTTGAATATTTTCCGGCTTATAGTTGAATATGTTGATTGGGTTGTTTGGTCGATTTATTCGATAGTCGGTAATTAATCAATTAAGTCGGGAGAAAGTAATTATTCGTGAATTATTATTCGGTTGATTTTGTGTTGCGATGAATTAAGTCTTTAAGTTGGAATATTAATTCGGAAAGTCGTAGGAATAATATTAGAATTAATATTATAATTGTAGGAGATTGTTGGATTAAGTGGGCTTATAAATCGTGTTGGAACTAGTAAATTTAGGGGTGTATGACTTAGGCCCATTAGTTGTTATATTAGATTAACAATATTTTAATAAAGAAAGAAAAGAAGAATTATTTAGGTTGAGAAGTATCAATAAGAAGAGGAAGATCGTGAGAATAGAAGAACGAGGAAAAGTTGGAGAAAGTGGTTGCGAGAATTGTTGTCATCGGAAGAGTCGATCGGAGATTAGAGAAGCCATCAATTTAAGGTAAGGGTGGGTTCGATCTTTATAACCGGATATAATAATTGGTACTAGGATTGGGTAGTTGTGTGTTGTTGTGATTTATTTGATGTCGATTTATGTGATAATGTTTTCTCATGTGATTGTTGATTTTTTGTTGATGGTTACGTTATTATTAAGTTGAATTGTTTCCTTGATTTTTCCGAATGTTGATTGTTGGAGTATTGCTATGAAACCGTGAATTTCTGGAAAATTGAGTTCTGGGATGAAAACCCCAAATTACAGAGGTATGGGTGACGCAGGTCACCCAGAACGAAGAAAACAGATGACGGAGGCCACATAGCTAGATGGCCCACACTATCTGGTGTATGGGAGAGGATGGCGAATGACATCCATTGTGAGAGGAAAGACATGGCGAACGCCATGTGTGTGAGATGAAGGGTGGAGCATGCCACCCATAGTTTGAGAGAACTGCTTTGTGTTGTTTGTTGTATCACATTAATAACTTAATCCAACAGATATGTTATTTATATTATTTTTTCATGAAAGAACAAGTAATACCATGATAAATAATATGATGATTATAATTATTAAATGACTAATAAGTTAATAAGTAGGAATGATGGTGTAATATAGAAGTTATTTATGTATATCAGGTTTAATACAAACATAATGATTTTTACAGAAAAATAGAACGAAGTCCATATTTTTATGACAGTAGGAATTTATCAGAACATAGCTTTTGACAGAATCTCGTAAAGAGTTCGTATTTTATTGCAAAACGTTAAAACAATATTAGTTTAGTCGATTTAGCCGAGTTAGGAGAAAAAAAGTAGTTGCCTGGAATTTAACGAAAATCGTCAGAGTAAGTTGGTTGGTTTAGTAGGTGATTTCTGTTGTATTGTTTTGTTGAAATGTTGTTGGAAAAGTTGAGTTGCAGGTACATGCTAAATTTGGTAAGTTATTCAAGTTTACGGAGAAATTCTAAGTTGTTCCTGTTGGAGGCTTGATAAGCCAACATTGATTTTTAAGTTGTTCATGTAATATAAGTTGTTTGTGTTGTTGATGTTGTTATGTTTTTTGCGTTGTGAAGTTGTATATGTCATATAGTACATTTGCATATTATGTCGGAGTCGTTGCTCACACTACGTTGGCCTGGATTAGCACTAAGTTGAAAGTTGAAGGCTTATGCCTTGATGCCTCGGTAAATTGAAAATTTTAAGTTAGGAGTTTTACTCCGAATGGCACCACATGTATAACTTAGTCAAGTCGCATTAAAGTTGCATTTTTCGAGTTGTTGTTGATTTGTTGCGTTGGTTGATGTTGTGAAGTGGTGACAGTTGTATGAACTTTATCTATGTATTATTTATCATATTTTGTTTATAACTATCAATATCTCACCCCTTCTATTTGAATGTTACCCCTATGTTGGTAACATGCAGGTAGCTTGAAGGAAGATGGTTATCATTGTTAGTTCGAGTCGGTTTTGATGCTCTGATATGTAACACTTGGGGGGTGAACACTTAGTTATTTTGTTGTTGTTTTAAGTTGTTTCAGTTGAAATAGGTTGTTACAAAGTTGTTTAAGCTGAATAAGATGTTTTACTATGTTTATTTGAATAATTGAGTATTTGCTGCTAGTCATGAAAGTTGCTTTATTTCAAAGTATGGAAAATCTTGTATGATTCATTTGAATAAAAGAGTTATGTAAAAGTGTTTTATGAAATGAAAATGAATATTCTTGAAAGTTGAAATGTGGCATCTTGTTTTTATAATTGAGTTGAATTTTTATTACTCTGATTTTTGTCGATAATTGTCGGGTAGAAATGGGGTGTTACATGACCTCTATCAATTGAATCACGTATGTCTTAGGTGGACATCAAAAGAAACTCTTGCACTGCGCCATCCCTTATACTAGCGTGCCCATGCTGAAACATTTTCATATATGTCTTGTCAGGATGATATATTCTTGTTGTCGAGTTCAAGTGTGAGTGATATGTGTCATTGTTGGAAATCCCCTAAAACCTATGGAGAATTTTAATCAATCTTGATGAACAAGATTGTTGCGCAGCGATAATGAAAAGAAAATTTAGAAGAGAAAAATAGGATTTAAGGTTTAGGGTTTAAAGAGGAAGAAGAAAAGATGAATATCTGCAGAGAAACTCTCTGCCCACAAACTGTGAAAATCATTTTATTTCACTTTGCAACTTCAAATCTGTGAATTCAACATTGTAATACAAAATAAGGGTTTCTCCATATTTATAGATTTAGGTTATCTTGGACTTCCGGCTAAAAGCCCAAAACTATAAAAGTCCAAAATATCTAATTTAGCTAACATTACTAAAATAGACATTTCAACACATCCTTGTTTCTTTCGAGCAATCAGCTTCGACACAAGGAATTACAATTTAACACACCACCTAATTCATTATGTCTAAGCTATCTACATTCATCATAGACCTTAGCTTCTTGAACACTTTGACATGCACTTCCTTCTGTAACCCCCAGTTTATTTATTTAATTATTTAATTTAAATAATTGGAAAAAAATTGTATGTTGTGTGAATTGTGAAGTTTGGTGGTGTGTTGAGTGAAGGGATGATGTTATTTTAATTTATATAAGTTTAAATAATTTATATTATATTGAAATAAATATTGGAATATTAAGTGAAATGGTAGGTTGGTAATTGGACGAAGGAATAGTGAAGGCAAGATGGGAATTCCATATTAGGGGTCCAAGGGTAATGTTTGGAATTTGGAAAAGGGGAAGTCAGTTCTCGTAGAAACTGATAGTAGAAATTCTAAGAAGAGCGTGAAGAAGAGAGAAGAGGAGAAAGGCTAGAGGCAAGGATTTTGTGAGAAAGAAAGAGATTTTTCATCGAATTAAGGTAATGGTGGAATCTCTTTCATCTTTTAAGGGTATTATGATATGAATGTTAGGGTAGATGTCCTTAGGCATGTTAGTTAGAATTTTATGGAAAAACCTAGGATTTAATGAGTAGATTTTAAGGGATGATTGATGAATTAATGTGTTTTGTGCGTTGTAAATGATGTATGTGTTTTAGTTATAGGTTCTATACTTAAATTTGTGATTAAAAATGGTGAAAGACAGGTTTGTGAGTGAAAAATTGTAGTAGGAGTTTTGCTATTATTGCAGGGGTTTTCTGTCAAATTTGTCTTGCCCGCATAGCAAGAAGTTGCTCGCTTAGGGAGCAATTAAGAATTTGAACTTTCCCCAACCCGGGAGCAGGTCGTTTAGCGATCAAGGGGGGCGCCTAACGAGACCTAGAAGGGGAAATATATTTTTAATTCATTAAAATTCATGAAAATTATGTTTTATGTTTTAGGAAGGTTGGTGTGTTGTTGATGGGGTGTGAGCAGGTTTATAGAGGTTGTATGTGCATTTTGTTAATGTTGAATGTTGTTGTGTAGGACTTGTGACTGCATGGTGTATGTTTATTTGTGTATGTGTTGTTGATTTAAAATTGATAAAATGAGCATAAATATGTATGAAGTGTGGTTGTTGTTGTTGCATATTGTTGTCGTTCTTGCATGTTGTCGTTGTTGGTGAGGGGATTGGGTTCAATCACGGTGTAGGGTGTGATCATGAAATAGGGGTTACACTGGACCATGAAATAGGGGTCGAGGGTGTAATCATGAAAGAGGGGTTGCACTGGACCTTGGAAAAGGGATCGAGAGTTTCGACGAGAACTGGATCATGAAATAAGGATCGATTCTTTGTACCACATGCATTGAGTCTATGGTTGAGTCTCATTTGCATGCATTGTTGTTGATGTATATAGTGTGGATGTATATGTTGTTGATGTGTTTGTTGTAGATGTGTGGATGGGTTGTGATTCTTGTCATGATAAGTACGTTGTTGTTGTACTTATGTGATATATGCCTTATATTTATATAATTTTTCTCTTTTAATTGATTTAAGAATCTCACCCCTTATGTTTGAATGTTACCCCTATGTTGGTAATGTGCAGATACTTAGGAGTAGTTGTGGTCGTGGTGTCCGCTCTGATACGTAACATGGGAGTCGGGAACGTCGTCTTATCTCCTTAGTTATCTTATTATATTTTGTAACATGTTGACGTTGATTTAGATGTTTTCAAAACTATTTCCTATTTTAAGGATATCGCTAAAGTTTGGTTTTTTCCGCTATTTAATTTGAATAATTTTCTATTTCATGTTATGTATCAAATTTTAAGAGCATGTTTGATGTTGATTGAAAGTAGCACCTTGAATTAAAAATGATGTTTTACTCTAATATTTTCCTATTTTATTTATTAAAAAAGGGAAAATTCGGGGTGTTATAATTGGTATCAGAACCTGGTTGGTTCGTCCGACCAAGTCGTCGAGTTGTTGTCGTTGTCGTAGTTGAGGTATGTGATAGTCGGTCGTTGTTTGTATAGTAGTTTTGACCATTGTTTCTTGTTGATGTTGCTTAGAAGTTGATAATGGTTGGAAGGAACGATGTTGCACTTGTTGCCGCTATGCAGGCTATGGCTCAAGCTATGCATAATCTACTGAATGCTGGGAACAATGAGAATGATGAATTCTAAAAGAACAATCTGCCTAGTTTCAAGGGAAAGCATGACCCAGATGGGGCGCAAGAGTGGATCAAGAAGATCAAGAGGATCTTTCGGGTGATGGAATATTCGGAGGCGTAAAAGGTGCGGTTGGGTTCTCACAAGCTAGTAGGATAAGTTGATGATTGGTGGGTCGGTACTCAGCAACGATTTGAAGTGTCAAGTTAGGCGATCACTTGGGTTGTGTTTAAGAGGGAGTTTTTGAGGAAATATATTCCTGAAGATGTTCGAGGTAAGAAAGAGATAGAGTTTCTGGAATTGAAGCAAGATAGCATGTCAGTGGTAGAGTATGTTACTAAGTTTATAGATTTTGCCAAGTTCTATCAGCATTACAGTGAGGCGACTGTTGAGTTCTCGAAGTGTGTGAAATTAGAGAATGATTTGAGGCCTGAGATCAAACAGGCGATTGTCTATCAAAGGATCAGAAGATTTCTAAATTTGGTTTACTGTTGTAGGATCTTTGAGGAAGATAGAAGGGCTCTATTAGAGCATTTTAAAGGTTTGGCTGAGAGGAGAGGAAAGCAACAGATGCATCGTGGGAAGCCTTATGCAGCTCCGACTGATAAAGGTAAGCAGAGAATTGTTGATGGAAATAAGCCAAGTGGGGGAGGAGCTTTCGTTCCTATCAAGTGTTACAAATGTGGTGAGTTGGGTGATTGTGTTAGTGAATGTACAAGTGACGTGAAAAAGTGCTTCAAATATGGACAAATAACTATTACTCCTTTCATCAAAGAAACAACGAGACCTAATCTTTTCACACAATCAACAACAATAAAACAGTGTGTTGCACCAGTATCAATCATAGCAATCAAATGCGTATCATTAATGTAGAAAATACCTTTCATTAGTCGATCCTCAATGGAAGTCTGAGTTCCTGTCAAAGCAAACACTTTCCCTTCAGTTGAAGCTTTCTTTGGCTTTGAACAATGAGTGATGATATGGCCTTGCTCTCCAGTTAAGGGATCGGTCACTACTTCTCTGGTTTGTTTGAAGTGTCCTTTATCTATTTATGGTAAGGACTTTAGTGTCAATCTCAATTTTTTGCCGTTGGAGGGTCTTGATGTGATTTTGGGAATGAACTGGTTGGAGTCCAACCATGTTCGTATCAACTGTTACAATAAGATCGTGTGATTCCTTGCTCCGGAAGAAGAGAATGAAGAGGGTTACTTATCTTCTAGATAGTTGAGGGAGTTTTTGGATGAAGAAACTCAAGTGTTGGCTTTGTTTGCATCCTTGGTGGTTGAGAACGATTCTGTGATGAATGAGTTGCAAGTGGTGAGAGAGTTTCCAGAAGTATTCTCGGATGATATTGTTTATGTACCTCCGAAATGGGAAGTAGAGTTTAGTATTGATCTTGTACCATGTACTAGACCTATTTCTATTGCTATGTATCACATGTCGGCGTTAGAGCTATCGGAGTTGAAGAAACAGTTGGAAGAGTTGTTAGAAAAGAAGTTCGTAAGACCAATTATGTCACCTTGGGGAGCTCTATTGTTGTTGGTAAAGAAGAAAGATGGAATTATGAGATTGTGCATTGATTACAGATAGTTGAATAAAGTGACGATCAAGAACAAGTATCCACTTCCGAGAGTAGATGACTTGATGGATCAGTTGGTGGGTGCTCGAGTATTTAGCAAGATTGCCTTGCGGTCGGTTATCATCGGATACGTGTAAAGGATGAGGATATTCAGAAGACAACTTTTAGGACTTGGTATGGACATTATGAATATATGGTGATGTCGTTTGAAGTTACTAATGCACCTGGAGTATTTATGGAGTATATGAATCATACTTTCCATGAGTACTTGGATCAATTTGTGGTTGTTTTCATAGATGATATTTTGATTTACTCTTAGTCAGAAGAAGAATGTGCGGAACATCTAGGGATTGTATTACAAGTGTTGAAGGATAAGAAGCTTTGTGCGAAGTTATCTTAGTGTGGGTTCTGGATGAAAGAGGTGAGTTTTCTTGGACATGTCATTTCAAGTAATGGTGTTGCAGTGGATCCATCCAAGGTAGATGTTGTAACACCCCATTTATACCCGGCAATTTTTTTGAAAATCATAGTAGGAAAAATTCAATCATCAAGTAAGCAAATAGGATGCCACATTTAACCTTTAAAACACTGTTTTAATTAATCAATTAATAACACCTTGATGCATAACACCTTCAATTTCGGATGAAACTATAACAACGTCTTTTATTCATTTTTAAAACCAAAATAACTTTTTTACAACTATGCAGCGGATTCTCAATTATTCAACTAAACATAGTACAACATCTTTTTCAACTTAACAACTTAGTAGAAATATGTTTCTAATGAAAACAACTTGAAACAACAACGACTAGATCAAATACAACATTAAAGCAACTAAGCATTTATCCCCTCGAGTGTTACGTATCAAAGCATCAACACTGACTCGAACTAACAAAGATTATAATCTTCCTTCAAACTAACTTGCACGTTACCAACATAGGGGTAGCATTCAAACAGAAGGGGTGAGATATCGAATTTTATAAACGAAGTATGATAAATAATACATAGATATGAATCATACAATTATCGCCACTTCACATCAACAACAACAACTTAACAATCAATCAAATTTTATCAACTTACTTTATCAACTCATTACACATATCAACATTTACTACATAATCAATATAGTCTACTCCATGACCTATTCGTTAGAAACACATAATCCACTTAAACAACTTAATCAAATTAATCAACATAAACACTTCCTCAACTTAATCAACATGAACCACTTAATCAACTTGAACAACATAAACAACTTCTTCAACTTCAACAAACATAAGCAACATCAATAATGCAACACAAGATGCGACTCGACAATACATATGCATGTGGTACCATCGGAGTAAAACTCTCAACTTAAAATACACCAGGTTATAGAGGTATCTGCAAGGCATAAGCTTTCAACTTAATAACTTTGCCAATTTACCGAGGCAATCAAGGCATAAGCCTTTAACTTTCAACTTAGTTCCAATCCAGGCCAACGTGGTGTGAGAAACGGCTCCGACATAATATGAAAATGAACTATATGACATATATGACTTCACAACATAAACAACATACCAACATCAGCACCATAAACAACTTATTAAACATGGGCTATCAAGCCTACAACTTACAATTGTCCGAAAATTGGAACGAACTACAATACTCAACTGTACCAGCAAGCCAACTTTTCCGACATAATTTCAACAAAATAAACCCACAAAAATCACCTACTAAACCATCCGACTTACCCCGACAAATTTAGTTAAATTCCGGACAACTAAGTTTTTCGCCTAATTCGGCTAAACCGGCAATGTTTCAGCTTCTACTATTAATATTAATTCTTTACGAAAATTTTGTCAAAAACATATTATCTAATACAATATTACTGTTAATTATATCTTACCGTCAAGGAAATTTTACAAAGTTCATGTTTTTCTGCAAAAAAATCAGAATAATACTGATGCTGCCAAACCCAATTAATCTACTATAGTATCCCCCTAAACATCGTATTTAATTAACATCAAATTTTGGTTTTAATAAAATTCTAATTTATTTACTTAATAAATATAAGCATACTAAATGTTGTATAATGTTTAAAAGAGTTTTCATAAATAAATAAAACTACATAAAACTAACTGAATTGGATTAGCTAATTTAGAGTATGTATTAAAGAAAATTGAAGTGACCTCCTACTACAGGGTGGCTTGCGCCACCCTAGGCCTACAAACATGTAGCCATCGCCACATCTCTTCACATGGTGGCCACCAAATGTGGTTGGCACCATATCTATATGGCTTGCGCCATATACACCTAAGTGAGCATGGCTCCTGCCACCTACCATAATGGCACATGCCACATCCCTCTTTTCTCATCTTTAGATGACTTGTGTCACCCGTACAGTTGGGTACAGTATCATCGTCCCCAAAATTTAATTTTCCAGAAAATCGTATAAACTCAACAACTTCATAAAAATTCTTTTAGCAATAAAATCTCAGTAAATCAACCAATTCACTTCTTATACAGAATCGATCAACAAAATATTAACGACAACACCGTATAAGAATCGACATCAACATGAAACAAATCATGGCAACACACAACTACCCAATCTCAATTTCTATGTATCGATTATCATAACCCGATTATAAAATTCGAACCCCACCCTTACCTTAAATTGATGGCCGCTCAAATCTCCAATCGACTCTTTCGACTCGTTCTGACAGCAATAATTCTCGTAACTGCTTTCTCCCACTTTTCCTCGTTCTTCTTTTCTCACGTTCTTTATCTTCTTTCGCATGATGAAATTGACATATTTTATCCCAATTAGTATTGTCTTTTCATTACAGAGGTTTACCGATATTTATATTTGTATGATTGTAAAGTTGGATGGGATTTCGTTGAGCATTATGTCAGATAGAAATCTGAGATTCACTTCTAGATTTTGGAAGAGTTTGCAAGAGGCTTTGGGCTCAAAGTTGAGGTTGAGCTTCGCTTATCATCTGCAGACCGATGTGCAGACATAAAGGACTATACAATCTTTAGAAGATTTGTTGAGAGCTTATGTACTTGAACAAGGAGGTGTTTGGGATAATCATTTATCGTTGATTGGGTTCACTTACAATAATAATTATCATTCCAATATTGGAATGACACCTTTTGAAGCATTGTATGATAGAAGGTTTCGAACACCTTTGTGTTGGCATGAATCAGGTGAGATTATAGTACTTGGACCTGAGATTGTTCAACAAACCACTGAGATAGTGAAGTTGATTCAAGAGAATATGAAAAATTCATAATGTAGACAGAAGAGTTATCACGATAAGAGAAGGAAGGATCTTGAATTTCAAGAGGGAGACCGTGTATTTTTTAGAGTTACTCCGGTAACGGGAGTTGGACGTGATTTGAAGCCGAAGAAGCTTACTCCTAAATTCATTGGTCCGAATCAGATTTCGACAAGAGTTGGGTCAGTTGCTTATAGAGTGGCATTGTTGTCGCAGTTGTCAAATTTGCATGATATATTCCATGTTTCGCACCTTCAGAAGTATGTTTCGGATCTATCACATGTGATACTGATGTATGAGGAGGAAGTAAGGGATAACCTTACGGTTGAGGCTTTAGCTGAGTGTATCGATGATCGCGAAGTGAAGCAGTTGAGATGCAAGGAGATTGTCCTCGTGAAGGTGGTATGGGGAGGTGCTTCCGGTGGGAACATGACTTGGGAATTGGATAGTAAGATGCGGGAGTCTTATCCGAATCTATTTATGACAGGTAATTTTCGAGGACGAAAATATTCAAGTGGGGGAGAGTTGTAACTCCCTGGTTTATTTATTTAATTATTTAATTTAAATAATTGGAAAAAATTTGTGTGTTGTGTGAATTATGAAGTTTGGTGTTATGTTGAGTGAATGGATGATGTTATTTTAATTTATATAAGTTTAAATCATTTATATTATATTGAAATAAATATTGGAATATTAAGTGAAAGGATAGGTTGGTAATTGGATGAAGGAATAGTGAGGGCAAGATGGGGACTCCATATTAGGGGTCCAAGGGTTATGTTGGGAATTTGGAAAAGGGGAAGTCAGTTCTCGTAGAAACTGATCATGGAAATTCTGAGAAGAGCGTGAAGAAAAGAGAGGATGAGAAAGGCTAGAGGCAAGGATTTTGTGAGAAAGAAAGATATTTTTCATTGAATTAAGGTAAGGGTGGAATCTCTTTCATTTTTTAAGGGTATTATGATATGAATGTTAGGATAGATGTATTTAGGTATGTTAGTTGGGGTTTTATGGGAAAACCTAGGATTTGATGAGTATATTTTGAGGGATTATTGATGAATTGATGTGTGTTGTGCATTGTAAAGGATGTATGTGTAATAGTTATAGGTTTTATACTGAAATTTGTGATTAAAAATGGTGAAAGGTGGGTTTTTGAGTGAAAAATCGTAGCAGGAGTTTTGCTGTCATCGCCTGGTTTTTCTGTCAAACTTGTCTTGCCCGTTTAGCGAGCAGTTAAAAATGTGAACTTTTCCCAACCCGAGAGGAGGCCTCTTAGCGAGCAAGGGAGACACTTAGCGAGACCTGGAAGGGAAAAAATGTGTTTTAAATTAATTAAAATTCGTGAAAATTGTGTTTTATGTTTTAGGAAGGTTGGTGTGTTGTTGATGGGGTGTGAGCAGGTTTATAGAGGTTGGATGTGCATTTTATTAATGTTGAATGTTGTTGTGTTGGACTTGTGAATATATGGTGTATGTTTAGTTGTGTATGTGTTGTTGATTTAAAACCGTTAGAATGAGCATAAATATGCATGAAGTGTGGTTGTTATTGCATATTATCGTTGTTGTTGCATGTTGTCGTTGTTGGTGAGGTGATTGGGTTCAATCATGGTGTAGGGTGTGATCATGAAATAGGGGTCACACTGGACCATGAAATCAGGGTCGAGAGTGTAATCATGAAAGAGGGGTTGCTCTGGACCATGGAAAAGGGATCGAGAGTTCCAACGGGAAATGGATCATGAAATAGGGATCGATTCTTGGTACCACATGCATTGAGTCTATGGTTGAGTCTCATTTTCATGCATTATTGTTTATGTATATGGTGTGGATGTATATGTTGTTGATGTGTTTGTTGTAGATGTGTGGATGGGTTGTGATTCTTGTCGTAATGAGTATCTTGCTATTGTACTTATATAATATATGTCTTATATTTATATCAGTTTTCTCTTATAATTGATTTAAGAATCTCACCCCTTCTATTTGAATGTTACCTGTTGCACCCTAATTTTTGCCCTAAGTTTTCTTCGCTTTTTCATCTACATCTTGCATACAAACAAGATCGCACTAGTTGCACGGTTCTTCTCGGGTTAGGTTTATGCCTCACAGGGGATCACAGTTGTCTTTAAATTAATTTATTTGTTTATGATTATTAACCATTAATTAAAATCCAAAAATATTTTGTTTCCTTTTACTAACCTTTTTTCAGGAAGAGGAACCATTAAAAATGCCAAAAATAGCAGTTTTGCAGCTCGAGTAAAATTTCACAGACAAAAGTCAAAGTTGATCCGCAAATAATTCTAATTTATCTAATCAAGGATTTCCCAAGTTATTTGATTCATTCAAAGGATTTCCAAGGTTCATGTGTTTATTTCCATGCCTTCTTCGACGTACAAAAAGAATCGGGCCACAACAACCAAGCAACCTCATTTGAATAAAATATTCAAATTTTTGCTTGGTTAACCAGTGCAAATTTTGAATATTTTATTCAAATTCAGCACCCTTAGATCATTAGTATAATTGGAATATTCTAGATCCATTGGTTTCTGATTTCTCTACATCACTTTGATCATTTCCTACCATAAACTCTCACTAATTACCACTCTTTTCCATTTCCCACCAAAATTGCAATTACCAATCCTAATTTTAATTACCACAGCAAGCCTCACTCCACCAAATTCCCATACCTAAAGTTTTTAAATAGGACCATAATTTCATTCATTCACCAAGCTTTTGAGAGCCAAAAAATCTCTTGCAAAACATTCTCCCAAAACCAAAAATTCACTAAAGCTCTTTTTATTTCTTTTGAAGTTATCAAGAATTCATATTGAATTCTTGACTAACTTTAGCTAAACCTTCATCCTTTTCTTGTCTTGTTCATCAATTTCAGAAAGATCTAGCTTGATTTGGTCCAATTTGAAGAAGTTTTTTTTTTGGTAATTCATCTCACTCCATAAACCCATATTCACCGTCAACATTAAAGATGTAGATATTTGGTGTCTTTGTTTCTAGATCCTTTGGATCTTTATTTGTTGTTTGACTGCAGGGATTGCACTGTATTTTGGTTTTAAAATTCATGCAAATTCAGATCATGATCATCAAATGTTTGAGAAAACGTTTTAAAATGGATCATGCTGAATTTTCTGCATTTTTCTGCTTCTGGTACAGCGTTAACCGGTTAACCATTTATAGTGCAAATTGGTTAACCAGTTAACCATCTTTAAAACTGCACAGGTTTTTCCTGTGTTAACTGGTTAACCAATTAGTTAACCGGTTAACGCAAGTCAGAATGGTGTTTTTTGGCTTGTTTCAAGCCCCTTTTTGGTTCCTCTTTCTTCTCCTTCTTCCTCCTTTTTATTTTTACCTTGGGAAGCACTTTTAGGAGTGATTTCTCCTTAATTTCAATGAACTTTGGGTGTAGATTAGAGTAGTTAATGTTCATTAATTCAAAACTACCTTTATGTGGATTATTCAATTCATTTAAGTTACTTTGCGTTAGTGATACATTTGCATGCTTGAATCCACTGAGATGAGTGATTGAACTTAAGGATGGAAGAATATCATGAGTGTGGCTCAATTCGGTATTCACCTTTAGTTTTGTGCGGTATTGCATCCGGATAGCGATTTACATATCGTTTATCTCGCATGCATTAGCACTAACATTATGCACCTTAATTGGTGGTGGTCGGTCTCATTTGTAGGTTAATTACTTCGTAAATTACTCGGCGATTGCTTAACATAGACCTAAATTTGTCCCTAATTCGTAATAAAAATCTAATTGGGTACTTTCTCTTTCGTGGACCGGACCTCTTGTTGGTCACGTAATCCCAAAGTGGTTAATCATATTGCATTAAGAATCTAGACTTATGAATGTTTGATGCGTATGTGCTTTGGGTCTCCCAATCCCCTTTCAAATTTCATTGAATTCGATTCGGTTTGCCTTGATTAATCGCTATAGTGTAAGATGCTAAGCGGATCCGTTTGCCTTTCAATTTTTGTTACTCTTTTGGTTGTGGTTGATTAAGTTCATCATACCACTCTTATGTAAATATTATTATACTATTATTATTATTAATATTTTAGATTCTTGCATTTTAATTGCTTTTGCTACTAACATTTAAATTCTTGCACTTTTGTTGCTTCTATTTTATTTTGTTTTCTTATGCTTTATTCATCCATATCATGTTTATTATTTGCTCTTATTATTGTTTTGTTGATTTTCCTTTTGTCCATTTGGACACAAAAACATTAATAAAGGATTAAATTGCTAAAAAACTTGTGACTTTAATTTGTGGACTATTGGTTACTATCCTTGGCTTTGGAATGAAGATTTGGACTTAGATTCTTAGGACACATTTCCTTTTCCTTGACCTTCATGAAGTTGGAACTTGCCTTTATTTGGCCATTTGCTAGCTTATAATGATGAAACTCTTATGCTCGTAATTTTAAGTATCATCAAGTTTGGTTAGATCTTTCTTCCCTTATCTCCTTATTTTCATTTTTTAGGATAGTCCCTTCATCTCCTCCCCTTCTTTAATTTTCAAAATCTTCTCCCTTTTTCAAAGGATTCCTTCTTTTTAAATCATCACCTCTTTAATAAACAAAACCTTGACTTTTGTCAAGTGGCTTTTACTCTTTTTCTTTTCTTTTAAAATCAATGAATCTAATCATGTTGTCCTTAATTCAAAAAAATAAAAAGAATCAAACTTATTCAAGTTGTTTTGTACCTTTGTGATTTTTTGTGTATTTTCTTTTGGGTGCATAAAATCTTCTCATTGTGTAACTTATCCCCTTATTTGTTTCTCTGTTGTGTTTCTTTAGATTTTTGCTTTTAGATTCATTAGGATTTATTCGCCTTTTTTTCCTTTTCCTCTTGGAATAAAATAAAAGCGCGGTGGCGACTCTGTTTACTTTGAGTTAAGTTAACTAATAGGTTACACTCATGATTTTACTGCTACATTACCCCTATGTTGATAACGTGCAGATACTTAGGAGTTGCATGGTATCCGCTCTGATACGTAACATGGGAGTCAGGAATGTCGTTTTATCGCCTTATTTCTCTTATTATATTTTGGAACATGTTGACGTTGATTTAGATGTTTTCAAAACTATTTCCTATTTTAAGGATATCACTAAAGTTTTTTTTTCTGCTGCTTAATTTGAAAACTTTTCCATTTCATGTTATGTATTAAATTTTAAGAGCATTGTTTGATGTTGATTGAAAGTAGCACCTTGAATTAAAAATGATGTTTTACTCTGATATTGTCGTATTTTATTTATTAAAAAAAGGAAAATTTGGGGTGTTACACTTCGTTATGATATCTTCAATTTAATTCTCAATTATGTAGTGGTCCAAGTTCATATTCCCTTATGCTACATTCTCTCGAAGATCATGGAACCTCATTTCGATGAGCTTAGTTTTGCCATGTGTTGTCGGATTCTTCACCAGATTGATAACAGACATGTTGTTGATCTTCATGGTAATTTCTCCACGAATCTTTGATGTAATCTCTTCGACCAGATTCACTATCTGTGTTGCTTGATATGCATAAAGAGAAGCATATATGTACTCTACTTCGCATGATGAAAATGTCACTACTAGCTCATTTATTTGTGTCTTTCGATAGTTGTAATCTGGGCTCAGCTAGATTCGAAGTTGAGTTGCAATCTTGCATCTCAAATCTCTTAAGTATTTTGCCAACATATCTTCTTTGGTGCATCATCAAACCTCTACCACTCTTGTAAAATTTGATGCCAATGAAATATGAGATATTTCCCAAGTGTGACATTTCAAACTCCTCATTCAGGTCACATTTGAAATCTTTGATCTCCTTCTTGCAACTTCCTATTATCAACATATCATCGACATAGAGACATAGTATAAGAAAGTCCTCATTTCTTCTTCTTACATATACTTCATGCTCATTTGTGCACTTCACAAATTCCTTTTCCTTTAAAAATCTATCTATCTTCTTATTCCAAGCTCTTGGAGCTTGTTTAAGTCCATACAAAGCTTTATGCAACCTGTACACCTTTCTTTCTTCACCTTGTTTCACAAACTCAGTTGGTTGAGCAGCATAAACTTCTTCGTCTAAGGGACCATTAAGGAATGCACATTTCATATCCATCTGACATGTGTGCATTGTTCGTGTTCGCTAGACTAACAACTAACCCAATTGTTTCAATCCTAGAAACAGGTACAAAAACTTCATCGAAGACGATTTCTTCCTTCTGAATAAATCCTTTGTAACAAGTTTTGCCTTGTGTCGAGTTACTTCTCCTTTAGTATTCAACTTCACCTTATATACCCACTTCACATCAATTTCCTTCTTTCCATGAGGCAATTCGACAGGTGACCAAGTGTTGTTGACTTCGATTGAATCTAGTTCCTCATTCATTGCTTTCACCCACTTCAAATCTTTCAATTCCTCAGTTGCATTGACAGGTTCGACATCTGCATAGAAACCATAGTGTACCATCTCACCTTCTTTATCAACCACATCATTTGATGTAATCACACATTCTTGCAAACTTGCGGGCATATATCTTGTTCTTTGTGGTATGCTTTAGCATGTTTTACCTCTAACTTCTTCTTGTCGATAATCTATTTTGACTTCACCTGCTAGTTCTTCACATAAGATTCCAACGGAATCTTTCTTAACATTTTCAGTCCAATCCCATTCTTTAAGCTCATATATGATCACATCCCTGTTGATCACAACTTGCTTATTCACTAGGTCAAACAACTTATAACCTCCATTCAAATGATATCCTATCAGAATCTTTGACTATACTTGTCATCAAGCTTTCTTCTCAACTGATATGACACATGTTTGTGTGATATAGATCCAAATACCTTCAAATGACTTAAGCTAGGCTTGACACCAGACCAACATTCTTCTGGTGTGATTCCTTCTACCTTTTTCGTCGGACATCTGTTCAAAATATAAGTTGCAGTTGACATAGCTTCTCTCCATAATTCTTTGGGTAGATGCTTTCCTTTCAACATACTTCTCACCATGTTCATGATGGTTCATTTTTTCCTTTCTGCAATTCCATTATATCGTGGAGTGTAGGGTGGCACCACCTCATGCAAAATCCCTTCTTTTACACATAATGCATCAAAATCTTTTGACACATACTCTCCACCACTATCAGTCCTCAAATTCTTGAGCTTTCGACCACTTTTTCTTTCGACCATAGATTTAAACTTGGAAAGTACCTAAATCACTTAACTTTTCTTATTGATCCGGTAAGTCCACAATTTTTAACTGAAATCATCTATGAATGTTACAAAGTATTTGTTACCTCCAATCGAATCCACCTAGATAGGACCACATACATCAGAGTATATGGCTTCAAGAATTGCCTTCGACCTGCTTCCTGCATCCTTGCTTATATTATTATTGTGTTGTTTCACCTAAATACATTCTTCACGCACTTCGTTTAGAAAGGTGATTTCTGGCAAACCTGAAACCATATTTCTCCTCTTCAAATCTCTGATGTCTTTGAAATTGAGATGACCCGGTCTATATTTCCACATCAATTCATCTTTGTTGGTTGTATTTATAAGCAACTTATGCTCAATCAAATTAAGTTCAATATTGAAGGTTCTATTATGAGACATTAGAGCCTTCAAGATCAACCAACCACTTGCATCGAGAACTTTCATCATCTTGTCTTTAATCGACACCTTGTAGTTCTTTTCGGCCAACTGCCATATACTGAGCAAATTGCTCTTCATGTCTAGTATGTACAACACAATGGAAATTACTGACCTCTTGCCATCTTTCCTCATAATCAGAACGTCGCCAATACCTTCAACTGCTAGAGTATTGTTATTTGCAAATTTCACCATGTTCTTCATCAAGGGCTTCATGTTGATAAACCAATCTTTTCTACCAGTCATGTGTGATGAGCACCCTGAGTCCAAGAACCATTGGTCCTTGAATCTCTCCATCTTTCGTTGTAACCATCAACAACATTTCTTCTTCTTCATGTTTCGCCAGCTTTACGTCACTTTCTTGATTCTTTTGCTTTTCAGGACAATCACTGAAATAATGACCATACTTTTGACAATTGTAACACTTAATGTAACTTATGTCAGGTTTTCGACCACCACCTCTTCCTCTACCTGCAACACCACCTCTTTGGTTTCCTTGGTTCCAAGGTTTTCTTTGATTCGACCAACCTCCTTCTTGTTGATTTTGACCAGAAGAATTGTTGTAGCCTCTTTTACCTTTGTTTCCATTCCAACTTCCTTTGCCCTTCTTTTCTTTTACTGATTGCGCCTGCAAAATTGTATCACTCTTCGACTTGCCTGCATCTCTTTCATCCATTATTTTTTCATGAGATTCAAGAGTCCCTTGAAACTATTCATTTGTAAATATTGACAAATCTTTCGAATCTTCAATGGCTACTACCACGTGGTCAAACCTTGGAGCCAATGATCTCAAAATATTTGAAACAGGTGCTTTAGTCATCAACGTTTCTCCACATGCTTTGATTTGATTCACAAGTTTTGTAACTCTTGTGAATAAATCTGTAATGCTTTCACTTTCTTCCATCTGAAGCAATTCATAGGTTCTCTTGTGAGTTTGTAACCTCACATCTTTCACCTTCTTTGCGCCTCCTAACAACTTCTCCAGAATTTTCCATGCATCTTTTGACCTCTGATTCGATTAGATGACGAAGTAGAAGTGAATTCCGTTATAGGATTTGAAAAAACTTACAATTACATTTAAAAAAAATTGTTAGATTAAATATGAATAGTTAGATGTGACTTATATATATATATATATATATATATATATATATATATATATATATATATATATATATATATATATATATATATATATATATATATATATATATATATATATATATATATATATATATATATATATATATATAACAAATTTAAGTGAAAATATGATATCATTAACTAAATTATAATTCTAAAACTTCTTCTATAAAGTTTTCCGCCAAAATTCTCTTCCATTAATTAACTCATTAATTAATTAATTTTTATTATTATTTGCCAAAAACTTCTCACCATAACTATTTTTACAAATTAATTCATAATAATTGATTATATTTATATTATTTCAATAACTAATTTTGCATTACTATAAATTTGTCTCTCTAATCAATTAATTAAAAATGTTAAATGAAAACTACCACAAAATAAAAGATTATATTAATATTATGATTTTATTTGGTTAATCTAAATATTAAATGTGGGGTTAGTTTATACTACATAGTGGTGTTAGTTTATATTACATATTATGGTGCAAAGTGTGCATTAGAAACATGGGTTAGTAGTTTTCATCTCACTACTTCTTTATCCCACTAAGTTATAACATCATTCATTATTCTAACTTCTATTATAAATAAATCTAAATAAGAATCATTTGATCTAATTGATCATTGCATTTTTAAGTTTAATGATTCTGGTTCTCTAATGAAATTTGGTTAACGCGTTTTTGAAGATAATTATTCTATTTATTTTATTTTGTTTTATAACTGTGTGTTAGAGTTTTCAGACCCATCTCCTATCGTTTTTCAACCAATCATTTTTAAGGATTACATTATTGATAATTTGGTATTTTTTGTTTTTTCAATTTGATTTCATAGATTGTATGACATATTTTTTAAATTTTCTTTTATATATTTATTTAACTTTATTTAATTTTCAATAGAAAGTGTGGCAAATATTATATACAATTTACCAATTAAATTTATAAATTAATTTTATAAAATATTTATTATTAATAATAATTAAATAGTGTATTCACTTGCATCACACGGATAAACGGCTAATATCTCTTATAATTCCAAAACATTATTAAATCTCTCCCAAAATCTCCCAACACAATATGGAATTGTTAATGAACTTATATTTCATATTGTGACATTTTAAACCTTTATTTCATAACTTCTAGTGGAATCATCAAAAGTATATATGAGTGACGGTGTGAGAAGGACAGGAAAATCAGTTTGATGTTTTATGTTTTAAGCAAGCCCAAACTACTAATTATTTTAACTTGATTGTGTCTTGATTTAATTAAGAAGGAATAATGAATTCATTAATGTTGTTGGCATAACGTATACAAGTAACACGATTGACGTCAATTAAAGTTAATAGCCTTATATATGACCTGTAAATTTCAGTTTAATATGTAGATCACACACATTAAGAGTTCTAATTATTATACATTACATTAATAACCAATAAAAGTTATAATCATTGTTGAGCTTGATCTTAACACTTTTCAATAATTTCAACTCTAATAAGACATGTACTGGACCACTAAGACAATCGACTGCTAATTGGTGACTTAAAAGAGAAATTGGGCATGTACATCAACTAGGCTGATGTTTAGACACAAGAGTTTTAGCAACATATTATTCTTTTAATATTAAAATTCATATGAACTTATGGAAAAAATATGTATTCACGATATACATTAATTTTACAGTTTTGTTAAAAATCAGATTGAAAATTTTAAATTATTTATATAATATAAAATAATGATATATTTTTATTGAATGATATTGTAAAAAAAAATACACCGTCAAAATATCTCTATTAAATTTATGAATTTATTAAATTTTGTAGATTTTAAATAAATTTGGTAGAATTTAAATGAATTTTGACGAAAATAAGGTGTTAAAGAGTGTGATATTAACATTATTTTTAATGTATATATTTTTTTAACAAAAGAAAGTTTATAAAATTAGATTTTAGAATTCCTCAATGCATAACTCAAATGTCGTTTACAAAATAGAAAATCATGAAGCGAGACATTTTAACTGTTCTTTTAAAGATTTATTAGTATTTTTGTTGTTAATATTTTTATGAATTTTTTAAAATATAAACAAAAATTATGAAAAATAAATAGTTATTAATAATTGTGTTTTATTCACAAAAATAAGAATTATCACATGATCTCAACTTATTAAAGGATATTCTGTGAACTGTAACACGTGTTTCCGGCAGTTGATGGAGAGGAGGAGGATGTGTATTTGCAAGGCATTTCGATGCTAAAGTGAGGATCGGAATGTAGAAGAGTAAGTACAGAAGGTAAGAGAGAGAATGTTTATGAATACTTAACCCTCTAATGAAAGATGGTATTTATAAAGGACACTCAACGTTGGACCAAGGTCTCCATTGTTGGCTGGATTCTCAGACCCACAATGGAAGACTTCCAGGATCTGCGTGAAAGCAGGGCAGACCTATCACGTGGTTTTCATCCTGGTCCAATTGTCATGTGATCTTCGAAGTATTGGAAGACCAACTATTTACGGAGGACAGTTGGCTACGTGTCCATGGAGGAACACGTACAACGACTATGCAGGATTTGGCCGCTTATATGGGCCTTCTATGACATAACAATGGACTGAGTTGTGCTCGAAGGTAGAACAACTCAAGGTCAAGTCCAGAACATCACATTTTAATAAATAATGTTTTAGGATGCCCTCTAATATAGATATAAGCAATTTCCACTAAATTTAAATCTTAAAAATAGGAATATTTTTAAATATTTTTTTGTTGAAGTGTGAATGTGAAGTGCAATACACACAAATTAATCTCTCTCTCTCTCTCTCTCTCTAAATTTGGTGCTAAAAGGATAAGCTGCATGGCTTTTGTGACTCAGTTTAGTGTGGAGATAAAATGGTAATAAGAAGTACAATGGAATATGTGTTTAGTGTTATATTTATAAAGGCCCTAATAAGGGCGGGAGCTTGGAAACCCCTAGAAGAGACGCCAACCATGTGTCTCCCACTAAGAGGTATTGTCTCACCCCTAAGCACCCTTCACTCGCACAGTTGTTGGAAAAATTGGGAAATAGTGTCTCTTGGTCAGAGAGAAGTCAGGGTCAGTAGCTGGACCACGTACCCCTAGGAAATAAAGATTAAACTGTCCACCATTGACTGGGTAGGCAGTGGCCTTTTTCAAGAAACTCTAGGCCAAAAGCATCTATAAATAATGATCTCATAATAGGAGAAAGACAAATCATAACTTACATACTCAACACCCAAAACTATATGTAACACCCCAAATTCGATTATGAGTAATTGTTGCTTATTTGAGGATATATGATGATTTTGACAATAATTGGTTATGTGGCATGATGCATTGTGGTGAAATTATTTTAATAATATTAATAATAAGAATAATCATGTAGTATTATTCGAATTATGGTTTATTATTTAAAATAATAGAAGTGAGAGTATGGAGGTTATGTTGGTCATTCGGGAGTACAAGAGTATTTTTAGATAATATAAATAATTAGTGTATTTATACTATTATTATTATTATTATTATTATTATTATTATTAAAAATATTGAGGAAAAGGGCAAGGTGGTAATAAAAGAAATATAGTAAGGATAATTTTGAAAATCCCTAAAATGGGATATTTGGTCTAAAGAATGAGAAGAGTAATCACTTCTTCTGACTGATCGTATTTTGTGAAGATTTTGGAGGAAGAGAATGATAGGAAGCCTAGGGTCTTGAAGGATTGCTAGGAATCTTGGAGAAGAGTGTTAAGCTACGGAATTCTCTAAGGTATGGGGAGATTTTCACCTTTTATTATAATTGTATGTTGTTTGGATTATGAATATATTAGGTCTTTGTGGATTTTCGATAATTGTGATGTTTTATGGTGTAGAATGAGTTAGGGATGAATGATTTGATGAAGTATAACGAAATAGGATGTTATGTGTTGTTGTATGTGTAATTGGAGGTTTATTTGATGCATTTTCATACGTGAAAACTGGAAATATTGGGGTTTTTGGGGGTTTGAGTCGTAGCAGGAAATTCTGCATTGGGAGAAAGTTTTTTTTTAGTCCGGGCTTCCTGACACGGCTGTGTCAGGCTACTGACAAACTATTTTTTTTCTGTTTTGGAAAAGTGGCTACAGAGCTCCTGACACGGGCAGTGTCACAGGACACGTGCGGCCGTGTCAGAGCACTGTATTTGGTGATTTTTTACTGTTTGGGATTTTTGGGACGCAGGTGTCTAACACGGGTCGTGTCACAGGACACAGACGACCGTGTCAGGTGTTTAATTTAGTGATTTTTTATACTTTTTCGTGCTGATTTTTGTAGTCGAGTTGATTGTTGATGTATAGATGATAAAACATGATTTTCATATCGATTATTTATGAAATAAAATGAGTGATGTGAGATATCAGTGCCGAATTTTTAGAAAGGTTGAATTGGTTTTATTCTTATAAACGTGATTTCATATTAAATTGATGATTTGTTGTCTTGTTGATGAACGAAGTTGTCTTGTTTCCTTATTGATGAAAGAAGTTGTTTTGTTGTCATGTTGATGAACGAAGTTGTCTTGTTGTCTTATTGATGAAAAAAGTTGTTTTGTTGTCTTGTTGATGAAAGAAGTTGTCTTGTTGTCTTATTGATGAAAGAAGTTTTTTTGTTGTCTTGTTGATAAAAGAAGTTATTTTGTTGTATTGTCGATAAATGAAGTATTGTCGATGTGTTTTCGTGATGAAAGACATGATTATATGATGATTATTGTTGAATACGAAATGAATGATGCACATGTTGATTTTGATGAATTGAGGAGAATTAGCATCATTGCATTTCATAGCATTTTATGATGGGGCTTCTGCCTATTAGTAACTTCAATCCCATTGTGCGAATTGAAGTGATTTGGTGATTATGTTATGCTCCCTTGTGGAGGGTTGATGGTCAGTGTCCTTCGCATGGAGAAAATTGGTACCACATGCATTCCTTGCATTTCATTATAGTTGACATTGCATATGAATGATGTAGATATGATTATGTTGTGAAGATTTTGTTGATGATGCCATGATGTTGTGTTGAGTATTCTGTTTATTTTTCATTCAATATATATTTATAATGAATTGTGATTTCTCACCCTGCTTGCTTGGAAATGTTGCCTCTTTTGTGGGTAACTTGCAGATTGTGGTGCTGGAGGAGGTAGCCTCAAAGTATTCTTATTTATCATTTTAGTAGTAGTTAGGGGTGTCCTACTCTGAGATATGTAACATCGGGTGGGAATACGTTTAAATGATTAAACCTGTGATTACCGAGCAGGATTATTTCTAAGATGTGTAATGACAAATGTGACACCTTTTTATGATGAACTCTGATTTGTTTTAAGTGTACTTACCGCGTACATTATGTTGGGTTAGAAGGGTGTTACACTATACGCTTACATATAGAGTCTCTCACATCACGTGAGCAGGATCTCTAAACCACCATAAACATCACCATATAGGGCTTCTTTCCACCGTGGGTAAGCCCTAACCATTCCCAAATTATTATAAACATATTAAGGTCTCTGAGTACCCCTGGTACCATACATGCATGTACTTTTGACCAGTACAATGTATTTAAGTCGTTCAATTCTATAATTTCATGGTGATTAATGAAGCAAACAATGGATATTATATCTTCTTCTGAACTTTAGTATATCTCAACCTACAATGTAAATTATCAAAGAGTGTTGCTGCAATATCTCATGATTGAGACGAAGAAATTAAAATAGGAGGAAGTGGAACTAATGGTAGATAATAAATAAATAATTAAACTTTCAAAGAATCTTATAGCTCATGGAAGTATCAAACATATTGAAACTAAGTTTCACTTTCTTAGAGATCAAGTAATCAAGTACAACATTACCATAAAATACTATAGAACTGAGGATTAACTGGAAAATATTCTAACCAAACTACTCAAGATTCAAAAATTCAAAGAGATGAAGAGTATACGCAATGTATTAAGTGTAGAGGAATTGAATTAAGATGTGGTGTTAAAGTATAATTCAAGTATAGAAGGTGTTAGTTAACTTACTTTTTATACAAGTAATTACTTAACCAAGTTGGTTAGATTGTTGTGCCTTGCCATAGTTTGTAAACTCTAGTGTTGTATGAATAACTATTTTTTGTTGCCCAATAGGCCCAAATGATAATGCAAGGATAACATGCATGAAGAGGAGGTAAACCTTCTTTGTCCTCGAGACATACAATTCCTCCTTTAGAAGCACTGCTAACCATCTAGATCAATCAAATAGTTGTGTAGTTTATGCCTCGCTCAATACTTTACGCTTGAAACCAATCCTATTATTTAAGAGAGAAAATGCATCATTCACAGGTATTTGAATCCATTTTACCTCTCACATCACTTATCATTCTCTTACTGACTTCGGTGTGAGAATGCTAATGTTGCACATAAACCCCCTCTCCACTGTATCGGATGCTCAAGACCACCATAGAAAGATTTAATTCATCAATAATGAACAATTATGGTTCCACCATGGAACATTAGTGTCATTTGTGGGAATCTAAATCTAATTCTCACTTAATCAGGTCTCCTTAAATTCAAAGATCCAAATATTCTCTTTTAAAAGCTAAAATATATTTCATGATATTCTTCCTCAAATAACATATTCCTTTCCAATAAATCCTTATTCAAATTCATCAACCATGGTGTTATCTAAAGTCACTCACTCAACCATCCAACAGAAAGCTGGTGTTGTTGTTGTTGAAGCTGTCAAAGATCCATTTCTTCCTCCTTAAGCAAAATATGATAAGGTATTAGTAATGTCTCTATCATATCCTTCACAACAAGATTTTGTTCAACCCAGAGTCGGTCAAGGAGTATTCCAGGATTTTTTTGTTTGTCACATCCATGCAACACTTTTATCAAGGCGAACCTTTGCATAAATCTTCACATTTATATGTGATTCTCAAAAAAGAAATTCTTTACGGCCTTCAACTATTGCAGAATAACCTCAGGATGCAAGGAACTATTGACCAACTAAATAACGTGTACAATATATTGCAATGTCAAAATCCGTAATTCATGGTTGAAAAGTTGTTTAGGATTGAAAAGATCCTATATCACATCAATATGAAGAATAACATTGTGAGATAAGCAACCTCCCAAAGAGGTCAGGTTCAGATTCAACACATACACACCCTTAACCACTTTAAGGGAGAAAGTTTGGAAGGAATGATCGAACAGGAAATTCAAAGAGGTCAAGTTCAATAATATATAATTGGTCTAGGAATTTGCCTATATAGATGAGTCCAACTATTGTTGTTTATATAAGAGTCACAACCATATCATGAATGATTTCATCTAGCTAAAGATTGCAATGGAATAAATGATCAAAATGGGAAATTTGGTGAATACACTAGAGATAATAAGACATGATGCAAAATTTGGGAAAGTTCACTAAAGAAAAAGCATTCACCTTAGAGGGAGAAATCTCCTAAGAAAACCATCAATGTTGTTGCCAAATCAAAAGGGGAGGATACCAACAGTGAAGAATAAGAAATACATAAAAAGAAGTTCTAATAGATTTCTTATACCACTGGCGGCATTCCAACACTTACATAAAGAAGAACGAGAGTGTGGCCCCAGGTTCAGATTCAACACGTACACTCCTTTAAACACTTTGAGGGAGAAAGTTTGGAAGGGACGAGCGAACATGAAATTCAAAGAGGTCGGGTTCAATAATATATACTTGGCCTAGGAATCTACTTATATAAGATTCACAACCATATCTTGAATGATTTCATATAGCTAAAGATTGCAATGGAAAGACTGATAAAGAATGGGAAATTGGGTGAATACAGTAGAGATAATAAAATAGGACAGAAAAGTTGGGAAGATTCGCAAAAGAAGAAGAATTCTCCCCATAGGGATAAATATTCTAAGAAAACCATCAATGTTGTTTCCAAATCAAAAGGGAAGGATACCAACAGTGAAAAATAATAAAACCATAAAGGGAAATGCTAATATATTTCTTATATCACTAGTGGTGTTCCAAGAGCAAAGAATCATTCAAAATGGACAATGAAAAATAAGTATGTCGAGCTAATGGTTGTTAGCATGGAGGATAACTCTTCAATTGGGATGCTTGAGAGGCCAATCATCATATTCAATGACGGAAAAAAGTAGGGGGAATCCCGAATGATATTTTTCCTTTAGTTATAACAACCATGATTGTTAATTTCGACGTCTCTCGGTTTCTTATTGATTGCACTAGTTCTTACAACATCGTGTATTCATACTTTTTTGAAAAATAGGGATTAAGGAAAATAAGTTGTTGTCATATGAAGGATTTGGCCTGAAAACCTCCAACAATATAGTAACTCGTCCTTGGGGGTACATTGAGTTGATGATCACCCTAGGAAAGGGACATGATGCTAGAACACTTGACTCTCAATTTCTGGTTGTTCCTTGCAAAAGCGTCTACAAATGCATCATAGGAAAACCCTTCACAATATCTTTGAATGCGGTTGCATACACGATACACCCCAAGCTTAAATATCACAACTTTCATGATGAGCCGATAACTATAAGTGTGACCTGTCCAAGATAAATAGGATATACAAAGCACTACAATAAGACCGTGAGGAAGGTGAATGAAGGGATGTAGAGATTAATGTAGCCTCCTTGATAACACATTTGTGATACATGGTTATTTATCCCCTTGTAGGTAAGGTGGATCATCCTGGCCGGACATGTGCAGGCATATAATCAAATTGAAGTCAAAGCCAACTGTCACATTCCCAGTGGTTAATAAGCAGTGGCTACGCCACTTGGTTAAGTATAAATTGGTCCTTGTGTAAAAGTATTAACATACTATTAAGATGAACAATTATGTTATGATGTACGATGATTAAGCATGGCAACGGGGTAGGTCGGGGTCAGTTTTTACCTCCCCTAAACTCAACCTAGAATCCCTAAACAATCCCCATTCTCCGCCCCAAGCCCAAATGGGGATGGAGAATTAAAACCCCAACCTGTCCCAAATGGGTTCGGGTATCCCTGCCCTACCACCGCCCATTTAATGAAATCAATTTTTTAATAGAAAATTTTATTTTATTTCCAATATCAAATTACATTACATAAACTAAAATAAAATAATTTCAAAAAATTCCATACATACATTTCAAATGTTTTAAATAATAAATGCATATCAAAATGTAAAAACATTCACATTTTTATTATTCTAAATTATCAAAACTAAATAATAATCTACATATTAAAGTGAACAGGCGGGTTCGGGTGGGTACTAGTGTCCCTATTACCCGACTCGTCCCCATATTTTATAATTAGGGAAACCCCAAACCCAAACCTAAACTCAGTTAAATCGGTTTTTCCCCATCAACTTCGGGGCGGATTCAGGTGGGTGCCCATGAGTATGGGTTATGTTGCCATGCCTAACGATGATAATCCACCAAAGAATAAGTAATTTTCCACTAAACTATATTTTTTTCCTTGTGATTATAAAAGGTAATGATCATCCTGGGTGATGTCACAAACAATGTTAACATACAACCAAAATGATCAAAGCCTCATCAAAATGACTCACGGGTACTATTGTAAACTCCATAGATGTCCAACTAAAACAACTAAAGCAACTAAAACCTCATAATGTCTACACAATATCACAAAGAAAACATATAAGAAAGTGGCAAGTACTAGATCACCCCTTTCTTGGTAGCTAGCCCTTATAAAGGAAGTGTTGAGCCTATTATACATTGAACTCGAAAAATGTATTCACCCAGGGTCAGGGAAGGGGTTTCTTAAGGGAAATTTTGATCTAAAATGTAGTGGAAATTAAAAATTTCCCTTTAATGATCCTTACGAATGATCATGATCAGTGATAGAACGGTTACCTCTTATGGTGATTAAACCTCTTAGTCTGAATCAAATGAGTGATCACGAGCGATGTACGATGAACAGTGCATATACTCAGTCCACGCTGTAACACGGTGGAGAACTGACTTTAGTTATGTTGCGGATAGCAAGAGTCGCCACCGACTTTTATTTTATCCAAAAAAGGAAAGGATATAAAAGAACAGGAAAGACCTTAAGAGATGTTTTTGGGTCCGGGGGGTAGGTTATGTAAAGGGAAGGTGTTAGCACCCTTTACATCCATGTTTATCTATGGGCTCTTAGTTACTTAGCTCACTTTTGAATTGTTTTTGAAAGTATAGTGTGTGAATAGAAAAATTTTCATATGAGTTGATAATGATCCATGTACGGATGCGTAAAAACTTGTTTTTGAAAATTTGTTTGAAATTGTGAAGAGTTCGAAAAGTTTGAATAGTGAGCAAGTACATAAGAGGAACTTACCCTAAAGTTTAAGTCTTTCTTGTTCTTTATCCTTTAAATGGTAAGACTATCCCTACTATTAAGGAGTAGGTAGTCATTACCTTGGATGTTAGGGACATGTGAGGGACATTTATTTTTGAAGGCAACTGTGGGGTGTATTAAGCATATAGGAGGGACTATCATCATTATTCGAAGGGACTTGATTCGTAAAGGCAACCATTAGGGACTTGATGATTTTTCTTTTAAAGGGACTTGCTTTATACACCCCACTTGACCTTATGATTTAGGCAACTTGAGGGATAACCTTAGAAATGTGAGATGGCGATTAAAAATCGACTTACGTGTGTGAGTGTTCAATATTAGTTATCTTTATCCAAAATGAGCTAAATTTATTTTAAATTAAATACATGTTTACACTCCCTAAATTACTAACCATAGCATAAAAATTAAATAAATAAAATATTTACGAAATTTACACCAAGGAGCAATTACAACAATTATAATAAGCAATTAAAATAAATAGCAAATAAATATAAATATATAAGCAAAATATAAATAATAAGCAAAAAATAGTAAATTAACAATAAATAAATAATGGGTTAGTAGTAATAAAAATTAGGAAATAGGGGTTAGTTAAAATAATAATAACATTAAATAATAATCAAAAAGTTAGTAATAATAAAATAAGAGAGGTTAATAAATAATAAAAATTAGTGAAATAATAATAATATAATAAAATTAATAAAGCAAAATAAATAATAACATGGTTAATAACAATAATTAAATAAAATAGAATTAAATATTATAAACACAAAAATTGGATTTTAATATATAACATTTAATAAGAATAATTAAAAAAAATTTAAACATAATGAAATTATAAATTTTAATTATTACAAATTTAATCATTTTTAAGCATATATTAACATTTAGTTATTAAAACAATATTTATACATTATAAGGAGAAAATAAGTTTTAGATATTATATTCATAAAATTAATTATATTTATAAAATTTAATTGTATTAATTATTATATTTACAAAATATTTTAAACATATACAAAATATAATTATTGTAAATTAAATTATTTCTAAACATATATTAAAAGAAAAATAATTTGGATTATAAATATATTTACAAAAATTATGCTAAATAAATATATATTATAATTATGTAAAGAATTAGAAAATAAAATTAGTTTTTTTTTTTACAAAATTAGGGTTTTTTAATAAATACTTAAAAAAAAAAATTAGGTTTTGTTTTAGAAAATTATTTTTAAGGTTTAGAATAGCATATACAAAATTTATTTTGACTAATATATAATATTATAATATGTTTACATATTTACATATATTCATAATTTTTAATTTAATAATATAATGCTTAAAACAAATAAAAGAAGAAAAAATTGTGAAAACTTACCTGACTGGGGTTTGAACCCAGGTCAGCTTGATTTCCAGCAAGAAGGAATACCACCAGGCTACCACACGTACAGGCAACAATGGAGGAAGCTTAATTTGTTTTGTGCTTTGCCTGAAAAACCTGGAAAATAAAAGAAATAAAAAGGCCTGGGGTGGGAATCGTACCCAGGACCTTTTGGTTACAAGCATGTCTACGTTACCGCCTGGCTGGGAGAGCCTAACTGCTAGCTTGTTGGCCATAATTGATAATATATTAAACCTGAAAAGCAAACAAAATAAAAAGAACAAAATGTCACAAACGGGGAATCGAACCCCAGACCAAGCCTCTGCATACGCTCCCTCCATCCACTGGGACAACACAATTTGTGTGACTTTAAACAGCAAACAATCAATAAAATATTATACAAATAATTTGAATTCAAATCACGCGCGGGAAGCAGTCTTCTTCAACCTCCAGAACTACGAATTTAGCTGCGAAAATAGCTGGGAAATTTCCTGCGAAAACAGAATGGTAGCAAAACCTACAAAATTCGAACAATGGCAAAACAGTATGGTTTCATGAAATTGATCATTCCATTAAGTTTCAAATGAGTTTTCCAATCACCCCACGTTCTTAGAATCCATTTATATGGGCTGGATTGAAGAACCCTAATTGGAGCCGTAAACCCTAAAAATGGCAGATCATGTTTCAAGCTATGGAACTTCACCAAATCATCCAGATTCCATCTATAGTCATTAACAAACAAGGTTATGTAAACTAAATTCAATAATATGCAGTGAATCATTACAATCGAAAAAAATTTTGTCAAGCATAAACAAGCTACGGGTTTATCATTATGGCATGATTTGAATGCTTATGAATGATGGTTCATGATCCATGATGTCCAATGAAGCTCTCCATGTTCTTATTTTACCTTTTAGAGCCTTGAAAGATGGAATCCGAATTTCACTTTTTGATAAATTTTTGAGTTTTTGAAACTTACCCTTGACTGCTGGAATTCGTGTCTTTGGAACAGGCTCATGTTAAGTACTTATATGTGAGTGAATTAGGTCAATAATATTGATTAGTTGTATGAAAACTTTGATCCAAAAAGATTGAAATTGATCAAGTCTTAAAAGTCAAATATTTGTATATTATGGCTTGCTATCTTTGGATAAATCACATGATTTCTTTCTATTTCAACTTCAATCATCAATTAAGACTTTCTAGAAGCATTATCCAAATAAAATCTATTATTTTCATATTTTATTTTTATTTTAAATGATTTTTAATGATTTAAATCAAATTAAATAGAAATAAAAATAATAAAAATCAGATTTTCAATGGTTTGGGTCGTGCATAGTACTAGTGTATGGATTGGATCACAATTTAGCAAGCCCATTTGGAAAGAATTGGTCCTAGACCCCCATTTTCAATATAAACCATCACAAAATTTCCCAACTTTGCAAGGGCATATCTCCCTCAATTTTAAGGGTATGAGGGTGTTCTTGGACATTTTGGAAATCTTGAATAGTCCTCTAAACAACCCCATTGGTTTCAGGTCCATATCATTTACTAATCTCAAGTTATTCCCTTTTGAAGTTGTTGACTTTTTGTTGACTTTTGAAATGACCTATAATGTCTTAGCTCATATCTTCCAAATGAAGCATTTTTGGGCTTAACTTGCAAGATCAAAGTTGTAGAGGATTCAATTTCATTCAAAATGAGCTTTGGATGGAGACTTGGTGATGAAGTATGTGAAAGTTATGGCTGGTCAAAGTTCAGTTGACTTTTACTAAGGAAACCCTAATTTAGAAACTCCTGATTATTGATGATCTGGAATCTCCTTGATGAATCATGATCAACCCTTGATCAAATGATGAATTTTACTTCATATACTTGATGTTGGCAAAAAATCATGAAGTTTGACTTTGGTTTGACCACAGTTGACCTCAGTTTGACTTTTTAACTGTATTGACTGATTTTGACTTATCTGATCATCTGACTGAGCAAACTTTTGAGAAAAGTCTTGAAACTTGTCATGGGGGTTCTTATACACATATAAGATGTTATGAAGCTCACTTGAGGTCTTGGAAGTCCATTTAGCCTGATTAAAGTCAAAACCCTAGTTTTGGATGCACTGCTTAAGAGGTGCATTGTCTGAGGGAATTGTCAACTCTTCTGACCAATTGTGAACTTTGTGAACCTTGTGAACCATCATAAAATGTCTTGTGAACCTCATGGGAGGTATTGTGAATCTTGTGAACCTTGTGAACCTCATAAAGTGACTTGTAGACTTCAGGAACCTCATGAAAGGTTTTGTAAGCATTGTGAAGCTTGTGAACCTTGTGAACCTTCATAAAGTGACTCGTAGACTTCATGAACCTCATGAAAGGTTATGGAAATGTTGAGAAGCTTGTGAACCTTGTGAACCTTCAATAAGTAACTTGTAGACTTCATGAATCTCAAGAAAGGTTATATAAGTGTTGAGAAGCTTGTGAACCTTGTGAACCTTCATGAAGTGACTTGTAGACCTCATGAACCTCATGAAAGGTATTGAAAGCTTTGAGGAACTTGTGAACCTTGTGAACCTTCTTAGAACACAAAGTCTTGTATTGTGAGGGCAAATTTTGGGGTGCAACAGCTGCCCCTGTTCAATTTTTTGAAACCTGAGGGGTTAGATTGGTATATTTGCCAGTCATGACCTGGAAGGTTGAAGGGGATTGAACACAAAAGCCCAAAAATTTGCACTCACCAGTGCATAGAGTGATGTTGACGGTTGGTTGTATCTGCTTGAGTGGGCTTAAAGATGCCACTAGGGGAAAACTCTTCAGGTATATTTCTTGGAAGGTAAAGCAGTCCAAAATATGGAGGTATAATGAAAGCTGTCAGGAGTCTGGAGCAGTCCTGAGGTTTTGATGATATGCTTTCAGGAGACTGGAGTAATCCTGATGTAACAGCATGTCTTCAGGGAGGATAAAGCAATATTGATATATGAGAAGCTATCAGGAGGCTGGAGCAGTCCTGAGGTAACAATATAATTTCAAGAGGATAGAGCAATCTTGAGAGATTGATGATATGCTTTCAGGAGACTGGAGTAATCCTGATGTAACAGCATATCTTCAGGAGGATAGAGCAATCAATAATGATAACCCTAAAGCAGTCTTGAAGTAATAATATGATTTCAGGAGGATAGAGCAATCAATAATGATAACTCTAAAGCAGTCTTGAAGTAATAATATGATTTCATGAGGATAGAGCAATCAATAATGATAACTCTAAAGCAGTCTTGAAGCAATGAGAAGTTGTCAGAAGGATAAAGCAATCCTGAGGTAATAGAAAACTGTCAGGAGACTGGAGTAATCCTGAGGAAATAATATGATATGCTTTCAGGAGACTGGAGTGATCCTGATGTAACAGCATGTCTTTAGGAGGATAGAGCAATCCTGATGATCATAAGTTTGTTTGTTGGATAATTAACCTGAAAACAAAGTAGCATTCTGTATTATAGTATTAGTTTATGCATTATGTATGTATGTATAACATGATGCACTTAAGTAATGTACTATGTATCTATGGATATGTATGTTATAGTATGATGTAAATGGTGTATGTATGATATGATACTGCCGGAAGCGTCTGGATATCTTCGTATAACAACTGCTGGCCAAGGAGAATAAATCCCGATTCGTTGTTGAAGAATCTATTATACATAACCTTACGTCTGCTGGGATAACAGGGTATAGATAACCTCCCGTATGCTGGGGATAGTAAGGTATATATAACATTCGTTTTTGTTTGATGGTAGGGTAGATATAACTTCCCGTCTTCGTTCGTCGTACCCTTATTGGAAAGTAAATTCCCGAATATCCGTATGAGGATAAAAGAGATGGATATAAATTCCAGGGGAGATAAGACCTTATGAAGATGGATTCGTCCTACTGAGGGTTTGTAACTGTCTTGTAAAGGTGAACCGGCGAAGCTTCGTTGAAATCCTCCCCTCGTTCGTCCTTAGTAAATACTATTACTGCATTTTCATGCATTTCTGGTAAACATCAATCATATTAGGCATTCATGCATTTTTGGTAAATATTAATCATATTCAAAAGCATACATACATTCAAACACAACCAATGGACGTTTCTCTTATGTAAATAGGGTAAAAGTAAATCTGGATTCAAAAGATGGAATTTATTTTTATCAAGAAGTGACCCATACACGGGTAAGTTTGTACAAGGAGACATAAACCCTAGTAAGAGGATTTTGTCATAAATTTTTTACAAAACAAGGAAAATCAACTATGTGGGAAACAATCCTATTAAGTTTCAATTCTACTATTGCCATTATCTTCAAGTATCTCATCTTCTGCTGTTGAGACGGAAACGATTGGATTGAGCTTTATCTGTTCGAGCTTGAATAAGTAGTACAACTGGTTGCAGTTTTATGAGTGATCCAAACGAGACATAGTCATACGCTTTAATCCCTAACTTTTGCCTGGATTGCCCTTTCAGGTTTTCAATCCACCGGGATACCCTTTTTTGCCCAAGCCGCCTTTTCAGGTTTTCGACTTGCCGGGTGTACATCTTTTTATATATATCCCTAATTTTTGCCCAAACCCTTTTGGTTTTCCGGGATGCCCTTACTTTTGCCTAGGCCAGTCAACCTAGCAGGTCTCTCTTTATGCGTAGTATTTTTTAACTATGTATGCGTTCACAGGCTGTGGAAAGTCTTCACCATCCATTGTAGTGAGTATCATGGCACCTCCTGAAAACACTGTCTTGACTACAAATGGTCCTTCATATGTTGGGGTCCACTTGCCCCTAGGATCACCCTGTGGTAATATGATACGCTTGATTACCAAGTCACCAGCCTGATATACCTTTGGCTTAACCTTCTTGTTAAAAGCTTTGATCATTCGTTTCTGGTACATCTGGCCATGACAAACTGCTGCTAGCCTCTTCTCATCAATCAAATTTAACTGGTCCAGTCGAGTCTGAATCCACTCATCTTCATCCAAGCCTGCATCCTTCATAATTCTTAAGGAGGGAATCTGAACTTCAATGGGCAGAACTGCTTCCATACCATAGACTAAGGAGAATGGGGTTGCCCCTGTTGAAGTACGTATTGTGGTACGATAACCATGAAGAGCAAATGGTAACATCTCATGCCAATCCTTATAAGTAACAGTCATCTTCTGTACAATCTTCTTAATGTTCTTATTAGCAGCTTCAACTGCCCCATTCATCTTTGGACGATACGGAGAAGAGTTGTGATGCTTAATCTTGAACTGCGTGCAGAGATCAGTAATCATAGTGTTGTTCAGATTAGAGCCATTGTCAGTGATAATCATCTCAGGGATGCCATACCTACATATGAGATTATTCTTAATGAATCGAGCCACAACATTCTTGGTAACAGATGCAAATGAAGCTGCCTCTACCCACTTCGTGAAATAATCAATAGCAACCAGGATGAAACGATGCCCATTGGAAGCAGTAGGCTTGATCTCACCAATCATATCAATGCCCCACATGGCAAAGGGCCAAGGAGCAGTCAACACATTCAATGGTGATGGAGGTATATGAACTTTATCAGCATAAATTTGACACTTGTGACATGTTCTGGAGTGTTGATAGCAATCAGCTTCCATGGTGGACCAATAGTAACCTGCTCTCAATATCTTCTTTGCCATGGTATGTCCACTAGAATGAGTGCCAAAGATCCCATCATGCATGTCTTCCATAATCTCAGTTGCTTCCTTCTTATCCACACAACGAAGCAACGTTGAATCATGATTGCGCTTGTACAGAATGCCATTACTCAAGAAGAACTTGGCAGAAAACCTTCTCAGAAACTTCCTATCTTTGACAGATGCCCCTTCAGGGAATTCCTGAGCTTCAAGATATCTTTTTACTTCATAGAACCAAGGCTTCTCCTCTGCCCCTTCTGTGTCAATCTCATTTAAATATGCAGGCTTTTCAAATCTATCAATAGTAATCTTGGGAGCTTCATCATCCCAGCTGATCTCAAACATGGATGCCATGGTGGCCAAAGCATCTGCCAACTGGTTCTCTCTTCGTGGAATGTGTCCAAAGGTAATTTCTTTGAAATGTGGGATCAAAGACAACACATACTCTCTGTAAGGAATGAGATTATCATGCTTAGTATCCCAATCTCCTTTAATCTGACTAACTACCAGGGCTGAATCTCCATACACATCAATGAACTGAATCTTCATATCAATAGCAGCTTTAATACCCAGGATACATGCCTCATACTCAGCCATGTTATTGGTACAATGGAAACAAAGTATAGCAGTAATCGGGGTATGACAACCTTCAGGGGAACTAATCACAACACCAACACCATTACCAAGTGCATTAGAGGCACCATAAAAAACCATAGTCCATCGGGATCCTTGTTCAGGTCCGTCATATTGTCCAGGTTCTTTGGTAATAATCATGATGTCTTCATCAGGGAATTCAAAATTCATTGACTGGTAATCATCCACTGCTTGATGAGCCAAATGATCAGCAACAACACTTCCCTTGATGGCCTTCTGAGTAGTATATTGTATGTCATATTCTGTCAAGATCATTTGCCATCTTGCAATTCTTCCGGAAAGAGCAGGTTTCTCAAATATGTACTTGATTGGATCCATCTTCGAAATCAATAAGGTAGTATGGGTCAACATATACTATCTTAGTCGGCGAGCAGCCCATGCCAAAGCGCAGCAAGTTTTCTCGAGCAGTGAGTATCTTGTTTCACAGTCGGTAAACTTTTTGCTAAGGTAGTATATTGCCTGCTCTTTTCGACCAGACTCGTCATGTTGCCCCAACACACACCCCATTGAGTTGTCTAACACTGTTAAGTACATAATCAAGGGTCTCCCATCAATTGGTGGCATCAAAATTGGTGGTTCTAGCAGATACCTCTTGATTTCATCAAAGGCAGTCTGACACTCATCATTCCATTCCATCACTTGATCTTTCTTCAACAACTTGAAGATTGGCTCACAGATGGTAGTTAATTGGGAGATAAATCTTGCAATGTAGTTCAATCGTCCCAAGAAACCTCTAACCTCCTTCTCGGTACGGGGAGCTGGCATCTCTCGTATGGCTTTTACTTTTGCAGGATCCACTTCAATACCTTTTCCACTGACAATGAAACCTAGGAGTTTACCAGATCTAACTCCAAAAGTACACTTATTTGGGTTCAATCTCAACTTGTATTTCTTCAACCTCCCAAACAATTTATGCAAATGATCAAGATGTTGTTCTTCATTCTGAGACCTGGCTATCATATCATCTACATATACCTCTATCTCATGATGAATCATATCATGAAACAAAGCCACCATAGCACGCTGATATGTTGCCCCTGCATTCTTCAAACCAAATGGCATTACCTTATAGCAAAAGGTGCCCCACTGTGTCACAAATGTTGTCTTCTCCATATCTTCAGGTGCCATCTTGATTTGATTGTAACCAGAGAAACCATCCATAAAAGAGAATACCTTATGCTGAGCAGTGTTGTCTACCAAAATATCAATATGAGGGAGTGGAAAGTCATCTTTAGGGCTAGCCTTGTTCAAATCTCTGTAGTCCACACACATACGTACCTTACCATCTTTCTTAGGAACTGGTACCACATTTGCAACCCACTGAGGATAAGAAGTCACTGCTAAGAACCTTGCATTGAACTGTTTCATTACCTCTGCCTTGATCTTTTCTGACATTTCAGGACGCATACGACGAACGTTCTGCTTCTTTGGACAACAATCTTCTTTCACTGGTAAACGGTGAACCACAATGTCTGTATCCAACCCTGGCATATCTTCATAAGACCAAGCAAAGATCTCCACATAGTCACGTAACATCTGAATCAATCTTCTCTTGACACTGTCCTCTAAATCAGCCCCTATCTTGACCTCTTTTCTGTTTTCTTCAGTTCCCAGATTCACAACTTCGACTGGTTCTTCATGTGGCTGTATAGCTTTCTCTTCTTGTTGTAACAACCTAGCAAGCTCTACAGGTATTTCACAATCGTCCTCATTTCCGTCTTCAGTTTGATAGATCGGATTCTCGAAATTATAATTGGCAATAGTAGAACTGTTATCAACAGGATCCAGAGTGGATGAGGATCTGAATTTTAGTGATGTGGGTGTGTGTAAGAACACATAGCTGATAAAACAAAAATAAAAGAAAAGAAAGACAAGGAACACAATATTTACGAAAACGAAACGTCCACTGATTTTATTGAATGAAGTATGCAAATGAAATGACAGCCCGTAACAAGCATACCATTGTGCCCCGGGTAAGGCACATGGCTTGAAAGTTTTATTGTTCAAGAAATTTCAAATTTAAAAAAACACAACACAGTAATAGTATTTACTCTTGACTAAAGGAGATAGGGATAACATCTTCAGCTTTCCAATTATTGAGTCCAGCACCCACAGTAGGAAAAATCCATGCATCCAAGTTGTAGTCTTCATCTTGATCTCCCACAGCATTAATCTGGTCCTTCACAACCCCTTGATTAGTGATACGGGCAGCACGAGCACTACGAACAGCCTTCTGGGACTCTGCAGTGAAACCCAAACCAAACTTGTCAGACTTGTATGGAATATCAGGAAGCTGACCCCAAATAGTACAACCACCTTCATTCACCACAACTCTAGCATCATTGAGGGAGGCCATTGCCATTGTTGGAGGCTTTCTGGTGACCACAGGAACTTTCTTCACAACAGGAGGAGCTACATAACCATTAACAACCCAGGGAACCACTTCAAATGTCTGACACGGAGTCTCAATGTATTCACCTTCCATTTCCAGATACTTGAAAGTGTTTACATGGCTGACAAAGTATTCTTCTTCTCCATAGACAGTAACAACCTTTCCATCCACCGGATATCTCAACTTTTGGTGCAATGTAGAGGTCACAGCACCTGCCCCATGGATCCAGGGACGACCAAGCAGACAAGAGTATGAAGGACGAATATCCATCACATAAAATGTAGCAGTAAACACCTGGGAACCAACTTGGATTGGAAGATCAATTTCCCCATGCACTACTCTTCTAGAACCATCAAAAGCCTTTACCACAATATTACTGGGCTTCAGCACAGCATCTTCAGGACTTAACTTATTCAGGACTTCCTTAGGCAACACATTCAAAGAGGAACCATTGTCTATCAGCACATGTGACAGGGTAGTGCCCCTGCATTCAATTGAAATATGCAAGGCCCTGTTATGATCTCTCTTGGCAGGGGTCAAATCAGCATCAGAAAATCCTAACCCATTGTCATAGGTCAGGTGGGCAACACAGTTCTCAAATTGGTCAACAGAAATTGCATTGGGTACATGAGCGGTCTTCAGAAACTTGATCAAGGACTTGGCATGAGCCTCATAACATAACAACAATGACAGCATAGAAATCTTTGAGGGAGTATGCCCCAACTGATCAACGATGTCGTAATCACTCTTGCGAATGATTTTCAATACTTCTTCCATATGCTTAGAGAGGTCATCAGCAGCTGGCACATCAGTAGATACAGGCTCAATAACAGGACCCTTGCCCCGAGCATCAGTGGTGGAGGTAGCAGCAGGAGTAACTGCATCCTTAGAAGCAACTGGAGGAGAGAAGACTCTTCCACTACGAGTGATCTTGCTAGATCCAGCAATATTATCAATGTCAACAGGCACATCAGCTACAGGCTCTTGCTTAACACCATGGATGTAAACATCAGACCCATAGTGCCAAGGTACAACTTTGTCAGACGTATATGGGATAGGACCTGGAGTAGTAATGACCACAGGAGCTACTCTGGCTTCAGCAACAACTTTCATAGGGCCTTCAGCAGTGATCTTGATTGGACCCTGATGAGTGATTTTAATGGGACCCTTTGAAGTGATTCTTACCGGTACTTTGTCAACCATGTCAACCTCTTCAATCTTCCTACCCTGAGTCAGATGATCCACCATACTTTCCACAGACGACGGAGTCCTCTCAAACACTATAGTATACTTATCCATGAGACGTTGAATTCCATCTCTCAATATGAAGCAACTATCCGGCTTATAGGTGCAATACAAACAATCTTCACGACAACCTGGAAAGATCCCAGCTTGTACTAACCTCTTTTTGATGACAGACAATGGTGTGGTCAATTCCATAACTGAATAGACATGTAGATCTTCCTCAATGGCACTGACAGTCTTCTCGTGATTTGGCATTGGAGCAGTAATCACATTTGGAGTACCCGGAGGATCAAACTCAATTTCTCCAGCATCAATCATATCTTGAATTTTATTCTTCAAGATCCATCAGTTATTAGTATCATGTCCCTGACAGTTTGAATGGTATGCACACCGTGCATTGGGATTGTACCTGGGAGAGGTAACATTGGGATTCTGAGGAGCCTCTTTCAAAGTAATAAGTTCAGCTTTCAAAAAATGTTGCAATGCCTGAGCCATTGACATGTTGATCTTCGTGAACTGTCTTCTAGCCCTCTGTTGGTTGCCCTGGGGCTGCTCTGTTGTTGCAGGAGTTGGATTTGAAATATGAATTGCACTAACAGACTGATGCCTTCTGTTACGATCAGGCTGACCATAAACAGCATTGGATTCCTTCTTCCCAGTGGGAGGCTTCTTTGCAGTACCTGATGAAGAAGTACCCACTTGGATCTTACCATTCTTTATACCATTTTCTACTCGCTCTCCTGTCATAATCAACTCAGTGAAGCCAGATGATGAGCTTCCAATGAGATGACTGTAGAACGGACCATTCAGTGTACACATGAACATATCAACCAATTCTCTATCAGTCAAAGGGGGTTGAACTCTTCCAGCTAAATCTCTCCACTTCTGGGCATACTCTTTAAAACTCTCTTTGGCACCCATAGACATGCTCTAAAGCTGCATGCGAGTGGGGGCTAAGTCAGCATTGTATTGATACTGCTTATAGAAAGCTTCAGCAAGATCATTCCAGTCTCTGATGTTGACACTCTCCAACTGATAATACCACTCCAGCTGAGCTCCAGATAAGCTCTCTTGAAAAAAATGGATCCACAACTTCTTATCAGCAGTGTGGGGTTGAATTCTTCTGACATAAGACCTCAGGTGCAGCTTGGGACAAGAGACCCCATCATAGACAACAAATGTAGGAACCTTGAACCCAACGGGTATGACTACCCCAGATATCAAACTCAAATCCTCGAAATCCAGCACAGATGACTTCTGCAACTCCATAGCATCCATCCTATCCACCAGCATCTTGAATTTGTCCTCATTAGGCTCATGGTAGTAATTAGCCTCAGAATCAGAGTCCCCCATAGTATGGTGGAGACTGCCTATCTCTTGCTCAGATTCTTCAGATTCATAGTCTTCAGCTGGTTCCTTGGTCTTGGCAAGACCTTTGAACCTTCTTCCCATGTTGATCAAACCAGCAGACCTTCTAGTCTTCTTAGTCTTCTTGGCCAGCAGTGCCTTCAATTCATCTTGCCCCTTGGACAGGTTCAAGATCAGTTCTTGGAATTGTGCATTTTGTGCCTGAAGATCCTTAACTGATTGTTCGAGAGCCATTGCTGAAATAAACAGCGAGGAGATGAGAAACCTGTGCATAATTATAAACCTGTGATGCAATGAAATGATATGGGAATGCGTATGCAATGTTTTCAAGGACCGCAGAATTTAAATTTTCTTAGACAAACACGAAAGTAAATTCTTATTAGTAATAACTTTGTTTTGCCTTTTAGGCATACAGAAATGAAATGAAATAAAATAAGTACAAAAGATGGGGTTTTAAGTCTCCCATGGACGTTTCCTCTTTATGTTGAGGTATGAATTGAGGTTTCGTTCCTCATGAAGTTGCTTTGTTAGCTCTAGGATTCTTGTTTGGCTTGTTTTGTAATGAGCCTCGAAAGTATCCCTTTGCTCCTTTAGTTGGATCCATGATCTCTGCAAGTCTTCCTTATCAGTAGGCATGTCTGGGTGAAGGATGGTATAAGCTGTGTCTCCTTCAGCAACAGGTTCCATGGTAACTGGTAGGACGGCAGGATATGGCATCATGAGAGTCTGAGCACGAGATCGTACCCATCTGAGATAAGCTTCCATAGAAATAGTGTACTTAGGCTCCAGTGTCTTGCTGTCAATCCTGTTTACTTTTCCCCATGCTCGTATGAATCTCTGACGGTAACCCTGAAGATCGTTGTCGTAGTCAAACACAATGCCCCTGATCAACATATCATGTGGACCATCACTTCGGGCGTAACCAAACTGTCGTAAAGCTAGAGAGGGGTTGTAAGTGATGCCTCCTCTTATGCCTAGAAGTGGCACATTAGGAAACTCCCCACAACGGTCAATGATGGTGACATTCTCCATAGATCTGGAGCACCAATGGATGTCTGAGTGAGAAAGTGACATGATCCTCTTGGACCATCTGAACCCTTGCTCATTCTTCATTACTGAGCGAGGAAGGTGAGAAATAAACCACCTAGAAAGCAAAGGTATGCAGCACATCAAAGTTCCTCTTGCCTTTGTAGTACGGGTGTGAAGAGAATGCAGGATGTCTCCAAGTAAGGTAGGTACTGGATTGTGACTCAGGAATATGTTGATAGCATGAACATCTATGAACTGATCTGGATTGGGGAACAATACTAAGCCATATATCAGTAAGGCTAAGATCTCCTCAAAAGCATCATAGCTCATGGCCTTCAAGAACACCTGAGCTTTTTCTATCAACACCTTGGCAAGAATACCCTTGACTCCGCTTCTCGTTTCTAGAACAATGTCAGACTTCTTCAGATGTAGTGCTGCAGCAATAACCTCTGGTTTAAGCTCCTTCTCCAAGCCTGTGAAGGGTCTTTGATCAAGAACAGGTATACCCAGAAGTTTAGAGAACTCCTCCATGGTTGGAACCAACTGGTAGTCAGGGAATGTAAAGCAATGGTGCTTAGGGTCAAAGAACTGAAACAGGACACTCATCATGTCTTCATTGAACCCTGAAGTGACTAGATCCAATAGATGACCATATCTCTTGATGAACTGGGAGTGATCAGACACCTGAGAAACCAACTCTTTAAGCTTAGCAGGTATGCCCACAAAGTTGATCCTGATGGTGTTTCTACGAGCAGAAGCCATGACCTGCAACAAAGAACAAAGATAAATCCTTTGGTCCTTGAAATGGTTAGTGAAAATGCTATGCTCATGATGCATGATGATGTCATGATGTTATGTTCAATCAAAGACATGTGGCACACACAAATAAGTCACACCATAGCCCTAGGTTTAAAGGCTTGCATGAGGTTTAAGGTAAGTACCCTCCCCTGAAGTTAGTTGGTTCATCCTGTCCTACAAAAGTAACCGGGTTCTAAGGGATCTCAATATCATTGATCCTTCACAAGGGTGGTTGATCAGAAGGCAACTTACTTGCCAACCAAAACCCTCCAAGTTTAAGATCTCAATGAGCGTAGTATCGAGTGTCAACCAACTTCAGTCTGCACCAAAGCCGGTTACCTCACTACTTTCTAAAGGCCAAGATGAGTTAACTAGGGTTCTAAAAGTTAGTTAGTGCATTGACAACATATGGCAGCCTCATATTATCCTCAACTTGACTTAAGGAACATAAGCACCAACCAAGAAGTCGCACTAACTATGGCCACCAGATCAACCGTATCGATATACGTCGTACAGTTTCCTTGGTCTATTGCCATTTACCTAAGGTACACTAGATCCGGGTTAGGACCTTTCACACATAAGAGCACCCCAACAATATAATAATAAAGCAAACAAATCAAACAATTCAAAGTGATCTTAATTCCTAAGGGTACCCCTCTTTAATTTATATCCCCAGCAGAGTCGCCAGTTCTGTAACACGGTGGGAGAACTGACTTTAGTTATGTTGCGGATAGCAAGAGTCGCCACCGACTTTTATTTTATCCAAAAAAGGAAAGGATATAAAAGAACAGGAAAGACCTTAAGAGATGTTTTTGGGTCCGGGGGGTAGGTTATGTAAAGGGAAGGTGTTAGCACCCTTTACATCCATGGTTATCCATGGGCTCTTAGTTACTTAGCTCACTTTTGAATTGTTTTTGAAAGTATAGTGTGTGAATAGAAAAATTTTCATATGAGTTGATAATGATCCATGTACGGATGCGTAAAAACTTGTTTTTGAAAATTTGTTTGAAATTGTGAAGAGTTCGAAAAGTTTGAATAGTGAGCAAGTACATAAGAGGAACTTACCCTAAAGTTTAAGTCTTTCTTGTTCTTTATCCTTTAAATGGTAAGACTATCCCTACTATTAAGGAGTAGGTAGTCATTACCTTGGATGTTAGGGACATGTGAGGGACATTTATTTTTGAAGGCAACTGTGGGGTGTATTAAGCATATAGGAGGGACTATCATCATTATTCGAAGGGACTTGATTCGTAAAGGCAACCATTAGGGACTTGATGATTTTTCTTTTAAAGGGACTTGCTTTATACACCCCACTTGACCTTATGATTTAGGCAACTTGAGGGATAACCTTAGAAATGTGAGATGGCGATTAAAAATCGACTTACGTGTGTGAGTGTTCAATATTAGTTATCTTTATCCAAAATGAGCTAAATTTATTTTAAATTAAATACATGTTTACACTCCCTAAATTACTAACCATAGCATAAAAATTAAATAAATAAAATATTTACGAAATTTACACCAAGGAGCAATTACAACAATTATAATAAGCAATTAAAATAAATAGCAAATAAATATAAATATATAAGCAAAATATAAATAATAAGCAAAAAATAGTAAATTAACAATAAATAAATAATGGGTTAGTAGTAATAAAAATTAGGAAATAGGGGTTAGTTAAAATAATAATAACATTAAATAATAATCAAAAAGTTAGTAATAATAAAATAAGAGAGGTTAATAAATAATAAAAATTAGTGAAATAATAATAATATAATAAAATTAATAAAGCAAAATAAATAATAACATGGTTAATAACAATAATTAAATAAAATAGAATTAAATATTATAAACACAAAAATTGGATTTTAATATATAACATTTAATAAGAATAATTAAAAAAAATTTAAACATAATGTAATTATAAATTTTAATTATTACAAATTTAATCATTTTTAAGCATATATTAACATTTAGTTATTAAAACAATATTTATACATTATAAGGAGAAAATAAGTTTTAGATATTATATTCACAAAATTAATTATATTTATAAAATTTAATTGTATTAATTATTATATTTACAAAATATTTTAAACATATACAAAATATAATTATTGTAAATTAAATTATTTCTAAACATATATTAAAAGAAAAATAATTTGGATTATAAATATATTTACAAAAATTATGCTAAATAAATATATATTATAATTATGTAAAGAATTAGAAAATAAAATTAGGTTTTTTTTTTACAAAATTAGGGTTTTTTAATAAATACTTAAAAAAAAAATTAGGTTTTGTTTTAGAAAATTATTTTTAAGGTTTAGAATAGCATATCCAAAATTTATTTTGACTAATATATAATATTATAATATGTTTACATATTTACATATATTCATAATTTTTAATTTAATAATATAATGCTTAAAACAAATAAAAGAAGAAAAAATTGTGAAAACTTACCTGACTGGGGTTTGAACCCAGGTCAGCTTGATTTCCAGCAAGAAGGAATACCACCAGGCTACCACACGTACAGGCAACAATGGAGGAAGCTTAATTTGTTTTGTGCTTTGCCTGAAAAACCTGGAAAATAAAAGAAATAAAAAGGCCTGGGGTGGGAATCGTACCCAGGACCTTTTGGTTACAAGCATGTCTACGTTACCGCCTGGCTGGGAGAGCCTAACTGCTAGCTTGTTGGCCATAATTGATAATATATTAAACCTGAAAAGCAAACAAAATAAAAAGAACAAAATGTCACAAACGGGGAATCGAACCCCAGACCAAGCCTCTGCATACGCTCCCTCCATCCACTGGGACAACACAATTTGTGTGACTTTAAACAGCAAACAATCAATAAAATATTATACAAATAATTTGAATTCAAATCACGCGCGGGAAGCAGTCTTCTTCAACCTCCAGAACTACGAATTTAGCTGCGAAAATAGCTGGGAAATTTCCTGCGAAAACAGAATGGTAGCAAAACCTACAAAATTCGAACAATGGCAAAACAGTATGGTTTCATGAAATTGATCATTCCATTAAGTTTCAAATGAGTTTTCCAATCACCCCACGTTCTTAGAATCCATTTATATGGGCTGGATTGAAGAACCCTAATTGGAGCCGTAAACCCTAAAAATGGCAGATCATGTTTCAAGCTATGGAACTTCACCAAATCATCCAGATTCCATCTATAGTCATTAACAAACAAGGTTATGTAAACTAAATTCAATAATATGCAGTGAATCATTACAATCGAAAAAAATTTTGTCAAGCATAAACAAGCTACGGGTTTATCATTATGGCATGATTTGAATGCTTATGAATGATGGTTCATGATCCATGATGTCCAATGAAGCTCTCCATGTTCTTATTTTACCTTTTAGAGCCTTGAAAGATGGAATCCGAATTTCACTTTTTGATAAATTTTTGAGTTTTTGAAACTTACCCTTGGCTGCTGGAATTCGTGTCTTTGGAACAGGCTCATGTTAAGTACTTATATGTGAGTGAATTAGGTCAATAATATTGATTAGTTGTATGAAAACTTTGATCCAAAAAGATTGAAATTGATCAAGTCTTAAAAGTCAAATATTTGTATATTATGGCTTGCTATCTTTGGATAAATCACATGATTTCTTTCTATTTCAACTTCAATCATCAATTAAGACTTTCTAGAAGCATTATCCAAATAAAATCTATTATTTTCATATTTTATTTTTATTTAAAATGATTTTTAATGATTTAAATCAAATTAAATAGAAATAAAAATAATAAAAATCAGATTTTCAATGGTTTGGGTCGTGCATAGTACTAGTGTATGGATTGGATCACAATTTAGCAAGCCCATTTGGAAAGAATTGGTCCTAGACCCCCATTTTCAATATAAACCATCACAAAATTTCCCAACTTTGCAAGGGCATATCTCCCTCAATTTTAAGGGTATGAGGGTGTTCTTGGACATTTTGGAAATCTTGAATAGTCCTCTAAACAACCCCATTGGTTTCAGGTCCATATCATTTACTAATCTCAAGTTATTCCCTTTTGAAGTTGTTGACTTTTTGTTGACTTTTGAAATGACCTATAATGTCTTAGCTCATATCTTCCAAATGAAGCATTTTTGGGCTTAACTTGCAAGATCAAAGTTGTAGAGGATTCAATTTCATTCAAAATGAGCTTTGGATGGAGACTTGGTGATGAAGTATGTGAAAGTTATGGCTGGTCAAAGTTCAGTTGACTTTTACTAAGGAAACCCTAATTTAGAAACTCCTGATTATTGATGATCTGGAATCTCCTTGATGAATCATGATCAACCCTTGATCAAATGATGAATTTTACTTCATATACTTGATGTTGGCAAAAAATCATGAAGTTTGACTTTGGTTTGACCACAGTTGACCTCAGTTTGACTTTTTAACTGTATTGACTGATTTTGACTTATCTGATCATCTGACTGAGCAAACTTTTGAGAAAAGTCTTGAAACTTGTCATGGGGGTTCTTATACACATATAAGATGTTATGAAGCTCACTTGAGGTCTTGGAAGTCCATTTAGCCTGATTAAAGTCAAAACCCTAGTTTTGGATGCACTGCTTAAGAGGTGCATTGTCTGAGGGAATTGTCAACTCTTCTGACCAATTGTGAACTTTGTGAACCTTGTGAACCATCATAAAATGTCTTGTGAACCTCATGGGAGGTATTGTGAATCTTGTGAACCTTGTGAACCTCATAAAGTGACTTGTAGACTTCAGGAACCTCATGAAAGGTTTTGTAAGCATTGTGAAGCTTGTGAACCTTGTGAACCTTCATAAAGTGACTCGTAGACTTCATGAACCTCATGAAAGGTTATGGAAATGTTGAGAAGCTTGTGAACCTTGTGAACCTTCAATAAGTAACTTGTAGACTTCATGAATCTCAAGAAAGGTTATATAAGTGTTGAGAAGCTTGTGAACCTTGTGAACCTTCATGAAGTGACTTGTAGACCTCATGAACCTCATGAAAGGTATTGAAAGCTTTGAGGAACTTGTGAACCTTGTGAACCTTATTAGAACACAAAGTCTTGTATTGTGAGGGCAAATTTTGGGGTGCAACACACGCGAACAGATTCCTTTAGTCTAAATTCTAACTACAACGATTGAAGGCTTTGAGTGAGAGAGAGAGAGAGGGAGGGAAAATATGGCTAGGGTTTCAAAACCAAAATCTCTTTAAGTATGAATGCTTCTGCATAGGGGTTCTATTTATAGAATCACTTGTGTGGGCTACAAGCTAAAAATCTCACTTAATTGCATGCGCACCATATCTTATGATGTTTCGTGTATCACTTAAGCATGTCGTACCTTACCAGATTTCATATCTTATTTAAGTGCATTGTATCTTATAGTTTTCTATATTTACTTAAGTGCAATGTACCTACGATGTTCCTTATTTACTCAACCTTTTATCAAAATGTCCTTATGTGTGTGATTCTGTAGGATTTCACAACGTTGGAAATTATATTAAATCATGCATTTAACATGATAATCAGTGAGTAGTATCCAGCAACACATCACTACTACCCATGTCATGAAAATTTCATGTGATCTGACAAAAAAATTTGTGATAATACTTGTGTGTACAATTACCCTTTTACCTTTATATCTATATTGAACACAAAGCATATACCATTTAATCCTTGTCTAGTTCAATATTGGGTCCTTAGAAATTTATCTTGTTATGCAGGATGGAAAAATTCCATCTAGGTCTCTCATGTTTCTCAACATGCTTTGTGGAATACCCATCAACTGTCTTTATGGTCATCCAGTTACAGAAAATGTTTAATTAACAATAAAGTACTCGACTTATACATCTAGGGTCTATAGTGGTTTCAGACCGAGGGGTGGTATACACCACTATCTCCATGAGATTAACTTATGACATCTTGCATAACATTTCATGTAGTACTCTCATAGCGGGTCAATCTAGTATAAATATTGTTCCTAATATTCATACCTATGTTAAGACTTGATAACTCCTTATCCATGATCCATGAGTTGTGATCATCAGTCTGTCTACCTAATAGTCTTAATGCTTTAAGGTTATCCCACTTCACAGTAAATCTCGACTACGAATACTTTAAGAATAATGTCCTTGTGTTTAATGGAATCTCATGATTAAGTCACACATAATATTTCATTAAACAGACTAGTTATTCTAGGGACTTTATTATTTTGAAAAAACAAACATAATAAAGAAATGCATTTTATTATTAATAAATAAAATGATACAAATACCAAAAGTATTTCCCTTTAGGGATTACACCAATAGTATCGGCCCTTGGTTGAGCACGGTCCCCAGAGACGTCCAATAAAACTTAGACCACAACCTCATAGGAAAAGCTATATTCGAGAGAGACAAACTTGGGACGAAAAGAAGTACCACATAAATAGGTAAAAATAATAGTAATTAACAAAATTAAAATACATATTGCAGGATAGGAATCATAAAGTTCACTTATTCAGTGGATATACAAATTACAGGTAGAAAAGAGAGAGAGAGAGAGAGAGAGAGAGAGAGAGAGAGAGAGAGAGAGAGAGAGAGAGATTTAATCCACCAAGGAAATCATCTCCCCGTTTTCAATCTCTAAGTCAAGTCGAACTTGATCTCGAGAGATCGACCTGTTAGGATATAAATACTCCACTTGTTTCAACTCACTTTCAAAAGATTTGTAAGAGATAAATTAACCATCATCTAATGATCTGGATAAGGCAAGGTTCTAAAGACACATCTTAAGAAGAACGTCCTCAGCTTTCTTTTGACCTTATTGAGACTCTCTCAAAGACACCTGGAGCTCTTTTATCCTTTTACGGCCAGGATCCAAGGATCAATTTACTTTATCAAGAGCGATATTCACCCTAGATAATGATGCTTGTATAGATGATAATGTCTGGTTATTTCTCATGACCTCTTGAACAAGTAGTGTCACATTCTTAGAGAAAGTATCAAAATACCCTAAAGATTCCATGAAAACTTATATACCCAAAACGAAGAAGACACTTTTTGAATCTCTTCTAGACACCAATTTGCTCAATGTTAAGGGAGTTGACCCACTCTTTGAGCATCTATTTCTCCCTTTGAAGATGATCAGGTGGGAAGAAACCCCTCTATTAGAAAGTCCAAAGACCAGGACGACATGCATATGGCGAATGTGGTATGCCAACTCCGCCAACTCCCCATAGAGAGCTTCCTCATACTTATGTTAGAAATAAGAGTAATCTTCGTTAGAGATAGAAGAAATAAACACTCTAGTTATTCTTTGTCCAAAATGAGATGACACCGTAAGAGGAAACCCAATTAGATCCGATACATGTTTCTTAGTATACCTCAATTAGGGACACTTGGTAAGAGAGCTTTCTACTTAAAGTTCTTCAAGTTCAGGACTGGAAGTCGGACCTTCCTCACCCTTAGGATGCTACAAACATAGTTCATTATCTATCATGGCCCGACCAGGTGAAACTCAATCTTCCACTTGAATTAGAGGAAGAATCCAAACTTCTGGTCCAGTCGAAGTGCCAGAAATATAAGCTACCCCAGTAGAGGAGTATTTGAAACACAAGCCTAAAGAAAGGAAAATCAAACTTTTTTTCATTATCCACATTATTTCCTCACTTTTCATTGTATATGTATAATCAATAAGAGAAACATCATAAAATATATCGTTCAAGCATATATTCATAACATTTCTATGTCACTTACCAAAGTATCCTTCCTCTCCCTTTTGATTCTAGCATCCACCATTCATCGAGTCTCAATGAATCTTTTCAGTCACTTCCTCGAAGTTAATTCAAGAGGAACAACACCACCGACATTACCAAGATCCTTATAAAAGGCCATTAATTTCCTATTCAAGTATACATCTTATTGAGATAAGTCACCATCCTTATAAATATAAGATTTGTTCCCCGTCCATAAATGTATGACTCAAAAACTTGAGGAATAAATCCATACACACATATGAGGGCCCAAGTTCTATTTTATATAAATTTGCATGAGCTTATTCGATAAGGGGAGTGGCTCAAAAGTAGTTATCCTTGAAATGCTTCATGCTTTCCTAATAGATCTCGATGAGTCTGAAGTTTTGCTTTAAAGAAATCATACATAAACTATGCACTTAATTATCCATGTCGCTGTGAGTCTTGAAAACATGGAAGAATAAGGTTATGATCAACTTATCACCCTTATATTCACACAAGTGTTGAAATACCTTAATAAACTCCTAGTTCACTGAATGTAATTGCAAAGGGGAGGTTATTAAGTGGTTCAAACCATTGATCTTAAAGTCATTGAATGGAAGAAACATGAGAGAGAACAAGAACTTGTGGACGGGAATGACGTTCACGTTATATTCGCTACATATTATTTTGTCTGCATCTAGTGGGAATCTCTCCTAGTTAGGTGAAAACACCACATCAACCAAATCATGGTCTAAACCACCCTCGCGAGCAAAAGGAAAGATGATACCCAATGTTTCCTTGTCCACCCAGTCAGTTGAGATATCTTTTTTCTCCTTCCGAAGCATAATTGGCACAAACTCCATAGTAAAAAATTCAGGTGAACTGAGAATAATGTGATTTATATGGAGGTAAAAAAGCAAGTTCAATCACAAACACTCTGATCATAAGGTTCCTACAATAGAAGAAATCTCTTGAAAAAAGAAGCAGAAGTGTCAAAAGCTCACTACCCAAAAAACCCTAGAAAAGAGGCGAAAAGCAAGAAAAATATATTAACTATATCTTAAGGAAAATGGATCGATTACTCAAGCATGTTAAGTACCAACAAGCAAAAAACGTATATGAGTTTAACCAAAATATGGAACAAGAAGACTTGCAAGAAATAATGACGATAAAAGGCAGAAAAAAGTTCTTTTGGAGATCGTAAATGAAAGAAAAAGGCGAAACAATGCTTCAGGAACCTATTATATGCATCTCATTCAGTAAAGATGTATGATCCACTATGCACAACCAACGACTGGGATTACATTGAAAAGTATTCAAAGTATCCAAGTACTTTAAACAAGAGGATACATTATCACCATATAACATAGGGATCCACGTCCATTACTCTCAGTGAAATGTTACATATTATAGGAAGAGTATTCAATATGTCTACCCTCAAGGATAATGACATATATCAAAGCTTTCCACATCCATGGATCGAGAAACCAAGTTGAGATATGCACAACAAACCCTCATACTCCAAAGTAGTGATGAGGGCTTGAGGGATAACTATTGTGGGCCGCCCATAAGTCCCAAGACGAAAGGCTCATTCATAATGCAAGTGTAATATGCACAAAGAGCTGGTAGACCTTCTTTCTTCGAGAGGCAAAATTTCACCATCAAGAGCACATATGGCCATCCAGACCAATCAAACGGCCTACTGCAATCCATGTCTCACTCCACGCTTTCTGTTTCAAAATGTGTCCATAATTTAGGAGGGCAAATTTGTCATTTTCAGGAATTCAAATCCATTCTCACTCTCACATAATTGATCATTTTCTTACAGACTTGGACGTCAGAGTACTAATCTTGCAAGTCATCCTCCTCTCCACCGCACCATAAGCTCAAATCCAATATGATAAGTTTTGGTTCACCACTCACCGAACAATATTGATTCCACCATGCAACAATAACCATCATAGGTTCATTGGTGAATACAAATACAATCATACATGAATATAAATGTGAAGTGCAATACACATAAATTAATTTTATTTTTTATTTCTCTTCTTTGTGTGTGTTATAATCAATTCTAACAATTTTAGTTAAGAGAGATTGACCCAGTTAACAAGGAATTACCTCAACACCCAAAGACCATAAATTCAACTTATAAAATAATTCTAACAAATAAAATAATTCTAACAATTTCAATAAACATGTTATAAATTTGATCATTAATCATACACCAAAGAGTGCAAATATGAGACTTACAATAAAAGGTTAATATATATTTCCCTTTGCCATATAGGTGTTTTTTAAAAAATCCCCTGTGAAATAAAAAGTAGCAAAAATTTCTCTAGCATTTGAAGATTCTCTCAATTTTGACAACAAAACAAACTGAAGTATTTTGAAATTTTTTATGGCCACATAAGCATTTCGTTTTATTTAAAATTTCGTTTTATAATAGAAAAAGATACTTACTTTTGTTTTATAATAGAAAAAGATGTAAGCATTCATAATAGAAAAAAAACACTTACTTTTGTTTTATAATAGAAAAAGATGTAAGCATTCAAAAAAAATGTTGCAAGTGAGTTTTGAACCAATGACCTTAATGTTAAGGTGCTTATGTCTTTCATAGTAGTGCAATTGAGTTTTTCTAATATATGTTGTTTTTGAAATGTATATTGTAACGCTCCAAATTTTATTTAATTATTTTATTTGGAATGTTGTGTTTTGGTATGTGAAGAATAATATATTATTGAATATAATTTTAATTGAGAATTATATTATGGTGGATAGTATTATTATTATTGGATAAATTAAATAATTGGAAAATATGAGGTGAGAGGCAAGGTGGTCATTTGGTGGGTTTAGTGAGGGTAAATATGGAAGTCCTTAAGTTGGTCTAAGGGATTAAGTTGTAAAGAGGAAAAAGGATCGTGTTGTTGGTGAACGAATACGATCGTGAAATTGAGAAGAGGAGAAGAGAAATGGCTAAGGTCGAAGAGAAGAATCTGCGAGGAAGATGAATTTCTCGTCAAAACCAAGGTAAGGGTGGGATTCTTCCGTCTCTAAAGGGTTTTATGATGGGAATTGGGTAGTTGATGATTAGGGATTGAGGTTTTGGTATTGGAAGGGGAATTATGTTGATTAGTTGGTAGTTTGTTGTTGTTAGTTGATAATGATATGAATCAGATGATAAAATTAATAATTATTGTAATTTTTTGTTAGAATTGGTGTTTTGATGTGATGAATTTGTAGCATGATGAGTGTGGGTCACAGAAGGAGATCTGTGTGAATCGCAGAGCTCGCTTAGCGACCAAATTGGACTTTGGAAAGTCAGAATACAGTGATTTGCTCATTAGCGAGCAAGCCCCCTCGCTGAGCGAGACCTGGAGCAAAAAATGTTGATTTTTAATTCCGAAAAATTCCTTAAAGTTATCTAATTAATTTAGTAATGCTTAGGAATCTATGTGGTGTAGTTGAAGGTAGTAAAAGAGGAGTTATACACATAATTGTAGGGATAAATAGTATAACTTGAATATAGTCATAGTTGATATGTTTGATGGCTTTGTTGTTGTTGTGACAAGTTACGTATGATTGTTGTTGGTGTGTGTATATGTAATATGTTATTGTTGCGGTTGTGGTGGTTAAAGTGGATTGATGTTGTTATTTGCTAAAATATACATGATGTTGATGATAGCTAGTTTTTGTGGTGAATTATTGTATGATGAATGTTGTTGAGTTGTAGAATGTAATAGTTGTATATATGCATGTATGTCATTGGCGTTGCATGACATGTTGCATAGTTGGATAATATACCATGGTGGGGTATGTTAGTTGTTGTGATGTTGGTGCGATCATGAAATAGGGATCGTACGTGGCCATGAAATAGGGGTCGAGGGTGTGATCATGAAATAGGGATCATACTGGACCACGAAAGAGGGCTCGGGAGTTCCAACAGGAACTGGATCTTGAAATAGAGATCGGATTATGGTACCGCATGCATAGAGTCAAGTAGAGTCTCATTGCATAATTGTTGTTGTTGTATATGATGTTGTTGATATGTATGATGTTGTTGTGGATAAGATGTGGTTATGTGGTTGTTATTGAGAAGTGGTGTTTTGTTTCCGATACTTGCTAATTCTTATTATATTTCTCTTTTGTGATGTAAGTATCTCACCTTTCTGTTTCAATGTTGCCCCTATGTTGGTAATGTGCATGTGAGCAGGATAAGTCGAGTGATGGTCAGTGAAGTCGGTGCACTTCACGTCATTCGGATGTTGGCTCTGATACGTCGCTTTGGGTGTCGGGACGACGTTACATTTTATTTGTTTTATTTTATGAAAAACATTTAGTGACGAAAATATTATATGTTATTTTTGAATTCTGCTGCATGTTGAACAATTTTCTTATAAACATATCATTGAGCCTTATGTTGGTTTTTGAAGTTGAATTGTGACACTCAAATATTTTTGAATGAAAAATTTACTCATATTTTATCAATATTTTTGTGGGGTAATTGGGTGTTACAAAGTGGTATCAGAGCAGGTCGGTCCGTCCGACCAAGTAGTTGAGTCGTTGAGTTCTTGTGTTGTATTTGAGTGTTTAGCATTGTTGTTGCGTTGTTGTTATGTTGTTGTTGATTCTAAATCATTGTTGGATTTTTGTTGTGTGACAGATTTAGAATGGCTGGGAGAAACGATGTCGCACTTGCCGTTGTTATGCAAGCGATGGCACATGCCCTGCAAAATCCGATGAATGATGGGGATCGCGAGAGTGATGAGTTCAAGAAGAATGATTTGCCTACATTCAAAGGGAAGTATGACCCTGATGGAGCACAGGATTAGCTCAAGGAGATCGAGAGGATCTTCAGAGTGATGGAGTGCTCGGAAGGGAGTTAGGTGTGGTTGGGTACACACAGGTTGGTAGCTGAAGCAATTGATTGGTGGGTTGGCACTCGTCTTTGATTGGATGCATCTGGTGAGACAGTCATCTGGGTTTAGTTCAAGAGAGAATTTCTGAGGAAGTATTTTCTTGAAGATGTTCGGGGAAAGAAGGAAATCGAGTTTCTGGAGTTGAAACAAGGCCGCATGTCTGTGACTGAGTATGCTGCGAAGTTCACTGATTTGGCAAAGTTTTATCCTCATTATAGCGAGGAAACTGCTGAGTTCTCGAAGTGTGTCAATCCCGAGAATGGTTTGAGGCTTGAGATTAACAGGCGATTGGTTATCATAGAATCTATAGGTTTCCGGATTTGGTAGATTGTTGCATGATCTTTGAGGAAGATAGCAAGGCTCGATCTGAGCATTTCAAAGGTCTAGCTGAGAGAAGAAGTAAACAACAAATGAATCATGGGAAACCTTATGCAGATCCTACTGATAAGGGTAAGCAGAAACATAATGAAGGTAAAAGGCCAAGTGGGGGAGGTACTCCTACATTGCTGAAGTTATATAGGTGTGGTGAGATGGGTCATCGTGTCAGTGAGTGCACAAGTGATGTGAAGAAATGTTTCAAGTGTGGCCAACCTGGACACTTAATTGCTGAGTGCAAGATAAATCTAGTTACTTGCTTCAATTTTGGGGAGCAAGGTCACATCAGTACACGTTGTCAGAAGCCCAAGAAAGCTGCAACTGGAGGAAAGGTGTTCGCTTTGACAGGGACACAGACTTCCAGCAAGGATCAATTGATTAAAGGTATTTGTCATATTAATAATATTATGTTGATTGCTATGATTGACACAGGTTCTACGCACTGTTTTATTTCTCTTGATTGTTTGAGGAAATTAGGACTTGTCGTGTCTCCGATGCAAGGAGAGATGGTTATCGAGACTCCTGCTGATGGGTTGTTAACTACTTATCTCGTATGTCTGAATTGTCTGTTATCGATTTATGGTAAGGACTTTGGTGTGGATTTGATATGTTTGCTGTCTATAGGTATGGATGTCATTCTAGGTATGAAGTGGTTGGAGTATAACCATGTTCATATTAATTGCTTCAGTAAGTCGGTTTGGTTTCTTACTCCTGGTGAAGAGGAAAAAGAAGTTGGTTACTTGTCTGCTCAAGAGTTGAAAGAGCTTATGAATGAAGAGGCACAAGTTTTGGCGTTGTTTGCATCATTGTCAGTGGAGAATGATATGGAGATTAGTGAATTGCAAGTGGTGAGGGATTTCCCATAAGTGTTTCTAGATGATGTTGTGGATGTGCCGCCAGAGAGAGAGGTGGAGTTTAGTATTGATCTTGTGCCAGGAATAAGACCTATTTCGATGGCTTCGTATCCTATGTCAGCTTCTGAGTTATCTGAGTTGAATAAACAGTTAGAAGAACAGTTAGAAAAGAAATTTGTGAGATCGAGTGTATCGCAGCGGGGAGCACCGATATTGTTGGTAAAGAAGAATGATGATAGCATGAGATTGTGTATTAATTACAGGCAACCTAATAAGGTGACAATTAAGAACAAGTATCTGCTTCCAATGATAGATGATATGATGGATCAGTTGGTTGGTGCTCGGGTGTCTAGTAAGATCGATTTGCGATCGGGTTATCATCAGATAATAGTGAAAGATGAAGATATTCAGAAGACTGCTTTTAGGACTCGATATGGACACTATGAATATGTAGTGATGCCATTTGGAGTTACTAATGCACCTGGTGTATTCATGGAATATATGAATCGAATTTTCCAAGAGTATTTGGACCAATTGTTGTTGTTTTTATAGATGACATTCTGATTTATTCTAAGTCAGAAGAAGAGCATGTTGAACATTTGCGGATTGTGTTGCAAGTATTGAAAGAGAAGAAGTTGTTATCCAAATTGTCGAAGTGTGAATTTTGGTTGAAAGAGGTGATTTTTCTTGGTCATGTGATTTTGGAAAAAGGAATTGTTGTGGATCCATCCAAAGTAGATGCAGTGCCACAATGGGAGACTCTGAAGTCAGTGACAGAGATTAGAAGTTTCTTGGGACTAGCTGGTTATTATCAGATTTATTGAAGGATTTTCGAAGTTAGCTCTTCCATTGATCCAATTGACTTGTAAGAATAAGGGATTTGTGTGGGATTCTCAGTGTGAGAAGAGTTTTATTGAGCTGAAGAAGAAGTTGATTATTGCGCCGATTTTGATTTTTCCGAAAGCACATGAACCATTTGTGGTGTATTGTGATGCTTCTTTAATGGGTTTAGGTGGAGTATTGATGCAAGATGGTTAGGTTGTGGTGTATGCTTCGCGTCAGTGTAGAATTCATGAGAGGAATTATCCTACTCACGATTTGGAGTTAGCAGTTGTAGTTTTTGTATTAAAGACTTGGAGGCATTATTTGTATGGTTCGAGGTTTGAGGTGTATAGTAATCATAAGATTTTGAAATACTTGTTTGATCAGAAAGAGCTGAATATGAGGCAAAGATGTTGGTTGGAATTTTTGAAGGATTATGACTTAGTTTGAATTATCATCCAGGTAAGGCTAATGTTGTAGCGGATGCCTTGAGTCGGAAGACATTGCATATGTCGGCTATGATGGCTAAGGAGTTGAACTAATTGAACAATTTAGAGATATTATTTTGGTTTGTGAACAGACGCCTCATAGTGTGATGTTGGGAATGCTGAAGGTTAATAATGATTTTCTCGATCGTGTTCGGGAAAGTCAGAAGTTAGATGTGAAATTGGTGGACTTAATGGTTAATGATGAACGAGTTGGAAATAATGAGTTTCGAGTTGATGAACAGGGAGTACTTAGATTTTGGGATCGTATTTGTATTCCTGATGATCTTGAATTGAAGAGAATGATTCTTGAAGAAGGGCATAAGAGTGGTTTGAGTATTCATCCAGGAGCGACAGAAATGTATCAGGATTTAAAGAAGATATTTTAGTGGTCTGGTATGAAGTGTGATGTGGCTCAGTTTGTGTATGCGTGTTTAACTCAGAAGTCAAAAATGGAACATCATAAACCTACTAGTTTGATGCAACCGTTGGATATACCCGAGTGGAAATGGGATAGTATATTGATGTATTTTGTTACGGTGTTACCTACTACTCCAAGAGGGCATGATGCCATTTGGGTGATCGTTGATAGGTTGACTAAGTTAATGCATTTTATATCGATTGGTATTACTTATTCTTTATAGAGATGGTGGAGATATATGTCAGTGTGATTGTGAAGTTGCATGGAATACCATTGAATATTGCGTCGGATAGAGATCCACGGTTTACTTCGAGATTTTGGGAGAGTTTGCAAGAGGCATTGGGTTCGAAGTTGAAGTTGAGTTCAACTTATTATCCTCAGACTGATGGATAGACCGAGAGGATGATACAATCATTGGAGGATTTGTTGAGGGCTTGTGTGCTTGAACAAGGAGGTTCTTGGGATAATCATTTGCCATTGATTGAGTTTACTTATAATAATAGTTATCATTCCAGTATCAGAATGGCACCGTTTGAAGATTTGTATGGTCGAAGATGTCAGACACCTTTGTGTTGGCATGAGTCAGGTGAGAGTGTTGTACTTGGACCTTGTAACACCCCAAATTTGCCCTCTTCTTTTTAGCAGCATCATAATATCATAATCATCATCAGCATGTCATATCCTTAGCATTTTGCATAGAAAAATGAAGCATAGCACTGATGCGTGTTTTTCGCAAGTGTACGAATCACGTCAAAGTAATATAAAATATTATCGAATCCACAGAGACCAAGTGTCAATCTATCATACTTGTTGTTATGGTGCTTATCTAAGGCAACTATTTTTAAGGGTTTTAATAAGGGTGCAATGGTAAATAAAATTATAATTTTAAATAATAGATAAAGGACAGGCTCGAATGTAATTCACGTAATCAATGATAATCCAGTACTTGTTAGTGGAACTACTTATGGGCAATGTTTTCTTCTTTGAAAAGAACTAATTTAACAGGAACTGTCGCTTTCGCGTATTCAGAACCGAGTTGTACTCTCTAATCAACCCCTCCTATTGTCACGGATAAAAAGGTGCGTACTGCGTTAGAGTAGTAAACCTATTTTTAAGAAATATAGTATCTTAACTAAGTTGAAAAGTACTTTAACCTGGATTTCTTAGCAAAAAGAGGTTCTCACGAACCAGACTCCAAACTTCTTTAACGCGTTCAAAAGTCGTTTTAAAATCTCCTTTCTTTTTAATCTAAAAACTCCTAATAAACTAGACAAAGCGCTTTTGGCTGTTTTTGAAATAGTTAAAAACAATTACTTGAATTGAAAGATAAAATAGCCCTTAGGTGTTTCCACGAACAATTATACTGATTACTGGTTTAATTACGATCCTTACATTCTAACCTTTATGGAATTAGTTAGACATGATAAAGTAAAGATTCTTTTTATAATTTTTCATAAAAGTAATTTAAAGCGAGTGCGGATAATAAACAAAGTAAATGTGCGAGTGCGGGAAATAAACAAAGTAAATGTGCGAGTGCGGGAAATAAACAAAGTAAATGTGCGAGTGCGGGAAATAAACAAAGTAAATGTGCGAGTGCGGGAAATAAACAAAAGTAAAGTACGAACTTGAATTAAAATGGCGGCAGGATTAACTTCCTCCAGAGTGCTCCAAAACTCGAACCACAGACAGATTACAGACTCGATCACTCGATTGCAGAGGCACCCCGATGTGGAATGGCAACTGCTTTATAACTGATATATGCCTAGAGAATTCTAATTCTGGATGAAGAAAAACGAAAATCTAAGGTCCTATTTATAGGAAAAACTGAAAGCATGAAATGACCGGGACGCCCCTCCACTAAAAAGTGGAGGTTACTGATTTTGGCCTTGTGGCGCCCGCCACAGGCCTATGGCGCCCGCCATGGTCCCTACAGGGGATGATGGAGTGGGGAACGTGGGTCTTGGAGGTTGAGGAGTGGTCTTGAGACATGGCCACGTCATGGCTAACCCCATGGCGCCCGCCACGGTGGGTGCCGCAAGTGCAAAACGCTGAATTTCTAGGTTTTCGTCCGTTTTCACTCCTTTTTCGCTCCTTTTCCCGATTCAAGCTCCGATTATTATAAAAACCTGAAAACATAAGAAAACAAAGCAATAACAAAGCAAAACAACAATAAAAGCTAAGAATGCATGCGAAATCGGAGTCAGAAATACGGTGAATTTTAGTGTGATCAAATTCTCCCACACTTAAACCTTTGCTTGTCCTCAAGCAAACATTAAAGCTTAAGAAAATATGGTGTCAACACGTGTCTTTGGGCTAAAGGGATTCTAAGTTCAAGTCAGGATGCAGTGACAGATACTAACTAAGTGAACCAAGGGTACCATAGTAACACAAACACAAACTTCAATCCTATATTAACCACTCCATATCATCCCACGATACCTAGGCCTATCTTCTCATCTTTTTGTGTCCTTTTCATTCAGGCGCAATCACATTAAGCCCGTTATCCGTACATGCTTCATAGTAGAGTGACCGGTTAGTGATTCTGATCCATAACATAAGGTTTCTGGCACATAAGCATGTGTAAACCTGTTTTTATTTTGCCTAAATGTAGCTGCGGGGGATCGGATCGTAATCCGCCCTACCAAGTTCAGTGCCAGATACCTCTGAACCAACTAACAATAGGTGACTTGCAATTTTTTTTTTTTTTTTTTCTTTTTGTGGCAAATATTTTTTCTTCTCTTTTTTCGGTTTAAATGACTTTGTGAGGGTCACCTATACCAGAGTTTGCCTTTTTTTTTCTTTTTTATTAGCACTGGATCATTCACTTATGTTCATCGGCCCCCTACGTAGAGCATGCTTAGGCCGGAGCTGACTGCTAAAATAAACTACTTAGGACAATTTTTAAATGATAATAAAGGCCATGGTGGTGGGGTTTAGGAGTGATTCCTATATTCAGGAGGTCTATGGTGCTAAAATGGTTCTGATGTTTCAAAAAATTGACCTAAATCACTACATCCTAATCTAAACCTGTCTCAAAGCCCAAAAAACATGTGAAACAACATTATTTTCTTTTTAAAATTTTTCTGGTAAGGCTAAGGAAATGGGAAAAAATGAAGATGAACTAAAAAGACACTATACTGGTGACTCGTCAGACTCATGCATTATCTAAGAAAATTAAATTACTGAAAAGGGAAATAACTGAAAGGAAATTAACTAAAAAGGGAAATAACAGAAAGCAATAAAATCCCCTCCCACACTTAAATCGAACATTGTCCCCAATGTTTCGAAATAAGATAAGGGGGGTAACCTGGAAAAAGACTACTGAGGAGGGGCACTGGTGCCTTCGCCGTCCTGATGTGATGGTCTGGAACGACGGGATCTACTACGATGCTGGTACCTCCGGTCGAGTCGTGCTGATAAAGCAGCCTGAGCACTCCGGACCTCTCGAAGGTTACCCAAGATGGAACCCTGAGTAGCCTCTACAAGCTGGTAGTGTCGGCTGTCGAACTCTCTCTGACGGTTCTGCTCTAATGAGATATCGTTCAAGGTACGGAAAACGTTGCTATAAGCACGATCCGAAACCAATCGCGATTGTTGCATGAAGCTCATGTTGTCTGTCAGCTGCTGTGAAATAGTAGAGAGAAGGCCATCACGCCTTTCTTCTCTAGCTGTCATATCACGCCACATCTCCTCGGTGACAAAGAATCCAGGAGCAGTACCTGCAACAGGGTTAGAGGAAGATGGTGCAGTGTGTGACTGTGAAGGACGATGGGGGGACATGTGAGGGATGGGAGACTGCTCTCTCCGATCATACTCATCATCAGTGTCATGTGCCTCCCCATCGGGAATATTAGGAGGAAGTGGACCCAAAACACGTGGAGCATTAAGATCATAGGTCCAGTTCCTTTCATCACGTACATCAGTACGTCTACTGCATGGTAAAGCAACAGATGGGATAGCTACCCCATGAACCATCAACTCATAACCACCTTCTCTCCTCGTTCGGCACAATTTCATGTCTTTCAGAAATTTTAAATTAATTGTGCGAGGAGGTAGTGGTTCAAGTGTAGCTATCTCATCGTTCAGGCCAAGAGCCCGAGCAATAGACGTAACAAGCCCTCCAAATACAATCGGTCCTGTTTTATTAGTAAATAAAGTCATATGGGCAAGCATAAACGGGACCGGATTGATGTGGGTTCTAGTGAGGCATCCTTGCAAAAATAGGAGTTCACGAGCATTTACCTTGTTTGGACTTTCCCGGCCAAAAATAGTACATGCCAAAAGAAGTCTAAAAACTCTTATGGCCGGGTTGTGAATGGTCGACGCAAGTATCCCTTCAAAAGAATTAATTGAAGTACTTGAAAGCCTTAGCCAGAAGGTAAATACCTCGGCCGACCATTCAGCATCCAAAGGTGCCTCACAGATCGAACCTTCCCTATGAGGGATTTCTAACAAACCTGCTAGCTCATTGGTACTGAATTCATATTCAATTCCAAACAGTCTAAAAATAACAGTACCGACAGTGCTAGCAGTGTTAGGACTGACAGTGTATATCAAAGAACTCAAAAACTCAATTGTCAGTTTCTCATAGGTAGGTTCCTGATTAATGAAAATATTATGCAAGCCTAGAAATTCTAATAAATTAAAAACACTATGATAAATACCCAAAGCATACAGACAGTTATCGTCGACGTACCTAGTCGAGAGAATTTCTCGACTTTGAAGCCTCTGAATAATTTTCCGTTGCCTTTCGCCCGGTCTTCCATCACGAAGAAGAAATCCATTGAACTCCATTGTTGAAAAGCTCCTTAGGTAGTGAAAATGGTAGAAAAGTGGTTTATGAGGGGAATGATAAAGTTTTGATTTTTTTGGTTTTTGATGGATGAAAATGGAAATGGATGTTGGATATGTGTTATGGATGGAGGGTATTTTGGAAATGGGTGAGCTTTAATGGGGTTCAAGGAGGATTTGGAAGGTTGTAAAAATGGGTTTTTTGGTGAAGAAAGGGATGAAAATGGTGGAAATGGGGATTGAATCCCGTATATGTTGATGGTACGGTGTGGCGCCCGCCACAAGGCCAATTCCTGGGCCTTGTGGTTTTGGATCCTCCTTTTGGGCCTTCCTTGCACCTTTGTCTTCGGGGGGGTCTGGATAGCGTTTTCTTCTTCTTTTCAAGGCTTGAGGCTTGCATTTTTTTTTTTTGTGAAGACAAAAATGAAAATATTTTTGTCTTATATTTTTTTCTTTGCACGACAAAAATAAAATAATTAAAAATCAAAAAAGAAAAAGAAAAATTAGTGCATAATATGTATATATATATAAGGAATTCAAAGTGCATGAAAATATAAAAGCTGCAATAAAGTAAAATATATGTCTGGAAATGCGATAAATAAAATACTAGGGTAGTGCTGTCAGTGTAGAATGAGTCATGTGGTAGGTTTCTTTTCCTGGCTTGATCCACGAATCTCAGCTATCTCCCTCCGAAGCTCTTCAATCGCCTGATGTAGAGCATCGGCCTCTGAGGCATGAGTGAGATCAGAAACCTGCATCTGTAACTCCAAGTCTGCCACTTCCTGCTTGAGCAGGGCAGTCTCCTTACGGAGCTCATAAATCTGTGTTTGTAGGTCAGGTGGCTGCAGAGACATATTGTTAGACATAACAGTGATTCGGGGAGTAAGAGGTGTAGGAGTGTACTCAGCGGCGGGAGGCGATTTCGGCTCTTCGACAGTCTCTCCATAACCCTCTAGAGCATAACTCCAATTTGCAGGATCATGGACACTGGTCATCAGCGGATCTGGTAATGTAAAGTAGTGTATCGCTTCACCGTCGATCAGTAATTTAAACATGTTGGGCTCAAAGGAAGCCCTCCTCATCAGTCCTCTATCAAGACAAAAATCAATATCCAGGGTGGTGTAGCAGCAGAAGGTCCTGAGGTGCAATAACTTGCGAGACAAACCCAATGCAGTAGCTATCTGTGTAACGATCCCACCGACATGGATGATGCCTACTGATGATCTGGCAACACTAGCAAGGCCCTTCAGTAGAAAGTTGCCACAAGCAACAGGGCGAGACTGAGTCGCACAAAACAGTAGGAAAATCTCCTCTTCACTTAGCAGTGTCTCTGTATCTGGAAAACCTAGGAAAGAATGTGCTAGAATCATCTGGAAGTACCTCAATGCAGGGTTGTGGATTACCTGAGAAAACTGGGTAGAAGGATCTTGGCTCCCTCCGCCTGATATTTTAGTCCAAAACTTTTCCACTTCTCTGCTCATAAAATACCCCATCGGAGTCTCTGGAATAGCATCAGGAGTAGTCTGGAAACCTAGTAAGTCACCAAACTCTTTGTGAGAGAATGAGTAGTCAATCCCGAACAACCTGAAAACAGCGAGTCCATCGGGTCCAGCCCAAGGGTCATGATGAAATGAGCTGAGGAACTCAAGAGTCAAGTTCCTATAAGTGTTGTTCCTGTAGTCAAACTGGTCCCACTGGAGTTGATGGCATAAAAATCTGACGCTTGGCTCTATCCCCAAGGCATCCATGCAGTCATGGTCAGGGTACCTGGTAGGAGCCATAGGGCGTCTCATGTGAACATAGTAACGCCCTCTCTGTGCATCATCTCTAAAGGCCACGTGCATGTCATCAGGGTTCTGCATTCTGTACAAGGTTAGCAAACAAGTCCTGAAACCACATAAAACATTCAATCGTTAGTCCTGACATAATAATAATAAACAAATTAAAATAAAGTAAAAATAAATAAAAAGTACAAAAATAAGAGAACCATGGGTTGCCTCCCATGCAGCGCTTGTTTAACGTCATTAGCTCGACGACCGATTTTTAAACATCATTGGAAGGATACGGTGGATCACTCAGAGTATGGCAGGTGTATGTTGTTGGAATGTCACCTCCTTCGTAGGGCTTCAACCTATGTCCATTAACGATGAATGGTTTACATGCCTGGTTCTTGATTTCAATAGCACCGGATCTTAGGATCTTAGATACTTCGAAGGGGCCAGTCCATCTCGAACGGAGTTTACCTGGAAATAGTCGTAACCTAGAATCGAACAGGAGAACATGATCGCCTATTTTGAAGTCTCTTCTTATGATTCTTTTGTCATGCCAAGCTTTTGTTCTTTCTTTGTATATGATGGCATTTTCGTAGGCAGATTGTCTGAGCTCTTCTAATTTGTGGATGTCAAGGATACGTTTCTCACCAGCTGTCAAGTAATCCAGATTCAAAGTTTTGATGGCCCAATAGGCCTTATGCTCCAACTCAAAAGGTAAGTGACATGATTTTCCATAGACCAGTTGATAAGGGGTTGTTCCTATAGGAGTTTTGAAAGCGGTTCTATAGGCCCATAATGCTTCTTGAAGTTTCTGTGACCAATCCTTTCTAGATATAGAGACAGTCTTCTCGAGGATTTGTTTTATCTCCCTATTAGATACTTCCACTTGTCCATTGGTCTGTGGGTGGTATGGTGTTGCTACTCTATGCTTAACTCCATACTTGCTTAAAAGTTTATCAAATATTCTCGATATGAAGTGTGATCCTCCATCACTTATGACTAAACGGGGGGTTCCAAACCTGGGAAATATATAATTCTTGAATAATTTGATGACTACTCTGGTGTCATTTGTGGGTGCGGCGATAGCTTCAATCCATTTAGACACGTAGTCAACAGCTACTAATATGTACTGATTTCCAAAAGATGGTGGGAACGGTCCCATAAAGTCTATACCCCATACGTCGAAGAGTTCTACTTCTTGGATATTTCTTAACGGCATTTCATTACGTTTTAAAATATTTCCTGTGCGTTGGCATCTGTCACACTTGACAATGAAAGCATGGACATCTCGCCACATAGTAGGCCAGAATAGGCCAACTTGAAGAATCTTGGCGTAGGTCTTAGATGTGCTTGCATGTCCACCATAGGGTGCAGAATGACAATGCTCAATTATATTATTTACCTCTTCTTCTGGAACACAACAGCGGAAAATGCCATCTTTACCTCTCTTGAAAAGAAGTGGTTCGTCCCAATAGAAGTTTCTCACATCACTATAGAACTTCTTCTTCCGGTGGTAGTTTAGATCAGGGGGTATGATGTCAGCGGCTAGGTAATTAACAAAGTCTGCATACCAAGGTGCATTACTTATAGCTAAGGACTGGTTAGGATGCTCATGAGGGTCTGGGTTATCATCTTCAATAGTTTCTAGTTGGGCTATCAGTCTATCATAGGCAAAATCGTCATTTATGGGTACTGAGTCAGGTTTCAGGTATTCTAGCCTAGATAGGTGATCAGCTACCACATTATCTGTGCCTTTCTTATCACGGATATCCAAATCAAACTCTTGCAGTAATAGAATCCATCGAAGTAACCTAGGCTTGGCATCCTTTTTGCTTAGTAAGTAACGAATGGCAGCATGGTCGGTATAAACTATAATCTTGGCTCCTACTAGATAAGATCTAAATTTGTCTATTGCAAAAACTACAGCTAGGAGCTCTTTTTCGGTTGTTGCGTAGTTGAGCTGTGCAGCGTCTAGGGTTCTACTGGCATAATAAATCACATGTAACTTTTTGTCTTTTCTCTGACCTAGAACGGCTCCAACAGCATAATCACTGGCGTCACACATTATCTCAAACGGTTCTGACCAATCAGGGGGTTTCATTATAGGTGCTGAAATCAGAGCTTGCTTCAAAAGATTAAATGCTTCAGTACATTTTTCATCGAAGATGAATTCAACATCTTTCATTAAAAGACCAGTTAAGGGCTTTGTTATTTTGGAGAAATCCTTGATGAAACGTCGGTAAAATCCGGCATGTCCAAGAAAACTTCTTATCTCCATGATAGTCTTCGGCGGTTTTAGATTCTCTATGACTTCTATTTTTGCTTTATCTACCTCTATACCTTTTTCGGAAACTATATGTCCTAAAACAATCCCTTCGGTGACCATGAAATGACATTTTTCCCAATTTAGCACAAGGTTTACCTCCACACATCTCTCCAGGATTTTCTCAAGGTTGACAAGACAATTTTTGAAATCTGACCCACAAACTGAGAAATCGTCCATAAATACTTCCATAATTCCATCTAAATAATCAGCAAAGATAGACATCATGCAGCGTTGGAAAGTTGCAGGAGCATTACAAAGTCCAAAAGGCATTCTTCTATAGGCAAAAGTTCCAACTGGGCATGTAAAGGTAGTTTTTTCTTGATCTTCGGGATGAATAGGTATTTGGAAGAATCCCGAATATCCATCTAAATAACAAAAGTAAGAGTGTCTGGCTAGGCGCTCCAACATTTGGTCTATGAATGGTAATGGGAAATGGTCCTTCCTAGTTGCTTTATTTAATTTTCTATAATCTATGCACATACGCCAACCTCCATCGGTTCTTTTTGCTACAGGTTCGCCCTTCTCGTTTTGCACGACTGTGATGCCTCCCTTTTTAGGTACTACATGCACAGGACTCACCCATTTACTGTCCGAGATCTGATATATTATACCTTCCTCTAATAACTTAAGAACTTCAGTCTTAACTACAGTACTCATTATAGGATTTATTCTTCGTTGGTGTTCTCTGGAAGGTTTTGAATCTTCTTCAAGCAAAATCCAATGCATGCATACGGATGGGCTTATTCCTTTTAGATCAGAGATCTTATATCCTAAGGCTGAGGGGTACCTACGTAAAACTTCTAATAATTGATCGGTTTCTTCTTGGTTTAAGGTAGCACTGACTATAACTGGACGGTTCATATCTTCATCGAGAAATTCATATCTCAGGTTTTTAGGCAGTTCCTTAAGTTTTACGGTCGGTTTCATAGGGCAAGGCATAGGATCTGGGGTAAGAGATAAACATTCGTGAAGGTTATCATCAATGTAGGGTGTTTTATAATTGTCATCTTCCAAAATAAGGGTTGACGGCCATTTTATAGATTCAGTTTCTTCTTCTTGTTCTAATTCCCTAATGCATTCTTCGATGATATCTAAGGCATAACAAGCATCTCCTATCACAGGTGCCATAAGAAATTTTGACAATATAAATTCTATCTTCTGGCCACCTACCTCAAAAGTTAGTTTTCCCTTTTTAACATCTATTACGGCTCCAGCAGTCGATAAGAACGGTCTACCTAGGAGGATTGGTATGTCGTCATCCTCTTTAATGTCCATGACAACAAAATCAGTAGGTATAAACAGCTGACCTATCCTAACAGGGACGTCTTCAAGTATGCCTATAGGGTATTTAACGGATCTATCGGCTAATTGAAGTGACATCTTAGTAGGTTGTAATTCTCCTAAGTTTAATCTCTCGCAAACTGCTAAAGGCATTAAGCTCACACTAGCTCCTAAGTCTAGAAAAGCTTTTTCGATGCCATGATTCCCCAAAATACAAGGAATGGAAAAATTTCCGGGATCTTTATCTTTCTTTGCTAACCTATTTTCGGAAATAGAATTACATTCCAAGGGTTTCGGATCTTCAAGTCTACGTTTATTTGTAAGTATGTCTTTGAGAAACTTAGCGTAAGAAGGTATTTGGGTGATGGCTTCTGTAAAGGGGATTTCTACGTGAAGTTTTTCTATAACCTTAACGAATTTTTGATATTGATTATCGATTTGGGTTTTCTTTAATCTTTGAGGGTAAGGTATTGGTGGTTTATATGGCGGTGGTGGTACATAGGTTTTATTTTTAGGTTCTTCTCCTTTTTCTTGACTTTCCGGGGTTTCAGGCTTCTCTGGTTCCTTTTCCTCATTCCTCTCAGAAGTTTCGGGCTCACTTAATCTAGGGTTTAAAGGTTCCTTATAAGCGTTTCCACTTCGTAGAGTAATGGCATTTGCTTGCCCTTTCGGGTTTTGTTGAGGTTGTCCAGGGAACTGTCCTCCAGGTGTAGTCTGTGGGGCTTGGTTTAACGCTACCTGAGAGATCTGGGTTTCAAGCATCTTATTATGAGTAATGATTTGATCAACCTTGGTTCCTAACTGGGTAATCAGTTCATTAACATGGACGTTATGGTTCATGAACTCTTTGTTTTGTTGTTTTTGAGCAACGATAAAATCTTTTACAACTTCCTCAAAGCTCGGACTAGGTGGTACAGGTTGCATAGGTTGATTTGTTCTAGGGGCTTGGTAACCTTGTTGTCTCGGAGGTGCGGTATTTTGGATAGGGTTATTATTTTTGTAGGAGAAGTTTGGGTGATTCCTCCATCCAGGGTTATATGTGTTTGAAAATGGGTTCCCTTGGGTGTAGTTCACTTGCTCAGTGTTGGTCTCATTTAACAGATTGCATTCGGCGGATTGGTGTCCTTGCGTTCCACATATCTCACAATTCGGCGAAACTGCGGCTACAGTATTCGGAGTTGTACACATATGTTCGACTCTAAGGGCCAACGCGTCCATTTTAGCCTGCATCATGTCTATAGAGCTTAACTCATGTATTCCTCCTTGGGCTTCCTTCTTTTCCACTGTCGCTCGTTCTACTCCCCATGATTGATGGTTTTGGGCCATATCCTCGATAAGGGCACTAGCTTCAGGGTAAGGTTTGTTCATCAGTGCGCCACCAGCGGCAGCGTCGATGGTCATTTTAGTGTTATAAAGAAGTCCATTATAGAAGGTTTGAATGATTAGCCAATTTTCTAAGCCATGGTGTGGGCATGCTCTTAATAGTTCTTTATATCTCTCCCAGGCTTCGAACAACGACTCTCCTTGGTGTTGGGTAAATCTAGTTATTAGGTTTCGAAGAAGAGCGGTCTTACTTGGGGGAAAATATCTAGCAAGGAAAACTTTTTTAAGGTCATCCCAAGTTGTTATTGAATTGGGTGGAAGGGAATCTAACCATGATAGAGCTTTATCTCTGAGGGAAAAGGGAAATAATCTTAAGCGTATTGCCTCAGGAGAAGCTCCATTGGTTTTAAAGGTGTCTGCTAACTGAAGAAAGTTTTTTAAATGTTGGTTTGGGTTATCAGTAGCGAGACCTGCGAATTGTCTCTGTTGCACTAATTGCAGCAGGGATGGTTTAAGTTCAAAATTATTGGCTGGGATAGCGGGGTTTACTATACTGGAACTAGGTTCCTCGTTTGATGGTTGGGCGAAGTCCTTAAGAGGTCTTCGGTTTTGATCTTCGGCCATAGCTCTCCTATTCCTATGGAAAAACAAACGTGCGCGAGCGTAACGTTCAGGTTCAGCTAGAGGGTCTACTAAACTTCCGGCACTGCGATTCTTTCGCATTGACCGGTGGGTAACAACCTTAGTCTAAACGGTATAACTACAGGGTAATGAAATTTGACGATATTGGTCCCCGGCAACGGCGCCAAAAACTTGATGCGTGTTTTTCGCAAGTGTACGAATCACGTCAAAGTAATATAAAAGATTATCGAATCCACAGAGACCAAGTGTCAATCTATCGTACCTGTTGTTATGGTGCTTATCTAAGGCAACTATTTTTAAGGATTTTAATAAGGGTGCAATTGTAAATAAAATTATAATTTTAAATAATAGATAAAGGACAGGCTCGAATGTAATTCACGTAATCAATGATAATCCAGTACTTGTTAGTGGAACTACTTATGGGCAATGTTTTCTTCTTTGAAAAGAACTAATTTAACAGGAACTGTCGCTTTCGCGTATTCAGAACCGAGTTGTACTCTCTAATCAACCCCTCCTATTGTCACGGATAAAAAGGTGCGTACTGCGTTAGAGTAGTAAACCTATTTTTAAGAAATATAGTATCTTAACTAAGTTGAAAAGTACTTTAACCTGGATTTCTTAGCAAAAAGAGGTTCTCACGAACCAGACTCCAAACTTCTTTAACGCGTTCAAAAGTCGTTTTAAAATCTCCTTTCTTTTTAATCTAAAAACTCCTAATAAACTAGACAAAGCGCTTTTGGCTGTTTTTGAAATAGTTAAAAACAATTACTTGAATTGAAAGATAAAATAGCCCTTAGGTGTTTCCACGAACAATTATACTGATTACTGGTTTAATTACGATCCTTACATTCTAACCTTTATGGAATTAGTTAGACATGATAAAGTAAAGATTCTTTTTATAATTTTTCATAAAAGTAATTTAAAGCGAGTGCGGATAATAAACAAAGTAAATGTGCGAGTGCGGGAAATAAACAAAGTAAATGTGCGAGTGCGGGAAATAAACAAAGTAAATGTGCGAGTGCGGGAAATAAACAAAATAAATGTGCGAGTGCGGGAAATAAACAAAGTAAATGTGCGAGTGCGGGAAATAAACAAAAGTAAAGTACGAACTTGAATTAAAATGGCGGCAGGATTAACTTCCTCCAGAGTGCTCCAAAACTCGAACCACAGACAGATTACAGACTCGATCACTCGATTGCAGAGGCACCCCGATGTGGAATGGCAACTGCTTTATAACTGATATATGCCTAGAGAATTCTAATTCTGGATGAAGAAAAACGAAAATCTAAGGTCCTATTTATAGGAAAAACTGAAAGCATGAAATGACCGGGACGCCCCTCCACTAAAAAGTGGAGGTTACTGATTTTGGCCTTGTGGCGCCCGCCACAGGCCTATGGCACCCGCCATGGTCCCTACAGGGGATGATGGAGTGGGGAACGTGGGTCTTGGAGGTTGAGGAGTGGTCTTGAGACGTGGCCACGTCATGGCTAACCCCATGGCGCCCGCCACGGTGGGTGCCGCAAGTGCAAAACGCTGAATTTCTAGGTTTTCGTCCGTTTTCACTCCTTTTTCGCTCCTTTTCCCGATTCAAGCTCCGATTATTATAAAAACCTGAAAACATAAGAAAACAAAGCAATAACAAAGCAAAACAACAATAAAAGCTAAGAATGCATGCGAAATCGGAGTCAGAAATACGGTGAATTTTAGTGTGATCAAGCACTCGCATGTTCTAGCATAAGGCATATGATCAATCATTCGGGAAATTCTAAGCATTGTAAGTCAAAGTCAAGAGCAAGGTGACCTGGCAAGAAGCTCACATGATTTTTTGTACAAGCTTGATATTATGGTCAAATCCCTAAAAAGAATTGAAGATCAAAATCAGATCAGAACGGTTGGCGTCGGGTTATTATGGGAGTTTCCCACCAAAGGGAAGGAGATTTCAAAATTTGCTTGCGTTAACCGGTTAACGCTTTGGTTAACCGGTTAACAGCTACAAATTTTGAATTCCAACAGCAAATTCAGCATGTGTTTTGGCTCCAATTTTTCATACTTTTGATTTTTATTCATTTTGAATTAATTAGAAATTATGGAGAAGGATCTAGATGACTTTTCAAGCCTAATTCTAAGGCTAGATCCTAATCACTTTCTAAGTTAATCCCAAACCATATTTTTTGGATCCCAAACCAAAATTTTGGGCCCCAAACCTAGATGATATTTATTCCATTTCCCTCCAAACCAAGGGGGGCTCTCTCTCATAATTCACTTCTCATTTTCTGAATTTTCACTACTCTCTCACCATTCTCTCATTTTCTCTCCCATTCTTCCAAATCACTCAAAGTTCCTCTTTGAAGATCACAAAACTTTGCATTAAAGTTTGTAGATCTTGGAACTAGAACTCCATCCATAGCTTCTTTGCATCAATTTGCTGGTTTCACTACTTGGTTCAGATCTGATTTGGAGATTAGAAGTGCTTTTGGAGCCAAATTCTTCATTAAGATCCTTTACTTGCATTTATTTTGCATGGAGTGTGAAGATTAGCACCGGATCTTCGAAGTTTTCCGCGCGATTCCTCATTTCTAGCTCAAACAACAATTACCAAAGCATACCTCAGCTTTATAGGTTGGTTAAGTTCAGATCTAACTCTGTTTTAATTTATTTGCATGTTTGTGCTTAGATCCACCATGTGCTTGTGTATTTGCTTGTATTTCTTGAATTGATTGGTTGATTTGTGATCGGATCCGTGTGTTAATGTTCATGAGCTTGATGATGTTTGATTAATGTGAATTGATCCAATTATTTCATGCATAATTGATTGCTGGGCTGTTCTGGGATTATTTGGATAAGCTGGTTTGAGTTGATTTTTCTGCAGGAATTGTTGTTGTTTTCACAGTGTTAACCGGTTAACGCTTTGGTTAACTAGTTAACGCATCTGTTTTCTGTGTTGTTTTCTGCAGGTTTAAACTGGTTAACCGGTTAATGCTTTGGTTAACCGTTTAACGCTTTGGTTAACCGGTTAACATTGAAGCAGAATGCCATGTTTGAGTTGTTTTGAGCTTGTTTGATTCCCTTACTTGTCTTAATCACCATGGATCATTGTATGGTCATTTGACATGCTAGTTTAGGGTGTTTTGCTTGCTGGTTGATGTATTCCTTCATGTTCTCGATGCGTAAATTCATGTATTTTCAAAGCTTGGCATGTTGTTTGATTTTGGCTTTTTGAAACCTTGAGTATGTTTATTCCATGAATTGTGTTGATGTATATGTGCTGGAATTTTGCTAACATTTGTAGGGGCAATGGTAAGTGAAATGTGGATGTTTATCCACATTTCAACTCTTCATCTATTCCTTTTTAATTTGCTTTCTACTTTGTGATTTTTGATGTGCCTTATGCCATCATGTGTTTCAACTCTTCTCTTTTCCCCCTTAGAGGCAACTTATCTCCTTTAGAGGAGTAAGTTATTCTCTAGCTTTCCTCTCCTCTCTTTTTCTTCTCCTTTGGTCGTCTTTTCTCTTAGGATAGTTTCAAACCACACTAACCTTAGGACCACTTTTTGCATGATAACTTTAGGTTTAGTCTTTCCCCATTAAACTTTTGCCTTTTGCTCCTTTTGGTTCTTTCTCTTCTCATCTCAAAACAAAACCTAAAAAACATTAATAAAGAAAGAGGTGACCTCTTGTGTATAGCCTTATTCCATGAGGCATATGTATTCATTCCATCTTGGAATAGTGCATTTGTCTAGCATGATGCACAAGTCGGATTATGAGGTCATCTTCATCAAGAAAAGCATAAAAAATACTTCTTCACAAAAATCACTAAGATACTTAATAAATCCAACAAGTCAATAAGCTTATGCCTTTGCCCTTGGAAACAAGTCTTGGATAAATTCTCCTTGCTTGGTGTGCTTGTTCTATTATTCCATCTTGGAATGTAGTAGCAAGTACACATTCCATGGAAAAGAGTTTGAGTTCATTCTCTTGTGCCACACCAATAAAAGACTTCTAAAAAACACAAATAAACAATAAGCGTCTCCCCTTCGGGACTTCTCTTCTCATCTCCTTCGCTCTGTACGTGAACTTGCTCCTACTTGTCATTTTGCAAGACGGTTACGCACTCTTCGTCCGAGCCTGCAACACCTGAGCATTGACATAGGCAGTTCAAGCTTAAAACACAAGCAATTATTTCCACCCCTAGTTAGGGGAACTACGACGACTCTGATCCTCATGTCCAGTGAGCTATGTAGGCAGCGGGGTAGGGTCCATTCAAGAACAATCTTTATTTTCCCTACATTTTCCCCCTTTCTTTTCTTTTCTTATCCAGTTTCAGTTTTTCTTTTTGCAGCAGCTTTCATTTCTTCACCCTTTTGAAACAGTTTCTTTGCAAGCGTGGATCCCCTCGGGTACGGCGGACAATCTGGGGTGCTAATACCTTCCCAGGTCGTAACCGACTCCCGAACCCATATTCTTTGGTTCGCATGACCTGTGTCCTTCCTTTTCTTTTCTCTGGTTTGTGCAACATTACCATTCCCATTCCTTCGGGATAAAAATGTCTGGCTGGCGACTCTACCTTTTCCGTGCCACTTTCGCGTTTGTACCAGGATGGAAATCCAGGGAGCGACAGACCTGAGATTTTACAATAGACCACTGAAATGGTGAAGTTGATTCGAGATAAGATGAGGACTTCACAGAGTAGGCAAAAGAGTTACCATGAAAAGAGAAAGAAGGATCTTGAGTCTCAAAAAAGAGATCATGTGTTTTTTAGGGTTACTCTAGCGACCGATGTTGGACGAGCATTGAAGTCAAGAAAGCTTACTCCTAAGTTTATTGGACCTTATCAGATTTCGGCGATAGTTGGACCTATTGCTTATAGACTGGCGTTACCACCGAGATTGTCCAATTTACATGATGTGTTTCATGTTTCGCAGCTTCGGAAGTATGTTTCGGATCTGTCACATGTGATACTGATGGATTAAGTTTAGGTAAGAGATAATCTTACAATTAAAGCATTACCAGAACAAATTGATGATTGGGAGGTAAAACATTTGAGGGGCGAGGAGATTGTCCTTGTGAAGGTGGTTTGGGGAGGAGCAGTTGTAACACCCTTTCTATCCCATCACAATTAACATTCAATTTAATCAATTATCAGAGGAAAACTCATGAAAAGATATCACATTTACTCATTTACTCATAAACCTCATATTGAGTCCTATCCCGTAACACGGGTTACAAAATCCATATCATCAATTATAATATTCTACAATTATGCAGCGGAAAACAAAACATCATCTTTTATCTTTAATAAAAAGAAACCTCATAAGTTAATCCAAAAACATCATTTATAAAACAAAGGTAATAAAAGGGACAACATATTAATTCAAGTAATTAAAACAACTCAAGTGAAACACATCCTGATGTTACTGGACACAGAGTAAGACTCCACTACTAACTAACAAGACAAATCACTAACTCCAAGCTAAAACACGCACCAAGCTAACCTTGATTATCTGCATGATGGAATAATAGACCATCACAAAAGGCAGGCTAGGTGAGTAAATTCACATTTAATAAAGTAATATAGAAATGAGAATTTAAAACATAAGTAACAACAACAAAAGCCATCATCAACAACTCATTCATACACAACATCAAATACATCACATCAACACACAAACTCAATGCAAATCATGCTATGTCATTTAGAATGAAATGCAACCTCTTATTATGCATGTGGTACCAAAACATCCTCATGGATGGACACTGGGCCATCAACCATCCACTAAGGGAGCACATTATAACTAGGGGTGGAAAAACGGGTTTGGCCTGTTGGGCATGCCTGTTTTTCCCGCACTTTAGTGCGGGTGGGCCAAGGGTTTAGGCCCTCACCCTCTAAAGTGTCTGCCCCGCCCTGCCCCGTTTTCGTTGCAGGCATGCATATTTACTTACATTTTTGTATTTTTAGGCTTAAAAAATGCAATGCCCGCAGGATTTCCCCGCCATGCCCTTACTTTTTGAGAGAAGGGCTTAGGTTTTAGGCCCACATCCTCAATTTTGACTGCCCCGCCCCGTTTTTTTTTCGGGCTTTTGCAGGACAGACCTAAACGAGGCGGGCATGCCCATTTGCCATCCCTAATCATAACATCAAATCACTTTAATCCGTACAATGGGATTGAAGCTACCAATGACCAAAAGTTACATCATAAATCATGCCATGAATGCAAGACGCAATAGACACACATCATCCTCAAAACATCCTAAACATTGCATCTGCATTCATTGTTAGTCCTCATGTTATATACTCATTTAACATCATACCACATACTTATCAAACATCATACCTCTACATCATATAATCATACTTCATAACTCCAAAAAATCATTTTAGTCATCATACATCATCTAATCACTAATCCTACTCATATAGCCTCTAAAAACACATCATATAACAACTCTACAACATTGTAACAGCTTACGACATAAACCACATTGAGAAAATATTTTTTTCTGAATTAAAAATTATTTTTCAAAATTCCAGGTCTCGCTAAGCGAGACACCTTGCTCGCTAAGCGACGAACTCTCGGGTTTTTGGTTTTCAAAGTTTTTACCTGCTTGCTAAGCGAGCTGTAGCTCGCTAAGCAAGCTTCGCAATTTCTCCATATTTTCTGCGATTTCCAAATCATTCTTCTGTGGTAACACTCCCAAAAACTCAATATTCAGCAGTAACATAGCAGAAAAATCATCAATTAATCATCATCCATCCTAATAACATCAAGTATATCATCTAACATTATTATATTCATCAAAATCATCATCATAAAGCAATTTCATCAAAACCCCATAAACTTAAGTTTCTCCCTTAAATCTCCAAATTCCTATCTCTACATTACAATACCGAAATAGAATTACTCCTCATACCTTAGGTTCTGTAATCCTTTCGATAATCATCTCATAAAATCTCTCCAACCTTTAAGCCCTAGCTTTTCTTCTTCAGAGCTCTTCTCCTTTCTCTCCAAAAGTGTGATTGTTCCTCTACTGATCGTATAACCAAACTTTACCCTCTTAGTCACTATTGCCCCTAAAACCTCAATGGACTTTCCCCATAATACCCTCACTAATCCTCCATCAAAAAACCACATTACCCTTATCCTCTAATTCCTCTTATTTTATTTAATTAATCTTAAATAATTAACTAAACCCACTATACTTAATATCCTAATATTGTTAAAATATTAAGTCACACTCATTTCCCCACAAAACATCAAATCATCAACAAAATCATAAAAACTCACAAGAACTCATCAAATAAATCAGAATTAACTTTGGGGTGTTACAACTCTTCCCCATTTTAAGAATTTTCGTCCTCGAAAATGTACCTGAAGCAAACAGCATCAGATACGATTCTTTCATCTGATCCTTTTGTTCCCAAGTCCAACTATCACCAGCTAGTCCACCCCACAATACCCTCACTAAGGAAATATATATACCTCTTAATCACTTCATTTCTATGCCATCTATTTGTATTGGCGAAACCTCCACAGTCAAATTATCTCTTACTCGAACATCATCCATCAGAATCACATGTGACAGATCTGTAATGTACTTCCTCAGCTGTGACACATGAAACACATCATGCAAATTCGCAAGTGACGGTGGTAGTGCAATCCGATATGCCACCTCTCCGAATCTTTGCGAAATCTGTTATGATCCAATAAAATGCGGAGTGAGCTTCCTGGACTTCAAGGCTCGTCCGTCACCAGTCACTGGAGTAACCCTCAAGAACACATGATCTCCCTCTTGAAATTCAAGTGCTTTGCTCCTCTTATCATGATAACTATTTTGACGAATTTACGAATTCTTCATTCTCTCTTGAATCATCTTAATATTTACAGTCGTCTCCTAGACAATCTTAGGTCCGAGCATAACACTCTCGCCTGATTCATACCAACACAATGGAGTCCTACACCGCCTCTGTAACACCCAAATCACCCCACAGAAATATTAATAAAATCAGAGTAAAATTTTCAGCTTTTTATTCGAGTGTCACAATCAACTTCATAAATGGCTCACTGATACTTTTTCAAAAACATTTGTTCAACATGCAGCGGAAATAAATTTTAAACCAACATGATTTAAAACCAATTACAAAAAGTTTTTTCAAAAGAAATAACAAATAAAAGCAACGTCGACCCTACTCCCAAAGCGACGTATCAGAGCCGACACCCTAAAGACGATAAGTACGCCGACTTCACTAACCACCACTCGACTTATCCTGCTCACATGCATGTTACCAACAGGGGGTAACATTCAAACAGAAGGGGTGAGATACTTACATCATAAAGATAATATAATAAGAATTAAGTAAGTATCCTAAAATTACATTGTTTCTCAACAACGATTATTTAACAACATCACGTACAACAACGACACATCAACCACGACATCATATACAACGACCACAACAATCATGCAATGAGACTCAACTTGACTCTATACATGCGGTACTATAATCCGATATCTATTTCAAGATCCAGTTCCCGTTGGAACTCTCGACCCCTCTTTCATGGTCCAATATGATTCTTATTTCATGATCACACCCTCGGCCCCTATTTCATGACCATGTACGATCCCTATTTCATGACCGCACCAACATCACAACAACGGCATACCCCACCGTGGTATGTTAAACAACTATGCAACATGTCATGCAACATCAATGACATACATGCATACTCACAATAACTATAACATGCAACAACAACAATGCAACCACATATCACAACATCGATCAATATACTACTAATTATCATCATCACGATTATCATGCATTTCATAACATATAATCATATAATTCAACTCATATCACAACAACGCAACACAACATATATCACAACATATCGTATACTCATATATCATTAATAATCATATGAAGCACAACATCACAACAACAACAACCACAACAAACACATCAATCATTTTTAAATTCAAATCACACTAATTTTCCCTACAATTGAGTGTATAGATCATCTTTCACTGCCTCCAACTACACCTCATCAGTTCCTAAGCATTACTAAGAATCAAATAATTTTTCAGTAATTTTTTGGAATTTAAAAATTATTTTTCACGCTCCAGGGCTCGCTAAGAGAGGGCCATAGCCCGTTAAGCGCCGAACTCCCTGACTTTGCTTGCTAAGCGAGCTTGCAATTTCGCAAATTGCCCACTTGCTCCCTACTCTCAAAACCTGCTACGAAATCAGTTTTCCAAACAACCAAAACCATCCAGAATCCTTAGCAATTACCAATTCTCTTGTATAATTCATGTAATAACCAACCGACAACAACGAACAACTCTTAATTCAATAAAATCCTTCAACCATTCATCACAATTTCAATCCCTAATTCTCAACCTACCCAATTCCCATTATAGAACCCTTAAGATGGAAGAATCCCATCCTTACCTTAGGTTTCATTGAGAAATTCTTCTCCTTTGCGAACTCTTCTTCCCGATTAAGCCTTTTCATCTTCTTCTCCACTTCACACCTTTCACGGTCGCTTTTCGGTTTCTCTAACACGATTATGTTTTTCCCTTTTCCTTATTTCCACCATAACCCCTAAGACCCAACTTATGATCTTCCCTTTTTACCCTTATTACTTTCACCAATTGACCACCTTGTCCTTATCTCTTATTTATTCCATTTATTTTATTTAACATCTAATAATATAATTATCCACCAAAATATAATTTAATATCACAATTATATTCGATAATATATATTCTTTTTCACACACCACAATACAACATTCACAATAAAATAATTAAATAAATTTGGGGTGTTACAGCCTCCCGTACAATGCTTCATACGGAGCCATACCAATGCTCACATGAAAACTATTGTTATAAGTAAACTCAATCAACGACAAATGACTATCCCACACACCTCCATGATCTAACACACAAGCTCTCAGCAAATCCTCTATGGATTGGATAATCAGTTATGTCTGACCGTCCGTCTGTGGATGATAAGCAGAACTCATCCTAAACTTTGTTCCCAAAGCATCTTGTAAACTCTTCCAAAATATCTATGTAAATCGCGGATCTCTATCCAACATGATACTCGAAGGTATCCCATGCAACCTCACAATCTCATCAATGTACATATCTGCTAGCTTTGACATGGAATGATTAATCTTTATCGGTAAGAAATACACTGACTTAGTTAATCGATCAACAATCACCCAAATGGAATCATTTCCCTTCACCGTCTTCGGAAAACCTATCACAAAATCCATAGAAATGTTATCCAATTTCCATTCTGGAATACTCAATGATTGCATCATACCTAAAGGCTTTTGATGCTCAACCATTGATTTCTGGAAAACCAAACAAGCATACACAAACTCCGCAACATCTCTCTTCATACCCGACTACCAAAACAACTTCTGCAAATCATGATACATTTTAGTAGCACCAGGATGAATACTCAATCTACTTCGATGTCCTTCTTCTAGAATACTTTTATTCAATTATGGAATGTCAGGAACATACACGCGATCTCAAAACCTCATCATACCATTTTCATCAATTCAAAATTCTCCTCCGTTACCTTGGTTAATCAAAGTCATTCGGTCAACCAACTTCAAATCTGATTATTGTCCTAAACGGATCTCTTCCATAATATCATTAGTCAATTTCAGCATACCCAGCTTCACACTCTCAGATGTAGTTTCACACAACAAACTCATGTCTCTGAACTGCTCAATCATCTCAAGTTCTTTCACCATCATCTTCGACATATGCAAAGTCTTTCTACTCAAAGAATCTGCAACCACATTAGCTCTACCAGGGTGGTAATTCAAATCAAAATCAAATTCCTTCAACATCTCTAACCATTTTCTCTGCCTCATATTTAGTTCTTTTTTATCAAACAAGTATTTCAAACTCTTATGATCGCCGAACACCTCAAACCTCGATCCAAACAGATAGTGTCTCCAAATCTTTAACACAAAAACCACGGTCTCTAACTCTAAGTCATGGGTAGGATAGTTCCTCTCATGAACACGTAATTGTCTAGAAGCATAGGAAACTACCTGAACATTCTGCATCAATGTCGCTCCCGAAGATTTGCATCCCGGTGCAGACACGAACGGTCGGCAAGAGGAGAACATGAAGATGAACTAAAAAGAGTCGCCAGCTAGGCATATTTTTATCCCTAAGGAAAGGTAATGCTGCATAAACCTGGAAAGGATGGATAAGACGGTTGCAAACCAGAGAAACTGAGAAAGGGGGTTGGTTACAACCTGGGAAGGTATTAGCACCCAGATTGTCTGTCGTACTCGACGGGATCCACGCTTGAAAGTTTGTGCTTAAAGGGGTAGGTGTCAGTGTTATCTGTGTGCAAAAGCTGGAAAAGAATGTACAAGTGTCAGTGCAAAAGAGATGTGAAGTGAAGTGCTCAGGAATGAGGCTTTGAATGAATAATGCTGGAAGAGGGGGGAAGAGACAGAGACTTTTGTTCGATAACAGTTAAGTTATGCCTATGTATCCTCTCGTGCAATGAGGAAGTTAGAACACCGTAGTTCGACTCAAAGAGACTGAAAGATAAATTGGCTGATGAACTGCTTGCTTGTCTATGCTCAAGTGTATGACCTGTCTGGCTCAGGCGCTAACTGTCTTGCATTAGACGGAAGAAGCGAGTTCTCGTTTGTGAGTGAATGAGGTGAGAAAAGAATCCCGGAGGAGACAATTATTGTTTTTTTTTTATGTTTTCAATCTTTTATTGCCTTTTTTGTGTTTGTCATAAATTAATGAGCTTAAGCCTAAACCAGGGGTTAGTAAACTCATCATATCCTCCCACTGATTAGGGGTAATGAGAATACCTTAAGTATGAAGTAAGCACCTCAAACTTAATTACCATAATGTAGGATTAAGATCATTAACCTACTTGTGATTATTTAGATGTTTTTGGTATTTTTTTAGTGTTAAGTAATGAGTTTAAGCCATAATCAAGGATTTAATGGACACATTACACCATCCTAATAGAAGGATAATAGATGAGAGCATTTAAGCTGAGGAAGATACCTCAACTTAATCCATGATTAGGGATTAACCTCATGACAAAACAAAGCCTTTATTAAAGTGGATTTTAATTAATGGTAAGATTAAGAAGTGAATTTTATGGTTTGTAAGACAACTTGAGGGGGACTTGTCCATTAACACTAGGGTTAGTCCTTCTTAACCACTTAAGGAAGAATTAGAACCCTAATGCAATGCCCAAGTTACAAGCTTATTGTCTTAGTGATTATTAGATGGATTGATTAAGATATTTAAGCACATTAAAGGTTTAACACTTAGGATTAAATTTATACACTCCATCCTAAGAGAATGATGCAGGCATAATCTTAATCACAAAGCCTTAAAACCTTAAAGGCTTAGTCCCTGATTATGAGATGAGAACAGAGACCCAAAAGATGACACAAAGGTAAAATTAATGGGGGACTAATCAAAACCCTTATTGTTATCATGCTTGGGTGTTCCTAGGGTTTATGAGGCTTGCAAGAGATCTTCAAGAAAAGCCACCAAGGAAGAAGCAGATGAAAGGAGGAGAAGCAGAAGAAACAAGTTAACTTACTTCACTTAAGAAGATAAGTTACTTGAAGAAAGAAAGTGAAAGAGGGACATGAATGAGCAAGATCACTCTAAAGCAAAGATAAAATGCAGCAAGGAATGCATAAAATATAATGAGGAAAGAAATGAGAAGTGAAGGCAAATTCACTTCTCAAAGCACTTACCACCTGAAAAGTTAGCATAAAGGAATGAAATGAAATGAAAATGAAGCAAATGCAAAGATGCAAACCAAAACCAGAAGCATAAACATGATGTTAATGATGCTAAGAGATGATTCAAATGTATGCCAAGTGCTATGGATGATCATACAAGGGATGAGAATGCAAATGAAGCATGTAGGATGCATGAAAGCATATGAAAGTTCATGGAATGTAATGAATGCATAACATGGTAAATGGATGAAGAAATGATCAAGCATGATTCTAATGTATCCTATGGTGTCCTAGAAGTCATGTGAATAAAAGAAATGTCATGGCAAGTTCTTGAATGAATGCATATGCAAGATGTATGTGAATGAACATGAGAAATTAGGGTTTTCATGCAACATGAGATGTAAAAGTCAAAAACAGAAGCAAATGACAAGATAAAAAATTGAAAATGCAATCAAATTAACCATAACCCTATATGATATCACACCCCAAAGGAGAAGACCTAACTCTTAACCTAAAGAAAGTTATGATTTTTCTAAGTTATCTAGGGTTTTAAGGCACCCAAAGGGAAAAAATGAAAATCAAATAAAAAATGATGAAGAAATTTGTGAAAAAATTATGTTAGATACTACATGTCAAATGAATAACAATGCAAAAAGAATCAATGTCATACCATTCTTGGTTATGCAGAAAAGAATTCTTGAAGTTAGGGTTCAAAAATAAGAATTTTATGAACCCTAAATTCAAGAAAATTGTCAATGATGATTCAAAACCAAAAAGAAATTTGTGTAAATGGTATGACAATGTTTCTAAATGTCCTAAGATGTAATTTTAATTTTTTTGGGATTTTTTATAAACCTAAATGATATTTTAATTAATTAATTTCCATTAATTAATTAAAATAAACATTTAAATATTTTAAAAGTGATTTTTTAATGCAAAAAATAAAATAAAAAATATTTTTGGGTGAAGAAAATTATTTGAAGTGAAAATGCAGAATAAATATTTTTTAAGATTTTCTAGCTATTTAAAATAAATTGTGCAAAATAAATAAGAAAATGTGAATTAAAAACTGAATAAAACAAAAGTATGAGCAGTCAAGGGCTTGGATTGATTCTGAGGAAACTAGGGTTGACTGTGCGCCAGATCCTAGGGCTACAATTCAAATCCAACTAATCCTAATTAATTAATTATTTAATCCAGAATTAGAGTTAATGAACTAATCTCCACCCTCCATCTCACGCGGGAAAGAGAGATCTAATGGACCTTATTCAAACACTGCCCTAACCCTAATTAGACACGTAATGACTTTCAGGTGGCCGGAGAAGACTTCCGGTCATCTTCTCCGGCCACACCCTCCCTGAGCAAACTCAAATCTTCATCCCTAGGTTATTTCTGGAGCTCTAAAGCTCCATATCAACTCACCTCACTCTCCTGAACTCGAATCCACTCTCAAAACAAATTTATTATTGCTCAATCACAAGATTCGAAGAAAAAATCAAAAATGGCAAAAGTTTCAGACAATCAGTACATATTCATTTCTTCACCATTTTCAAAAGTACAAAGCACATAATGATCAGTGAAGCATGCTCTTTCACATTGTAACATAAAAATAGAGTTCTGGAAAAATGATTTGAGATGACTACCTGAGATGAAGCTTTCCAAACTTGAGCTTTATGACCTCTTCCTTTATGCAAATCACCTCCAATGATCACCCTGATGCTATTGAGAAGCTTGAATGGAGTTTAAATTGGCTAGTTTGTGAGATTGCACTTCAACTGGCCAAGAATCGTGTTTTTTGTATGGGGTGTTTTTGGTTGTTTTAATGGTTGCTTTGTGGTCAGAGGATGATTTTGAGATGAATGGTGAAATTGGTTTTGAGTTTGAGTGAGTGAGCTGAGAGATTCGAAGGATTTTGCAAGTTGAAGTGATTTTGGCAATGCTGAGTTCTTGGAGGTTTCAACTTGTGTGTGTTGTGAAAAATGATCCTTGAGGCATGCTTGTAAAGTCTGGATTGGGCAGAGAGTGGGTGGTGGACTGTGGTGATTGGTATGGGCTTCTTGCCAAAAAGTCAAAAGTTTTGTACTTGAGGTATGAGCAATGGTGTAGCTGGCTCATTGGCTTGTCCATGCGCAGCTGAGATCAAGGATGTCCATAGACTTGGATTTGAGGTAATTCAGCAAGTGGATGGAAGTTTATGTGTCATTTTGCAAATTCCATGAAGTTTGGCCCTTTTATAATTTCTTGGTTTTCAAGGCATGGAATGATACAATTCTTTGGGCAATTCTGATTTTTATGCAATGTACAATGTTTGTATGATGATTAGAAGTGCGTTTGAAGTCACAAAATGAATTGGCAAGTGGTTTTGCAAAGAATCCTCTCTGGTGCATTCTTGAAAATTATGTGATTTTTTCCAACTTTGACAAGCCATAACTTGAGTTCCATAATGAATTAGAACTTGTTCTTGTACTTTTTGAAAAGGGAATGATCCAATCTACAACTTTCATGACCAACAATTTTTAATTTGAAGCATTTTTTGTTGAGAAAGAGGAGGTTGAAAAACTTTCCCAAAATGGAAAGTTTACATTACAAGTCATTTCCATTTTGGCAACTTTTGGTTTCGCTCACTTTTCTTCAATTTTGTGAACTTCCAAGCACTTCAATGATCAAATAAAGATCATATAACTTCAATTTGATGAAAAATCCACTTTGGTTCCATTAATGGGGGCCTCAGATGCCTTGATTTTGCTCTGACTTGCTCAAGAAGTTACCCAGTGATCAGATGACTTCCACAATGAATTTCTTCATCAAACTTGGTACACATGATCCTTATAACATATTGAGACCATTAGAAACAAGAATGACCAAAAAATTTGGAGTTATGGCCTCTGAAACCAAAACCCTAATTTCAGGTCATCTGTGCAGTTAAACCCTGGCTCTGCTTCCATGCTTTGCAAGTTCTGGTGATTTCTTGACTTCCTTGATCTTTGAGGGATATAAAATGATGGTTGAACATATATGGACCCTCTTGGAGTGATTGGAGACCTTTGGAGTGGCTCAGATGGATCTTGGATTGCTCAGATCACAAACCCTAGATGCAGATGAACTTGAACTAATGCAGTGAAGCAAAAATGCAATATGAGATGGTATGCTTGAACTAATGCAAATATGAAAGATCACAAGACATGGTGTGAACTTAGTGAGGGCAAATTTGGGGTGTTTACAGCTGCCCCTATTCAAGCATGAGTTAGTTGTGCATGATGTAAGCGCCTGGCTTAACAGACAAACAAGATAATTTGTGGTTGAATACCAAAGACAGTCCAAAATTTGCACTCACTGGGGAGAAGAAGAAAAGTGATATAAATGGTAAAAGGAAAGTATAGTATAATTATAAAGTGTGGGCGATGGAGGACGACCATCGAACAGAGGATGACTGCTGGGGAATAAAGCAATGATGGGGACGGCCGACATGCTGGGGGATAAAGAGATCATGATGGGGACGACCATCAAGGAAAGAAACAAGGTTCTCTGGGTATTAAAGTAAAAGCAATGATGGTGACGACCATCAGGTTTGCAAAGGTAAGATAAACAAAGATGGGGACGACCATCGGTTTAAAGAATAAATGAAAAAGTGATGAGGGACGGCCATCAAAGGTGAAGGACGATCACCTAGCAGGGGACGGCTGCTCTTTATCACGACATAGGAAGAATGCCAGATAGAAAAAGGTCGACGATGGGGACGGCCATCGGATAAGCATGATGAAGGACGATCATCAAAAGGTGAAGGACGATCACCTAGCAGGGTACGGCTGCTCTCGGAGTTTATCATGACATAGGACGAATGTCAGATAGAAAAAGGTCAACGATGGGGACGACCATCGGATAAGCATGATGAAGGACGATCATCAAAAGGTGAAGGACGATCACCTGGCAGGGAATGGCTGCTCTGTTGGGGATAAGGATGAGGGACGATCATTTAAGGTGAAGGACGATCACCTGGTAGGGTACGGCTGCCGAAAGTATCACGACATAGGACGAATGCCGGATAGAAAAGGGTTCCAATAATGGAGACTCCGCTGGGGAAAGGGATGAGGAACGGTCATCCATAGGTGAAGGACGATCACCTGGCAGGGTACGGCTGCCGAAAGTATCGCGACATAGGACGAATGTCGGATAGAAAAAAGATGTTTTACTGGAGATTTGCTGGGGAATGGTAAACACGGATGAGTGCTTACGCTTTCCAAAATAAAAAGGTATAAGTGTTTGACGCTGTGTATAGATTAAAGATGCGGACGAGCATCCTTAAGACTACGATACGGACGAGTATCGGAAGAGAAAGTGTACACGTTATGAGTGTATTCTGGAAACCTGTGGGGATAAGATGACACGGGCGGGTGTCGAAAGCAGTGTATAATAGACAAGTGTTTGGGCAACTGTGTTGGGGATAGGTGACACGGACAGGTGTCAAGAGGGTGTATAAGCATTGGTTTGGTTTATATCTGCAGGGGATGGTATGACACGGACGAGTGTCGAAAGTATATATGAACATGTGTTTGAGTGCAAAAGGGACGCTTTGGCTTTCTGTGGGGAAATATGAGGTGACACGAACGAGTGTCGAGAAGAACATGTATCTTTTGGTAGAAAGTGTTCTGGCTACTTTACTGGGGAATGATGACACAGACGAGTATCAAAAGGAGCATGTATCCGTATTCGAGAGTGCAAAGGAGACGCTTTGGATTTTATGTGCAAGGGATGTATTATGTATATTGCTGATAAGGTATTGTTGATATTTACAGGTGACTGGTTCGAACCTGACTTGTGATCATGCAATATGTTTGATTTTTGCCGTAATGCTCCGTATTAGACGGAATGCTACGCTCTGGGGGAAAAATGATGAGAATGCTATGATTATGCAAAAGAAATCGGTCCGAGATTCGGATCCCGCTGCTGTGAAGATCTTTGGCTGATCTGCTTGGAAGGAATATCCCAGCTGGGGATGAGGAAGCTTTCGTCACTTTGTTGTGTGAAAATTTCAGACATTACTCTTCTCGGGAGAGGCTGGAGCTCTGTGGGGAGATGGTTCCCTAACTTTAACACTTTGTTGGGGGAGGAAAGATCATTGAACGATCTTCCTAAAGATTTCTGTGAGGATCCTTCTGAGGATGAGGAGACTTTGACAAATCAGTTGGGGAAATGGGCATTTTCTGATGCTTCTTGAAGAAGATGTGCCCGGGGAGTGATGCCTTGGCAACTTCGCTGGGGAAAAACATTACAGATACTGTTAGGGGAGGAAGTATGTTTGGCATGCCCCATGTCGCGTATTGAATACCTGCAATCCTGTTAAGACAAAGAAACTCACAAGTGTCCCGAGGCATCCTTTGCCGGATTTCATCATAGGAGTTAGATATTCCTGGAAGTAAATACATTTCCTGCAAGCATGTAATTTAGAAAGGCACATATGTTTTATGCAAGTGTTATATCATGGATATTGGATATTTTGCAAACGAAACAAAAATGCACGAGACGAAGTGTGACTGAAAATTCTGATTTTATTAATCTGGGTGCCCTGAATTTGCAAGTACAGCCAAAGAAACAAGTCCCCTGGAAGGAGGAGATTGTTACAAAATTGAGAAAAATAAAGGTGCTGGCAATGTTGACGACGCTTTGGTGGGCTTCCTTTTGCTATGACCTGTATGACCTTGACGTTCTTTTCATCTTGCTTTTTGAAGAAGGTTGATCCCGACCGATGCTTTATCCTTTCGAAGCTTTCCGCGTTGTAAGTGATACAGACGAATTCAGAATGCAGTCGTTCGCTTATCCCCTTGTTTTGCGTGGATCGCCCTTTCTGGTTTTCAATCCACCGGGATACCCATTTTTGCCTGAGTTGTCCAATGCGGCTTTTCAACTCAGTGGGTGTACATTTTTTTAATTTATCCCTTATTTTTGCCCGAGTCTTTTATTCTATTTTTGACTCGCCGGGATGCCCTATTTTTTCCTGGACTTACATTCTGTTTTTATGTCCAGCGGGTCATTTTATACGATGTATTTTTTAACTGCATCTGAATTCACAGGGGATAGGAAATATTCACCATCCATAGTAGTGAGCATCAGTGCTCCACCCGAGAAAACTTTCTTTACTATGAACGGACCATCGTAGTTCGGAGTCCACTTGCCCCTGTGGTCTGTATGAGGAGGAATGAGTCTTTTCAGCACAAGATCTCCCACTTGGTATTCCCGAAGCCTGACTTTCTGATCGAAGGCTTTCTTCATTCTTTTCTGATATAGCTGCCCATGACAGATTGCGGCTAATCTCTTCTCTTCGATCAGATTCAATTGATTGTACCGAGATCGGACCCATTCTGCCTCATTCAGCTTGACATCCATCAGTACCCGTAAGGAGAGTAGTTCAACTTCAACAGGCAGGACAACTTCCATGCCATATACAAGCTGATAAGGTGTTGCCCCAATAGACGTTCTGATTGAGGTACGATACCCATTCAAGGAAAATGGTAACATTTCATGCCAGTCTTTGTAGGTGACTACCATCTTTTGCACAATCTTCTTGATGTTCTTGTTAGCGGCCTCAACTGTGCCATTCATCTTTGGCCTGTAGGGAGAAGAGTTGTGATGTTGGATTTTGAAGTCCCGACACAGTTCTGTCATCATCTTGTTGTTCAAATTGGAACCATTATCAGTAATGATTCGCTCGGGTACTCCATACCGACAGATGATGTCTCTTTTCAGAAACTTGGCTACCACTTGTCTAGTAACGTTGGCATACGAAGCTGCTTCGACCCATTTGGTGAAGTAATCAACGGCTACCAGGATGAATCTGTGGCCATTTGAAGCAGTCGATTCGATCTTTCCAATCATGTCAATGCCCCACATGGAAAAGGGCCAAGGTGAAGACATCACGTTCAAAGGATTCGGAGGCACATGCACTTTGTCTGCATAAATCTGGCGTTTGTGGAACTTTCTGGCATAGGCACAACAATCTGCATCCATTGTGATCCAGTAGTAACCTGATCTTAACAATTTCTTAGCCATTGCATGTCCTCCAGCATGGGTACCATAAGATCCTTCATGCACCTCATGCATCAGCAAATCTGCTTCTTTCTTATCAACGCATCTGAGAAGCACCGTGTCAAAGTTTCTCTTGTATAACGAACCACCAGCATTCAGGAAGAAACTACCAGCCAGCCTTCTCAATGTCTTCTTATCATTGGATGATTCCCCAGGTGGGTATGTTTGATCCTCTAAGAAGCATTTGATGTCATGGAACCAAGGCTTATCATCTTTAGCAATGTCCACAGAGAATACGTATGCTGGTCGGTCAAGTCTGGATACTGAAATCCGAGGCACAAAATTGGCAGTCTGAACTTTGATCATGGAGGAAATGGTAGCCAAAGCATCTGCGAACTGATTTTCGTCTCGAGGGATGTACTCAAGTTTGACTGTTGTGAAAAAAGTCAATAATCTCCTCGTATAATCACGGTATGGTATCAGATGCTCTTGGTGAGTGTACCATTTGCCATTGGTTTGATTGATTACCAAAGTTGAATCTCCGAACACAGTTAATGTCTTGATCCTGAGGTCAATGGCTTCCTCCAGACCCATGATACAGGCTTCGTATTCAACTTCGTTGTTAGTGCATGCAAAGGTGAGTTTTGCCGAGAAAGGCATGTGAACTCCTTTGGGTGTAATGAGCACTGCACCAACTCCACGACCATTCATATTAACAGCCCCATCAAACATCATTGTGCATTCTTCTTCTGGGTCAGGCCCTTCAGTATGAATAGGCTCTTCATGATCTTTTGCTTTTAGGAACATGATGTCTTCATCAGGGAAGTCAAATCTCATTGGCTGGTAATCATCAATGGGTTGCTCAGCCAGGTAGTCAGACATTACACTGCCCTTGATGGCTTTTTGAGATGTGTACTGAATGTCATACTCTGTTAGAATCATTTGCCATCTTGCAACCCTTCCGGTAAGTGCTGGCTTCTCAAATATGTACTTGACTGGATCCATTTTTGAGATCAACAAGGTAGTGTGGATCAACATATACTGCCTTAGTCAGCGAGCAGCCCACGCTAAAGCACAACAAGTTTTCTCAAGCAGTGAATAACGTTGTTCACAGTCGGTAAACTTTTTGCTTAGGTAGTATATTGCATACTCTTTTTGACCAGACTCGTCATGTTGGCCCAACACACACCCCATTGATCCTTCTAATAGTGTCAGGTACATTATTAGAGGTCTTCCTTCTACTGGAGGCACAAGAATTGGAGGTTCTTGTAGGTACTCCTTGATTTTGTCAAAAGCCTTCTGGCAGTCTTCATTCCACCTGACCATTTGTTCCTTTCTTAAGAATTTGAACAAGGGCTCACAGGTTGTAGTGAGGTGAGATATGAATCTTGAAATGTAGTTCAATCTACCTAAGAACCCCCGAACTTCCTTTTCGGTCTTAGGTGCAGGCATTTCCTGGATGGCTTTGACTTTGTCATGGTCAACTTCAATTCCTTTTTCACTTACAATGAACCCCAACAGCTTACCGGAATGTACCCCGAATGTGCATTTGTTAGGGTTTAGCTTCAGCTGATACTTTCTCAGACGCTTGAACAGTTTCAGCAGATTTACCAAATGGTCTTCTTCAGTGAGGGACTTGGCAATCATATCATCCACGTAGCATTCAATTTCTTTGTGGATCATATCGTGGAATAATGTCACCATAGCCCGTTGATAAGTGGCACCAGCATTCTTCAGTCCAAATGGCATCACCTTATAACAGAATATGCCCCAGGGTGTGATGAAAGTAGTCTTCTCCATGTCTTCAGGTGACATCTTGATCTGATTATATCCTGAAAATCCATCCATGAAGGAAAACACCGAGAACTGAGTTGTGTTGTCGACCAATACATCAATGTGAGGTAAAGGGAAGTCATCCTTCGGGCTAGCTCTGTTCAGATCCCGATAATCCACACACATCCGTACTTTTCCATCGTTCTTAGGAACTGGTACAATATTAGCAACCCACAGCGGGTAACTAGTCACAGCAAGGAAATCGGCGTCCCACTGTTTTTGTACCTCTTCTTTGATCTTCATGGCCATATCCGGACGAGTACGGCGTAGCTTCTGCTTCACTGGAGGACAATCTTCCTTCAAAGCCAGCTTGTGCATAACAATGTCAGTATCCAGACCTGGCATGTCTTGATAGGACCAAGCAAAGACATCAACGTACTCTCGAAGCATGTCAATAAGTTGTTCCTTCACTGAATCTTGCAGACGGGCCCCGATCTTCACTTCTTTCAAGTCTTCTTCGGTACCAAGATTAACTGTCTCAACCTCCTCCTGATGAGGGATGATCTCTTTCTCTTCTTGCCTTAACAACCTGGCTAGCTCTTCAGGTAACTCATAGTCTTCTTCAACCCCTTCATCGGCTTGATTAATCGGATTGTCGAAGTCATACGAGGTCATAGCAGTGCGGCTGTCGGTGCAATCTGGAGGGCACTCTCTGCAAGGGTTGAAATTGGTTCATTTTAGTGATCAGTTTTATCTTGTTTAGAAAAAGTGAAAAAGTAGTTGTTTGTTTTGAAAACATTGTCATTTTATTGTTTTGTACAAAAGTGAAAAATGAAAAAGACTGTGAGTGAAAAAAGAGACTCGTTTGCAAAAGATGTCCTGATATTCATTAATTAATCATTTGCACAAAATACAATATGGCCCTATTACAAAATGAGTCCTGACACCTTGGGCAAGATGCAGGACTTGATGCATCCTAAAAGACAGGAAATAATAATTACTCTGCAGGAGTAACTCTTATAATTTCCTGGGAAGACCAGTTAGAAACTTAGTTCCCCGGGACCTTTGGACGTATCCAATTCTCCAGGTTGCGGTCGCCTTCTTCCCCGTCTTCCAAATTGTTCACAGCATCCGGGGTAAGCATTCCGCCACTAACAAATCTGGGCTCCTCGGCAGCCTCTAATTGATCTTGTCGGGTTGGTCTGTAACCCAACCCGAATCTGTCTTCTTTCTTTTCTACTAGCAGCAGCTTGCCCCAGCCTCTGATGTTCCCCTCTTCAACAACCTTCCGGGATTGTTGATATGAAGCGATAGAAGTTCCAGACACATCAGTTGCTTCATTGATGTTAAGGGCCTCAAACCCCTGGCTCATAGTCTCGTGGATCTCCCCATCCATCTCTATATACTTGTAAGTAGCCAGCTGGCTAACAAAAATGTCTTCCTCCCCGCAGATTGTGATGATCTGGCCTTCCCACTCAAATTTTAATTTCTGGTGAAGGGTAGATGTAACAGCGCCAGCAGCGTGAATCCAGGGTCTACCCAACAAACAGTTGTAGGCCGGCTGAATGTCCATTACGAAGAAAGTAGTTTTAAAGATTTGTGGGCCAATCACCACGGGTAATTCAATCTCTCTAAGCACTGATCTCTTAGAGCCATCAAACGCTCTCACCACCAAGTTACTCGGGCGCAATGCCAAACCATCATATTCCAGCTTCACCAAGGCTTTCTTTGGGAGGACATTGAGCGAGGACCCAGTGTCTACCAGCACATGAGAAAGAACAACACCTTTGCACTCTAAGGTGATGTGTAAAGCTTTGTTATGGTTGCTTCCCTCCGTTGTTAAATCAGCATCTGTGAAGCCCAGTCCATGACTGGTGTTAACATTTGCAACCACTGTTTCCAGCTGATTAACCGTAATCTCTTCCGGCACGTAGGCTGCATGCAGGACCATCAATAGTGCATTCCTATAGGCTTCAGAACACATTAACAATGACAATATAGAGATTTTGGAGGGCGTCTGATGAAGCTGGTCCACCACTTTATAATCACTCTTTTTGATTATTCTCATAAACTCGTCTACTTCTTGGTCAAAAGACGTCTTTGGAGTTTCTTTAACAACTGGATCTTCGAATACCACACTCTTCCCTTTTGCTTTAGCAACAGCCTCTACTTCAGCATTGGGTCTTGGTATTTGTGAGGCAAAAAGGCGTCCGCTTTTGGAGAAGCCTCCGCCTCCCCCAACATTGTCAACTTGTGGTGAAGAGGTTGATGAATCTAGAGTAATCTTTTTTCTGTCGCAATAGAGATCAGAACCGTAGTGCCAAGGTATGGCATTACTGCTTTCATAAGGAACGGGTCCAGGTACCGTAATGGTGACTGGACTGATTTCTGCAGCGGAAGGAACTGTGATGGTATGTGGGTCGTAATAGATTGTGACTGGCGATCTGACAGTAGGTGTTGCAGTTTGTTGTTGAAAATTGTTGTTGGAGGCTTAGAAATCTCGTAACCAGGTGGGGGACTCAAATAAAGAGTCACAAGTCCGGGATAATCACAAGAACTGTCCAAAGTGAAACATTCTTGAAACAAAACAGTAACAGGGTATGATGTGGTAAAGGGTTCCTGCAAAACCTGTAAACAACCCAACCCACTCACATGTGATGCTCTAGAACAAGGATCCTCAGACTTGGATCAGTTATGAGAAGTGTAAACACTTCTAACCCGGAGGTACAGTGTTTACAATAACCATAAAAGATCCTCCTCTAATTCACCCCAGATTCTGAAGGTCAAAATAAAGGTCATCCAGACTTAGCAGGCTTCCCAGATAGCCCTAACACTACAGGAAATCTGTAGCACAGAGTTCTCAAGAAGAAACCCACATCTGAACCGTGTTTCATATTCCCACACCAGACTGAAATGGAATGGGAAAGAATATGAAGCCACTCTAGCCTAGGTGTCACTCAGGTCCTAGGTATAGGACCTTAATCACTCAATGAAACCCCACCCACCAAGGAAAACCAGATCCAGCATAATGATGATGACAGTATGATGTATAAAAACTGTAAAGAAAGCAGTAAATAAAGTTGTACATAAAGCAATAAATAAATCAAATAAATAAGCACAAGTAGCACGTAACACCCCCGTAAACACAAATCAAACAAGCGCTAGGAGGAACCCACAAAAAGAACCAAAAGCCCTGGTTGCAATATAAGGCTCCCCATCAGAGTCGCCAAGTTGTCGCTCCCGAAGATTTGCATCCCGGAGCAGACGCGAACGGTCAGCGAGAGGAGAACATGAAGATGAACTGAAAAAGAGTCGCCAACTAGGCATTTTTATCCCGAAGAAAAGGTAATGCTGCATAAACCTGGAAAGGATGGATAAGACGGTTACGAACCAGAGAAACTGATAAAGGGGGTTACATGCTTGGGTGTTCCTATGGTTTATGAGGCTTGCAAGAGATCTTCAAGAAAAGCCACCAAGGAAGAAGCAGATGAAAGGAGGAGAAGCAGAAGAAACAAGTTAACTTACTTCACTTAAGAAGATAAGTTACTTGAAGAAAGAAAGTGAAAGAGGGACATGAATGAGAAAGCTCACTCTAAAGCAAAGATAAAATGCAACAATGAATGCATAAAAGAGAATGAGGAAAGAAATGAGAAGTGAAGGCAAATTCACTTCTCAAAGCACTTACCACCTGAAAAGTTAGCATAAAGGAATGAAATGAAATGAAAATAAAGCAAATGCAAAGATGCAAACCAAAACCAGAAGCATAAACATGATGTTAATGATGCTAAGAGATGATGCAAATGTATGTCAAGTGCTATGGATGATCATACAAGGGATGAGAATGCAAATGAAGCATGTAGGATGCATGAAAGCATATGAAAGTTCATGGAATGTAATGAATGCATAACATGGTAAATGGATAAAGAAATGATCAAGCATGATTCTAATGTATCCTATGATGTCCTAGAAGTCATGTGAATGCAAGAAATGTCATGGCAAGTTCTTGAATGAATGCATATGCAAGATGTATGTGAATGAACATAAGAAATTAGGGTTTTCATGCAACATGAGATGTAAAAGTAAAAAACAGAAGCAAATGACAAGATAAAAAATTGAAAATGCAATAAAAGGAACCCTAACCCCATATGATATCACACCCCAAAGGAGAAGGCCTAACTCTTAACCTACAGAAAGTTATGATTTTTCTAAGTTATCTAGGGTTTTAAGGCACCCAAAGGGAAAAAATGCAAATCAAATAAAAAATGCAGAAGAAATTTGTGAACAAATTATGTTAGATACTACATGTTAAATGAAGAACAATGCAAAAAGAATCAATGTCATGCCATTTTTGGTTAGGCAGAAAAGAATTATTGAAGTTAGGGTTCAAAAATAAGAATTTTATGAACCCTAAATTCAAGAAAATTGTCAATGATGATTCAAAACCAAAATGAAATTTGTGTAAATGGTATGATAATGTTTCTAAATGTCCTAAGATGCAATGTGATTTTTTTTGGGATTTTTAGAAACCTAAATGATATTTTAATTAATTAATTTCCATTAATTAATTAAAATAAACATTTAAATATTTTAAAAATGATTTTTTAATGCAAAAAATAAAAATAAAAATATTTTTGGGTGAAGAAAATTATTTGAAGTGAAAATGCAGAATAAAATATTTTTTAAGATTTTCTAGCTATTTAAAATAAATTGTGCAAAATAAATAAGAAAATGTGAATTAAAAACTGAATAAAACAAAAGTATGAGCAATCAAGGGCTTGGATTGATTCTGAGGAAACTAGGGTTGACTGCGCGCCAGATCCTACGGCTACAATTCAAATCCAACTAATCCTAATTAATTAATTATTTAATCCAGAATTAGAGTTAATGAACTAATCTCCACCCTCCATCTCACGCGGGAAAGAGAGATCTAATGGCCCTTATTCAAACACTGCCCTAACCCTAATTAGACACGTAATGACTTTCAGGTGCCTGGAGAAGACCTCCGGTCATCTTCTCTGGCCACACCCTCCCTGAGCAAACTCGAATCTTCATCCCTAGGTTATTTCTTGAGCTTTAAAGCTCCAAATCAACTCACCTCACTCTCCTGAACTTAAATCCACTCTCAAAACAAATTTATTATTGCTCAATCACAAGATTCGAAGAAAAAATCAAAAATGGCAAAAGTTTCAGACAATCAGTACATATTCATTTCTTCACCATTTTCAAAAGTACAAAGCACAGAATGATCAGTGAAGCATGCTCTTTCACATTGTAACATAAAAATAGAGTTCTGGAAAAATGATTTGAGATGACTACCTGAGATGAAGCTTTCCAAACTTGAGCTTTATGACCTCTTCCTTTGTGCAAATCACCTCCAATGATCCCCCTGATGCTATTGAGAAGCTTGAATGGAGTTTAGATTGGCTAGTTTGTGAGATTGCACTTCAACTAGCCAAGAATCGTGTTTTTTGTATGGGGTGTTTTTGGTTGTTTTAATGGTTGCTTTGTGGTCAGAGGATGATTTTGAGATGATTGGTGAAATTGGTTTTGAGTTTGAGTGAGTGAGCTGAGAGATTCGAAGGATTTTGCAAGTTGAAGTGATTTTGGCAATGTTGAGTTCTTGGAGGTTTCAGCTTGTGTGTGTTGTGAAAAATGATCCTTGAGGCATGCTTGTAAAGTCTGGATTGGGCAGAGAGTGGGTGGTGAACTGTGGTGATTGGTATGGGCTTCTTGCCAAAAATTCAAAAGTTTTGTACTTGAGGTATGGGCAATGGTGTAGCTGGCTCATTGGCTTGTCCATGCGCAGCTGAGATCAAGGATGTCCATAGACTTGGATTTGAGGCAATTCAGCAAGTGGATGGAAGTTTATGTGTCATTTTGCAAATTCCATGAAGTTTGGCCCTTTTGTAATTTCTTGATGTTCAAGGCATGGAATGATACAATTCTTTGGGCAATTCTGATTTTTATGCAATGTACAATGTTTGTATGATGATTAGAAGTGTGTTTGAAGTCACAAAATGAATTGGCAAGTGGTTTTGCAAAGAATCCTCTTTGGTGCATTCTTGAAAATTATGTGATTTTTGCCAACTTTGACAAGCCATAACTTGAGTTCCATAATGAATTAGAACTTATTCTTGTACTTTTTGAAAATGGAATGATCCAATCTACAACTTTCATGACCAACAATTTTTCATTTGAAGCATTTTTGGTTGAGAAAGTGGAGGTTGAAAAACTTTCCCAAAATGGAAAGTTTACATTACAAGTCATTTCCATTTTTGGCAACTTTAGGTTTAGCTCACTTTTCTTAAATTTTGTGAACTTCCAAGCACTTCAATGATCAAATAAAGATCATATAACTTCAATTTGATGAAAAATCCACTTTGGTTCCATTGATGGGGGCCTTAGATGCCCTGATTTTGCTCTGACTTGCTCAAGAAGTTACCTAGTGATCAGATGACTTCCACAATGAATTTCTTCATCAAACTTGGTACACATGATCCTTATAATATATTGAGACCATTAGAAACAAGAATGACCAAAAAAATTGGAGTTATGGCCTCTGAAACCAAAACCCTAATTTTAGGTCATTTGTGTAGTTAAACCCTGGCTCTGCTTCCATGCTTTGCAAGTTCTGGTGATTTCTTGACTTCCTTGATATTTGAGGGATATAAAATGATGATTGAACATATATGGACCCTCTTGGAGTGATTGGATACCTTTGGAGTGGCTCAGATGGATCTTGGATTGCTCAGATCACAAACCCTAGATGCAGATGAACTTGAACTAATGCAGTGAAGCAAAAATGCAATATGAGATGGTATGCTTGAACTAATGCAAAGATGAAAGATCACATTCCATGGTGTGAACTTAGTGAGGTAAAATTTGGGGTGTTTACAATCAACACACCACCAATACCCATCTTCAAAGCATCACAGTATACCACAAAAGATTCATTCGGATTCGGCAAAATCAAAACTGGAGCAGTCGTTAACCTCTTCTTCAATTCAACAAAACTCTTCTCGCATGCAACATCCCACACATAGGCCTGACCCTTTCGAGTCAATTGAGTCAGAGGCAATTCTAACTTAGAAAAAATCTCTATAAACTTTCGGTAATAACCGGCCAACCCAAGAAAACTTCTAATCTCTGTAGCAGACTTCGGAGTATCCCATTTTAACACAGTATCAATCTTCGAAGGATCCACTAAAATTCCACCACTAGAAATCATATGGCCAAGGTAACTTACTTCCTTCAACCAGAACTCACACTTCGACAACTTAGCATAAAGCTTCTTCTCTCTCAACACTTGTAATACAATCTCAGGTGTCCTTCATGTTCTTCTTCTGACTTTGAATAAATCAGGATGTCGTCAATAAAAACCATAACAAACATATCCAAATACTCATGAAAAATACTATTCATAAACTCCATGAATACACCAGATGCATTGGATACACCAAAAGGTATCACCATATACTCATAGTGACCATACCTCGTCCGAAAAGCTGTCTTTGGAATATCATATACTTTAACTCAAATCTGATGATAACCCGATATCAAGTCAATCTCATTAAACACGCAAGCGCACACCAATTGATCCATCAAATCCTCAATCCTCAGAAGTGGGTATTTATTCTTAATAGTCATCGTATTCAATTGTCGATAATCGACGCACAACCTCATACTACCATCCCTTTTCTTAAATAATAACACAGGAGCACCCCACGGAGAAACACTTGGATGAACAAATTTCTTCTCAAGAAGTTCTTCAAGTTATTTCTTCAACTCACTCAACTCTGGAGCTGACATCCGATAAGGAGCCATCAACATTAGACTAGTACCTGGCACCAAATCCACAACAAACTCTACTTCACGCTCTAGAGGCAAATCACAAATGTCATCCGAAAACACATCAGGAAATTCTCAGACAACAGGTAATTCAACACTCACTTGCTCACGATAAACTTGTAACGCCACAAACAAGTAAACATCTAGGCTTCACCTTCTATAATTTCACCCATTTGCTTCGCAGATAGAAACATCATTTCCCCGTAATCATCAAACTCTGGAAACTCCGCCATCTTTGCATAACAATTGATATGCACAAAGTTGAACTCCAACCAGTTCATTCCAAGAATGACATCCATATGGCGTAAAAGTAGACACACTAAATCCATCAAGAGATCCTTACCATAAATGGTCAGAGGACATTTCAAACATACACGGTTAGTCGTAACTGAACCGTCAGCAGGCATCTCAATCAACATATTACCATTCATAACAGTCAAAGGAAAATTTAACCTGGTTGCTCACTCAATCGAAATAAACGAATGAGTAACACCAATATCAATTATAGCAATCAATTCAACATCATTAATAAAACAAGTACCTCTAATCAAGTTATCTTTCTTTTGAGCGTCTGAGCCACTCAAAGCAAACACTCTACCAATAGTCTGAGCAGCAATAACAACCTTATTCGGTTTCTGACACTGAGTACTGATATGCCCTTCTTCACCAAAATTGAAACAAGTTAGTCCAGCATTCGGACACTCGTCCTTCATATGACCCCTCTCACCACATTTGTAACATCTTATCACAATAGCAGTGCACACATCAAATTTGTTACCCGCTTCGCCACACTTATAGCACTTAAGAGGAGTGGAACCCGCTCCCCCACTTAGCTTCTTCCCATCATTAACCTTCAGCTTCCCCTTTTCAGTTAGAGTCGCATAAGGTTTCCCTCAAAAATGGCCCTTGTCTTTCTTCTCACTCACCTGCTTATAGTGAGAAGATCGAGCTCGACTATCCTCATCATAGATCCTATTCTTATCCACAAGCTCAGCATACTTGCGGATCTGCTGACACCCAATCGTTTGCTTGATTTCTGGTCTCAACCCATTCTCAAACTTCAAATACTTAGACAACTTTGCATCATCACGGTTGTAGTGAGGACAGAACTTCACTAACCTCTCGAACTTGGCAGCATACTCGGCCACTGTCATGTTCCTCTGCTTAGCTCTAAGAACTCAACCTTTTTCTTACCACGAGTGTCTTTAGGAAAGTACTTACTCAGAAATTCCCTCCTGAACACATTCCAAGTTATCGCAACCCCAACTCCTTCCAATCTCAATAGGTATTATCCCCCCAATCCTCAGCCTCTTCATCCAGCATATGGGTGCCAAACTGCACCTTCTGAGCATCGGAGCATGCCATAGTCCTGAATATATTCTTAATCACCTTCAACCACTTATACGTGTTCTCCGGTTCATGAGTACCCTTAAACTTAGGCGGATTATTCCTCTGGAAAACCCCCAAGGCATGAAACTCATCTAGAACATTGTTATGTGCCGCAGCCTGAGCAAGTGCAGCTACCGCATCCGTAAGAGCACGATTCGCAACCATTCAACAAATCACCAATAACATCAGAAGAACAACTCAACCTCAAAACACTCAAACACAAAAACCGACACGACTGACAATGACACGACACAACCAGACAGACCGACCTGCTCTGATACCACTAATGTAACTCCCTTTCTACCCCATCACAATTAACATACAATTTAATCAATTATCAGAGTAAAACTCATGAAAGGATATCACATGTAATCATTTACTCATAAACCTCATATTGATTCATGTCCCGTAACACGGGTTAGAAAATCCAGATCATCAATTATAATATTCGACAATTATGCAGCGAAAAACAAAACATCGTCTTTTATCTTTAATAAAAAGAAACCTCATAAGTTAATCCAAAAACATCATTTATAAAACAAAGGTAATAAAAGGGACAACATCTTAATTCAAGTAATCAAAACAACTCAAGTGAAATCCATCCCGATGTTACTAGAGACTAAGCAACACTCCACTTCTAACTAACAAGACAACTCACTAACTCCGAGCTAAAACGCACACCGAGCTAACCTTGATTATCTGCATGATGACATAATAGACCATCACAAAAGACAAGCAGAGTGAGTAAATTCATATTCAATAAAGTAATATAGAAATGAGAATTTAAAACATAAGCAACAATAACAAAAGCCATCATTAACAACTCATTCATACACAACATCAAATACATCACATCAACACACAAACTCAATGCAAATCATGTTATGTCATTTAGAATTAAATACAACCTCTTATTATGCATGTGGTACCGAAACATCCTCATGGATGGACACTGGACCATCAACCCTCCACTAAGGTAGCACATCATAACATCAAATCACTTCAATCCGCACAATGAGATTGAAGCTACCAATGGACCAAAAGTCCCCTCATAAATCATGCCATGAATGCAAGATGCAATATACACATATCATCCTCATAACATACTAAACATTGAATCTACATTCATCGTTAGTCCTCATGTTACATACTCATTTAACATCATACCACATACTCAGCAAACACCATACCTATACATCATGTAATCATACTTCATAACTCCAAAAAATCATTTAAGTCATCATACATCATCTAATCACTAATCCTACTCATATAGCCTCTAAAAACACATCATACAACAACTCTACACATCGTAGAAGCGTACAACATAAATCACATCGAGAAAACATTTTTTTCTGAATTAAAAATAATTTTCAAAATTTCTGGTCTCGCTAAGCAAGACACCTTTCTTGCTAAGCGACTAGCTCCCGGGTTCTTGGTTTTCAAAGTTTTTACTTGCTTTCTAAGCAAGTTGTAGCTCTCTAAGCGATCATCGCGATTTCTGCAGATTTTCTGCGATTTCCAAATCGTTCTTCTGCGATAATACTCCCAAAAACTCAACATTCAGCAGTAACATAGCAGAAAAATCATCAGTTAACCATTATCCATCCTAATAACATCAAGTATATCATCTAACACCATTATATTCTTCAAAATCATCATCATAAAGCAATTTCATCAAAACCCCATAAACCTAAGTTTCTCCCTCAAATCCCCAAATTCCTATATCTACATTACAATACCGAAATAGAATTACTCCACATACCTTAGGTTCCGTAATCCTTTCGATAATCTTCTCGCAAAATCTCTCCAACCTTCAATCCCTGGATTTTCTTCTTCAGATCTCTTCTCCTTTCTCTCCAAAAGTGTGATCATTCCTCTACTAATTGTATAACCAAACTTTACCCTCTTAGTCACTCTTGCCCCTAAGACCTCAATAGACTTTCCCCATAATACCCTCACTAATCCTCCACCTTAAGACCACATTACCCTTATCCTCTAATTCCTCTTATTTTATATAATTAATTTTAAATAATTAACTAAACCCGCTATACTTAATATCCTAATATTGTTAAAATATTAAGTCACACTCATTACCCCACAAAATATCAAATCATCAACAAAATCATAAAAACTCACAAGAACACATCAAATAAATCAAAATTAACTTTGGGGTGTTACAGTTGTCAGTGGGCATATGACTTGGAAATTGGAAAGCAGGATGCGAGAGTCGTATCCGAATCTTTTTGCTTGAGGTAAGTTTTTGAGAACAAAAATCTTTTTAGTGGGGGAAAGTTGTAACGCTCCAAGTTGTTTTTAATTATTTTATTTGGAATGTAGTGTTTTGGTGTTTGAAGAATAATATATTATTGAATATAATTTTAATTGAGAATTATATTATGGTAGATAGTATTATTATTAGATAAATTAAATAATTAGAAAATATGAGGTGAGGGGCAAGGTGGTCATTTGGTGGTTTAGTGAGGGTAAAGGTGGAAGTCCCTAAGTTGGTCTAAGGGATTAAGTTGTAAAGAGGAAAAATGATCATGTTGTTGGTGAACGAAGACGGTCGTGAAATTGAGAAGAGGAGAAGAGAAAGGGCTAAGGTCGAAGAGAAGAATTCGCGAGAAAGAGGAATTTCTTGTCAAAACCAAGGTAAGGGTGGGATTCTTCCGTCTTTAAAGATTTTTATGATGAGAATTAGGTAGTTGATGATTAGGGATTAAGGTATTGGTGTTGGATGGGGAATTGTGTTGATTGGTTGCTAGTTTGTTGTTGTTAGTTGATAATGATATGAATTAGATGGTAAAATAGTAATTACTGTAATTTCTGGCTGAAATTGGTGTTTTGATGTGATGAATTTGTAGCAGGATGAGTGCAGGTCACAGAAGGAGATCTGTATGAATCGCAGAGCTCGCTTAGCGAGCAAATTAGACTTTGGAAATTCAGAATACAATGAGTTGCTCGCTTAGTAATCAAGCCCCCTCTCTGAGCGAGACCTGGAGCAAAAAATATTGATTTTTAATTCCGAAAAATTCCTTAAAATTATCTAATTAATTTAGTAATGCTTAGGAATCGATGTGGTGTAGTTGAAGGTAGTAAAATAGGAGTTACACACATAATTGTAGGGATAAATAGTATAACTTGAATATAAACATAATTGATATGTTTGATAACTTTGTTGATGTTGTGACAAGTTACGTATGATTGTTGTTGATGTGTGTATATGTAATATGTTGTTGTTGCGGTTGTGGTGGTTAAAGTGGATTGATGTTGTTATATGCTAAAATATGCATGATGTTGATGATAGCTAGTTGTTGTGGTGAATTGTTGTATGATGAATGTTGTTGAGTTGTAGAATGTAATCGTTGTATATATGCATGTATGTCATTGGAGTTGCATGACATGTTGCATAGTTGGATAATATACCATGGTGGGTATGTTAGTTGTTGTGATGTTGGTGCAAACATGAAATAGGGATCGTACGTGGCCATGAAATAGGGGTCGAGGGTGTGATCATAAAATAGGGATCATACTGGACCACGAAAAAGGGATCGAGAGTTCCGACGGGAACTGGATCTTGAAATAGAGATCGGAATATGGTACCGCATGCATAGAGTCAAGTAGAGTCTCATTGCATAATTGTTGTTGTATATGATGTTGTTGATGTGTATGTTGTTGATGTGTATGATGTTGTTGTGGATAAGATGTGGTTGTGTGTGATTGTTGTTGAGAAGTGGTGTTTTGTTTTTGATACTTGCTAATTCTTATTATATTGCTCTTTTGTGATGTAAGTATCTCACTCATTCTGTTTGAATGTTGCCCATATGTTGGTAACGTGCAGATGAGAAGGATAAGTCGAGTGATGGTCAGTGAAGTCAGTGCACTTCACATCGTTAGGGTGTCGGCTCTGATACGTCGCTTTGGATTTCGGGACGACGTTACATTTTATTTGTTTTATTTTATGAAAAACATTTAGAGACAAAAATATTATGTTATTTTTAAATCTCGTTGCATGTTGAACAATTTTCTTATAAACGTATCATTGAGCCTTATGTTGGTTTTTGAAGTTGAATTGTGACACTCAAATATTTTTGAATGAAAAATTTACTCTGATTTTATCAATATTTTCGTGGGGTAATTTGGGTGTTACATATATATTTAATACTTAGTATTTATTTCTCTTTTATTTAATATTTACTAATATATTTAATATTTAGTATTTATTTATTTTTTCACTAAAGTAACATTTCAGTTTTATTGATAATTTAATTTACTAATTTTAGTTTTATAATTTACTAACATTTCAGTTTTATAATTTACAGACATTTCAATTTTTCGCTATATATTTAATACTTAGTTTTAGTTTTATTGATAATTTAATTTACTAATTTACTAATATAATTTTAATTTAATAATTTAATTGAACTATTTTAATTTAATAATTTAGTCTAAAATATATTAACTAGTTATTAATAATTTTAATACTTCCAGTTTATAATAATTTACTAATATTAGATTTATTAGAAAAAATTAAAAACTGGAAATATTAGAACTATAATTAACGTTATTTAATAATTTAAATTTTAACATTATTTAATAATTTTATGGTTATTTAATAATTTAATAGCTGGTAGTATTAAAAACTATAAAAAAATAATGTTATTTAATAATTTAATAAAATAAAACTAAAATTAAAATTAATTTTTAATTAATAATATAAAAACAAACCCTAAAACTAAAACTAAAATTATAACTATAATTAACGTTTATTTAATAATTTAATAAATAAAAAAACTATAACAAAATTAATTTAACAATTTTAACTAAACTATTCAATTTTAATTTTAATTACTATTATATAATTTTTTACAAATAAATTAATTAGTTTTTTAGTTTTATAAGTTAAAGGCAACAATATGCATTAAGAACAATTAAGAAGAATTAAAGGTTATTAGAAAAAATTAACTAAACTATCCTGAACAATTAAAGTTTTTTAGTATTTTAGTTTTATTAATTACTGTTATATGCATTAACTAAACTATACAATTTTAGTTATCACAAATAAATTAAAAGTTATTAGAAAAAATTATAAAACAAAAATATGCATTAAGAACAATTAAAGGCAACAATATTACAAGTTAAATATTTATCCTAGTGATAAGCTATTGAACTTATAATTGAAATGGTGTGTGTTCGATTCTCTCCTCCAACAAATTTTTGAAGAAAGTGCCAAATGACAAATACTACCCTTTGGTTTTGGGTGTAGTAGAAACTGAAACAAAGGATAGCTGGAAATGGTACATTTGTATGCCAATTTCAATAAGAAACTTAGTGGTGGAGCTACAATAAGAGATCTATTGATAGGGGTTGCAAAAGCCACATACTTTCAGGCTTGGGAGAAAAAGATGATAGAGCTCAAGTAACTTGATAAGAATGCATGAGAGTGGTTGATGGGAGTACCAACCAAGTTATGGTGTAAGCATTCATTTAATGTTTATCCTAAACGTGATGTGTTGATGAATAACCTCAATGAATCCTTTAATATAACTATTTTACAAGCTAGGGATAAACCTATTCTCACAATGGTAGAATGGATTAGGAATTATTTGATGAATAAGATATCCAATAACTTAGTGAAGCTTGACAAGTGGACACATAATGTTATGCCTAATCCTAGGAAAAGACAAGATAAGGAAACACTGCTTAGTGGAGAATGGCTACCAACATGGAGTATGTGTAACTTATGGCAAGTGCATCATCAATACAATGGCTTGCAATTTGTTGTCGATATTGGGAAAAAAAACCTGTTCATGTGATTTTTGGGAGCTTGTAGGTATACCATGTAGGCATGTTGTCTCTACAATGCAGTATCAAAATTTGAACCCTGAAACATATGTTGACCAATTTTACATGAGGGAAGCTTACAAAACTTGCTACGAAAACAATGTCAGTCCAATTAATGGTATGGACATGAGGCCTACAGTGAATGTTGAGAATATGTTGCCACCTCAATATAAGAAGGGTCCAGGAAGGCCTAAGAAGTTAAGGATTAGAGAGCAAGATGAAAGTAGGGCAAGGATGAGGAGACTTGGTGTTGCATATAAGATGCACCAAGTGTGACAAATTTGGTCATAATTCAAGAAAGTGTCAAAGAAAAATTCAGGATCCCAATGCATTGAAGAGAAAGGTATTACAACAATGCTTAATAATTCATTCACAAATACTTTATAATGTCAATGCTCTTATCAATTGTGTTTTTATGTTTTTATGCTCTTATCTTGTAATGTTAATTAACTTTGGTTGTTCTATCAATACATTATTTGTTATGCTATCAAAACATCATGTGTTTTGTTATCAAAATAATTTACTTATGAATACATTTTGCTCAAATTAATGACCATATTGAATTGAACATTAATTCATAAACAAACAAAACAACATTGTTAATTCATAAACAAAATGAACTTCACTACAATTCTACTGCTAAACCTTAATTGTTACATGATCCAAAAAGGAAAAAAATACATGAGCCAATAAGCACAACTACAATAAAATTGATTTTCTTCCTTAAGCTAGACACATTTCTCTTCAGTTCTTCAATTTCCTTCGTAAAAGCTATCTTCATTTTGCTCATTAGATCTACAAGATCTATGTCCAAGGTTGTTGTTTTTTTCCACCAAAAAACTCGTCGTCCCAATGGAATAAGTTACAGTCATCTTCTTTGCCCCAAAATTTTCACTTCCAATACCTTATGCCAGAATTTGCAACCGATTTCGAAATAAACATTTTCATGTTCATGTTATGCCCGCATCTTGGAATTATTCTTCCAGTTGAAGAAGTGCTTGAGTTCGAACAAACGACATTACTCATTTTTTCGGTTGACTCTAAGAAGAAACGAGATGAAGAAGAAACAAGACGAAGAAGATGCAGGAAGAAATTTAGGGCACAAGCACTAGTGAAAGCATACGACCAACCTGGTGAAGAAGACAAACATTAAGTTTTTTCAGTCAGGGGTATTTTGATCAGTTCACTTTGTGAAAAGCCCATGTGGCAAGTTTAATTTTAAAAAATGATGCCACATCATCTTTTTGGGTGATGTGGCGTGGTAAAGGTCTTTCATGAAAATTGTAGGAAATGTTAGGGTATTTTTTGTAACTTTTTTATAGGGGATTTTCCGAACACCGCCTATATGGGAGGGGTGAAAATGTCTATTATCCCTATTTTCTATTATAAAACAAAAATTTAAATAAAACGAAATGATTACGTGGCCATTAAAATTCAAAATATATAAAAAAAAACATGTAATCATCCACCTAACTAATAAAAAAACGTTGTCACGTCAACTTTTTATGTGACCGGATGTGATGAAAGTCAAAATTGAGAGAATCTTCAAATGTTATGAAAAGAAATTCTACTTTTTTTTTTCGCAGGGGAATTTTTCAAAAAGCACCTATATGGCAGAGGAAAAATAGATATTAACCCTTTTAAAAAATTATAACTATTTTATAATTTTTAATTTAATTGACGAAAGTCGATATTGTTAAGAACACCAAAATTTGAATTTTTACTCATGATTGTGTGTTTTTTTAATAATAACGACAATTTAATAAAATTATCTATAAAATAATTTTGAAAATGAATTAACTATAATTTAGAGTATAAGTGTTATATATTATACTATTTTTTATTTCAAAAATTTCATATATTTCATTAGTTTTAAAAATTATAATATGAATTTAACCGAAATACACTGTCAATGTAAAACATTTTACAGTACTGTCAGTGAATGATAACTGTCAGATCTTAAATTATATTTGACTTTTATTTTAATTATATTTAAAATAAATGATTATGAATGATTGTGATGGATTGATTGTGTAAAATCTTCTACACTTAACAGTACAATCAACTCTTGTATGGGTCAGTCCATACGGAGTTTTACTCTGGCTTTAAACGAAATCCCTATTAGTGGACGGTGAGATTGGTCCTCTTGAATTAGTCGATCGGTCAACTTTGCTATGGCTTTAAACGAAGTCACCGCTAGTGAACGATGAGATTGGTCATCTTGAATTGGTCGATCGCAAGACCAGATACCAAGATTTAAAAAATAAAAATAGCGCCACAACATATTATTATATATTATATTTCTATATTAATTCATTTTTAAATGATTTTTCTTATAAATATTTTATTTATTTTTCAAACTCTTGTAATTTAATCATACTCCATTCCATTTAATCTTTATATTAATTTAACTAAGCCGAATTTCTCCCATTTTTTACATTTTAAATAATTTTACTTAATACCTTCTCAAAATACATCTGTAAAAATATTTAGAATGTGTTTGGATTGAATATTTTAATAAGAAAAAATAATTGTTTTCGAGAGAATTTAAAATAATTTGATCAAAATTTATTGTGGATAAAAAATATAGAGAATTGTTAAAATAATATAAATTTATGAAGTATTTTTTTGACAGAAATTTATTATTTTATTCAAGTTAAATGTAAGGAATTTCAAATGACATAAAAAAATTTAAAAAATTTGAAATTGTTTCTTCACCCTATATTATACAAATATTAAATTATTTATTATTAATTTTTTAAAATTTATAAGATAATCCTAATATTTTATGAAAATTTTAAATTTCCCGCCAAAATTTTCAATAAAATTATTAATAAATCCTTAATAATTCAGAATTTATAAATTGGTCCCTTCAAATTTTCAAAAATTGTAAATTGGTTCTTATTTTTCATATTTGAAATTTGATCAAAATTTTAAAATTATAAAATTGGCCTCAAATCTCTTACGATAAATCATTTTAATACTTCATTCAAATAAAATAAATTTAAAATAAATTAATTTCAATTAAATCATTTGAATTAGTTGAAATTTTAAATTTTAAAAAAATTCTCAATTAACTCATTCAAATATACTCTTAATCTTCTTCAATTAATCGATCACAAAGTCGGATATCATAATTTAAAAAAGAAAAAAGAAAAAAAATCATATATTAGTATATATGATTAATGTGGTAAAGATAGGGGCATCAAATCATTTGATAATCCGGTGAAGGTGATGGGGTGACATAATGAGTAGATTGAAGAAAGATGCAGTGTCGGCTTAACCTAAAGTGCCCTATTATCGTTTTTCAACGATGCTTCCATCGAAAAGCCCTATTAGTTATGGAGGTGAGATCATGTTGCTTTTACACAATGACATTGCCTCTTAAAGTAACCATGCATGAACTTCACTAATCTCCTCAATCTTAATATCCTAATCACTATTCTCCTCAATCTTAATATCCTAATCAACATTAGTGAACTTCAAGTTGCTTTCCTTTTCTATTTAATCATTCGATAAAGACGACATGTCACAAGTCTAGTGAACTTGATTGCTTTATTTTATTTTAAATTCCAGCAATAAATAATAGAGTTTATTATTTTATTTATTTCGTTAAAGTTGCAATAACATTATTATTAAAAAAATTATCTTAACATAATTTAAATTATTTTGACATGATTGAAATTTTGATTTTTCAAAAATAGCAATTTTGAAAAACTAACACGATATTTGTTGGTATTTTTAGCAAATTAAATTACAAATTTTTGTTCATTTAAAAGATTAAATTTATAAATTAAAAAAAAAGTCGTTGGATTTTTTGTTATTGGTTAAAAAAAAGATGGTAGCATGAGGTTGTGTGTTGACAATCGACAATTGAATAAAATGACTATTAAGAATAAATACTCACTTCTGAGGATCGATGATTTGATGGATCAGTTGGTGGGAGCTTGCGTGTTTAGTAAGATTGATTTAAGGTCGGATTATCATCAGATCCGAGTAAAGACAGATGATATTCCGAAGACAACTTTCAGAACGGGGTATGGTTACTATAAATACATTGTGATACCTTTTGGTGTATCCAATGCACCTGGTGTATTCATGGAGTATATGAATCGAATCTTTCATGAGTATTTGGATAAGTTCGTAGTGGTTTTTATTGATGATATACTAATTTATTCAAAGTCAGAAGAAGAACATGAAGGGCATCTGAGGATTATATTACAAGTGTTGAGAGAGGAGAAGTTATATGCTAAGTTGTTGAAATGCGTGTTCTGGTTGAAGGAAGTGAGTTTCCTTGGACATGTGATTTCTAGTAGTGGAATTGCAGTGGATCCTTCAAAGATTGATGTTGTGTTAAAATGGGATACTCTGAAGTTTGCTACCGAGATCAGAAGTTTTCAGGGTTTGGCCGGTTATTACCGAAAGTTAATAGAAAGTTTTTCTAAGTTGGCATTGCCTCTGACTCATTTGACTTGAAAGGGCTAGGCTTATGTGTGGATGTTGCATGCGAGAAGAGTTTTGTTGAATTAAAGAAGAGGTTGTCGACTGCTCCAGTCTTGATTTTTCCTAATCTAAATGAATCTTTTGTGGTATATTGTGACGCTTCGAAGATGGGTCTTGGTGGAGCGTTGATGCAGAATGGTTAAGTAGTTGCATATGCTTCTAGATAGCTACGTGTTCATGAGAGGAACTATCCTACCCATGACTTAGAGTTGGCAGATGTGGTATTCGTGTTAAAGATTTGAAGACACTATCTTTTTGGATTGATATTTGAGGTGTTCAGCGATCATAAGAGTTTGAAATACTTGTTTGATCAGAAGGAACTAAACATGAGGTAGAAAATATGGTTAGAGATGTTGAAAGACTTTTATTTTGATTTGAGTTACCACCCTGGTAAGGCTAACGTGGTTGCTGATGCTTTGAGTGGGGAGACCTTGCATATGTCGATGATGATGGTGAAATAACTCGAGATGATTGAATAGTTCAGAGATATGAGTTTGTTGTGTGAGACTATCTCTGAGAGTGTGAAACTGGGTATGCTCAAATTGACTAACGACATTGGGGAAGAGATCTGAATAGGACAACAGTCAGATTTGAAGTTGGTTGACCAAATGACTTTGATTAACCAAGGTAACGGAGGAGAGTTCCGGATAGATGAGAATGGTATGATGAGGTTTCAAGATCGAGTGTGTGTTCCTAACATTCCAGAGTTGAAGAAAAGTATTCTAGAAGAAAGATATCGCAGCAGGTTGAGTATTCATCCCGGTGCTACAAATATGTATCATGATTTACAAAAATTGTTTTGGTGGCTGGGTATGAAAAGAGATGTTGCGGAATTTGTGTATGTTTGTTTGGTTTTCCAGAAATCGAAGAACGAGCATCAAAAGCTTGTACGTATGATGCAACCGTTGAGTATTCCGGAATAGAAATGAGATAGCATTTCTATGGATTTTGTGACAGGTTTGCCGAAGGCGGTGAAGGGAAATGATTCCATTTGGGTGATTGTTGATCGATTAACTAAGTTGGCGCATTTCTTACCGATGAAGATTAATCACTCCATGTCGAAGCTAGCAGGGATGTATATTGATGAGATCGTGAAGTTGCATGGGATACCTTTGAGTATCGTGTCGGATAAAGATCCACGGTTTACATCGATATTTTGGAAGAGTTTACAAGATCCTTTGGGAACCAAGTTGAGGATGAGTTATGCTTATCATCCGCAGACGGACGGTCAAACAGAATGGACTATTCAATCTTTAGAGGACTTATTAAGGGCTTGTGTGTTGGATCATGGAGGGGCGTGGGATAGTCATTTGTCGTTGATTGAGTTTAATTATAACAATATTTTTCATGCGAGTATTGACATGGCTCTGTATGAAGCATTTTATGGGAGGCGATGTAGGACTCTATTGTGTTGGTATGAATCAGGCGAGAGTGTTGTGCTTAGACCTGAGATTGTGCAGGAGACGACTGAAAAGATTAAGATGATTCAAGAAAGAATGAATACTTCATAAAGTCGTCAGAAGAGTTATCATGATAAGAGGAGGAAAGCACTTGAATTCGTGTGTTCTTGAGGGTTACTCCAGTGACTAGTGTCAGGCGGGCTTTGAAGTCAAGAAAGCTCACTCCGCGTTTCATTGGACCGTATCAGATTTTGCAAAGGGTCATAGAGGTAGCATATCGGATTGCATTACCACCATCGCTTGCGAATTTGCATGATGTGTTTCATGTGTCACTGTAACACGGTGGGAGAACTGACTTTAGTTATGTTGCGGATAGCAAGAGTCGCCACCGACTTTTATTTTATCCAAAGGAAAGGCATAAAAGAACAGGAAAGACCTTTTAAAAGATTTTTGGGTCCGGGGGGTAGGTTATGTAAAGGGAAGGTGTTAGCACCCTTTACATCCATGGTTATCCATGGGCTCTTAGTTACTTAGCTCACTTTGAATTGTTTTTGAAAAGGTGAAGTGTGTGAATAGAAATTTTCATAAGAGTTTGATAATGATCCATGTACGGATGCGTAAAAAACTTGTGTTTGAAAATTGTTTGAAATTGTGAAATGTTTGAAAAGTTTTGAATGAAGTGAGCAAGCAACTATGAGGAACCTACCCTAAAGTTTAAGTCTTTTCTGTTCTTTATCCTTTAAATGGTAAGACTATCCCTATTATTAAGGAATAGGTAGTCATTACCTTGGATGTAAGGGACATATGAGGGACATCTGTTTAATGAAGGCAACTGTGGGGTGTATTAAGCAATTAGGAGGGACTGTCATCATTATTCGAAAGGGACAATATCTTTTATAAAGGCAACCATTTAAGGGACTTGATGACTTTTCTTTTTAAGGGACTTGCTTTATACACCCCACTTGACCTTATGATTAGGCAACATTGAGAGGTAACCCTAGAAAGTGAGATGGCGATTAAAAATCGACTTACGTGTGTGAGTGTTTAATTTAATTTATCTTTTAATTAAAATGATCTAAATTCAATTTTTAAATAGAATACATATTTACACTCCCTATTTTACTAACCATGGCATGAAAATTAAATAAATTAAATATTTACAAAAATTACATCCAAGGAGCAATTACAACAATAATTAAAATAAATAGCAAAAATAAATATAAATAATAAGCAAAAATAGGCAATAAATATAATAGGGGTTAGTAAGAATGATAATTAAAATCAAAAATAAATAAGGTTAGTGAAATAATAATTATAAAATAAATGGATTAGTAATAATATGATTAATAATAATAATAATAATTAAAATAAATGGAATTAGCAAAATATTATAAGAACATAATTAAAATAATAAACAAAAGTTAGATTTTTAATATAGTCAATTATTTAAAAAAAACAAGAGGAAATATGAACAATTTATGTACAAATTATTAAACTATTTTTAATCATATTATAATTACAAAAATAAAATTATCATAGGTTTAATTATTTTTATGCACATATTTAAAAAAATTATTTATATATATAATTTAGATTATAAACAAATTAGAAAAATATTTATATATTATATGAAGAAAATAAGTTATAATTATACTTACAAAATTTAATTATATTTAATAAATATGTACATAACAATTATATTTATAAAATTTAATTATACTAAATATTATATTTACAAAAAGATTAGAAATTTAAATCATAAAATAAAATTAGTTTTTTATTATTTAGAAAATAAATTAGGTTTTACAAAATTAGGGTTTGTTTAGAAAATATTTTTTAAGGTTTAATTTAATATACAAAATTATTTAAATAAACATACATATATTATAATTTAATTACATAATAAAAAAAAATTTAAATTGATAAAAAAAAAGTTTAGAATTTTAGAAAATATAAGTGTTTTTTTAGATATTTATTAAATATATATACATGCATAATTTATTTTTTAATTAATAAATAAGAAAACAATTAAGCAAATTAGTTAAATAAATTAAAACAGAAAAGTGGTAAAAAGAACTTACCTTGGCTGGGTTTGAACCCATGACACCCTGCCTGCAAGCAACAAAACGTACCACCAGGCCAGCCACGTATTGGTGATAATGGAATGGTTTCAATTGGTTTTATGCAATGCCTGGAAAAATCAGAAAAATAAATAGAAGCAAAAGGCCTGGGGGAGGATTGAACCCAGGACCTCTTAACACACAAACGCACGCATGACCATCCAGCTAGGTGAGCAATTCTGATATTGAATCAGCTACAAATCATAATATATTATGCTTGCAATTGAGATGGATAAATAACAAAAATTGGTTGGAGTGAGGATTCGAACACCACCCCTCCAGCAATATGCGCATCCATCTTACCACCAGGACAAGCATTGTCTTGTGAAACATAAACAGAAAGAATTCATAATATTTTAAACAAACTTTTCAAATTATAAAACGCGCGCGCTGGACCTTCTTCTACCTCCAGACCTGCGAAACCAGCTGCGAAAATTGCTAGGAGATTACCTGCGAAAACAGAATGGCAACAAAACCTACGAAATCCAATGATCAACAAAACTGTAAAATTTTGCAAAATTGAATACACAAACATAGTCCAGAGGTCCATTCGAATCAATCCATGGTCTTAGAATTCATTTATGTTTCGTAAATCGTAAAACCCTAATTCTTGGCCGAAACCCTAGCTATGGTGGTTTACGTTTCAGGCCATGAATCTTCAATTCAATTGTCCAGAATCATTCTAGGCATCACAACAAACACATATCAGTCATCAAAAACAATTCATAATGCATATGTTAGTGAATTCGAAAAATTAAATTTCAAGACAAAAGTGGATTCGGGTTGAGCAATATAGCATGGTATTGATGCATATGAGTGATGATTCATGATCAAGGAAGTCCAAGGAGTCTTTCTATGTTCTTGTTTTACCTTCAAATGTCCTGAATCAAGAAATCTGAATGTGAGCTATGGAGAGGTTTTTGAACAAAGTGAACTTACTCTTAGGGCTGTGGAATCCGTGAATTTGCAATAGGTGATTGATTTTAGGTCAAAAAATTGATTGGTTATGTGAAGAATTTGATATGAAAAGATCCATAATGATCATGCCTTAAAAATCCAATATTCATGTGTGAATGCTTGCTATTTTTGGCCAAATCTCATGATTTCTTTCCTCTTCAATTCAAATCAATATTTAAGACTTTCTAGAAGCTTAATCTCCATCAAATCTTACATTTTCATATTTTATTTTTATTTAAAATGATTTTTAATGAATTAAATCAAAATAAATAAAAATAAAATAATAAAAATTCTGATTTTTAATGGTTTGGGTCGTGCATGAAGTCATTGTATGGGTTGGGTCATCATTTGGCAAGCCCATTTGGAAGAAATTGGTTTTAGACCTCCATTTTCATCATAAACCAACCCAAAATTTCCCAACTTTGCAAGGGCACATATCCTTCAATTTTAATGGTATGAGGGTGTTCTTGGACATTTTGGAAAGCTTGAAGAGTCCTCTAAACAACCCCACTGGTTTCATGTTCATATCATTTACCAATCTCAAGTTATGCCCTTTTGAAGTTGTTGACTTTTTGTTGACTTTTGAAATGACCTATAATGTCTTAGCTCATACCTTCCAAATGAAGCATTTTTGGGCTTGGCTTGTGAGACACAAAGTTGTAGAGAATTCAATTTCCTTCAAAATGAGCTTTAGATGGAGACTTGTTGATGAAGTATGTGAAAGTTATGGCTGGTCAAAGTTCAGTTGACTTTTACTGAGGAAACCCTAATTTAGAAACCTTTGATTCTTGATGATCTGAAATATCCTTGATGAATCATGATCAACCCTTGATCAAATGATGAATTTTACTTCATATACTTGATGTTGGCAAAAAATCATGAAGTTTGACTTTGGTTTGACCACAGTTGACCTCAGTTTGACTTTTTAACTGCTTTGACTGATTTTGACTTATCTGATCATCTGACTGAGCAAACTTTTGAGAAAAGTCTTGAAACTTGTCATGGGGGTTCTTACACACATATAAGATGTTATGAAGCTCACTTGAAGTCTTGGAAGTTCATTTAGCCTGATTAAAGTCAAAACCCTAGTTTTGGATGCACTGCTTAGGAGGTGCATTGTCTGAGGGGATTGTCAACTCTTCTGACCAATTGTGAACTTTGTGAACCTTGTGAACCATCATAAAATGTCTTGTGAACCTCATGGGAGGTATTGTGAACCTTGTGAACCTTGTGAACCTCATAAAGTGACTTGTAGACTTCATGAACCTCATGGAAGATCTTGAAAGCATTGTGAATCTTGTGAACCTTGTGAACCTTCATAAGGTAGCTTGTAGACTTCATGAACCTCAGGGAAGGTCTTGAAAGTGTTGAGAAACTTGTGAACCTTGTGAACCTTCATAAAGTAGCTTGTATACTTCATGAACCTCAGGGAAGGTCTTGAAAGTGTTGATAAACTTGTGAATCTTGTGAACCTTGTGAACCTTCTTAGCACACAAAGTCTTGTATTGTGAGGGCAAATTTTGGGGTGCAACAGCTGCCCCTGTTCAATTTTTTGAAACCTGAGGGGTTAGATTGGTATATTTGCCAGTCGTGACCTGGAAGGTTGAAGGGGATTGAACACAAAAGCCCAAAAATTTGCACTCACCAGTGCATAGAGTGATACAGATGACTAGTTGAATATGACTGAGTGGGCTTAAAGATGCCACTTGGAGAAAAGTTCTTAAATACACTTCTTGGAGGATAAAGCAGTCCAAAGTATGAAGGTATAATGATAGCTTTCAGGAGGATAAAGCAGTCCTGAGAGGTTGATAATATGCTTTCAGGAGGATAAAGCAATCCTGAGGTAATAAGAAGCTGTCAGGAGGATAAAGCAATCCTGAGGTAGTAATATGTTTTTCAAGAGGATGAAGCAGTCTTGAAGTAATGATGATAACTGTCAGGAGGATGAAGCAGTCCTGATGAGATAATAAGCTTTTAGGAGGATAAAGCAGTCCTGTGGTAATAATAATCTTTCAGGAGGATGGAGCGATCCTGAGGTAGTAATATGTTTTTCAAGAGGATGAAGCAGTCTTGAAGTAATGATGATAACCGTCAGGAGGATGAAGCAGTCTTGATGATCATAAGTCTGTTTGCTGGATAATTAACCTGAAAACAAGATAACATTCGATATAGTAATATTAGTTTATGCATTATGTATGCATGTATGATATGATGCACTTAGATAATGTACTATGTATCTATGTATATGTATGTTATGGTATGATGTAAATGATGTATGTATGATATGACACTGCCGGAAGCGTCTGGACATCTTTGTATAACAACTGCTGGCCAGGGAAAATAAATCCCGATTTGTTGTTGAAGAATATGAGGAACTCGTTCCCGTCTAGCTTGATAATATATTATACATAACCTTCCGTATGCTGGGGATAACAAGGTATATATAACCTCCCGTCTGCTGGGGATAACAAGGTATATATAACCTCCCGTCTTCGTTCGTCGTACCCTTATTGGAAAGTAAATTCCCGTATATCCGTATGAGGATAAAAGAGATGGATATAAATTCCAGGGGAGATGAGACTTTATGAAGATGGATTCGTCCTACTGAGGATTTGTAACTGTCTTGTAAAGATGAACCGGTGAAGCTTCGTTGAAATCCTTCCCTCGTTCGTCCTTAGTAAATACTATTACTGCATTTTCATGCATTTCTGGTAAACATCAATCATATTAAGCATACATGCATTTCTGGTAAACATCAATCATATTCAAAAGCATACATGCATTCAAACACAACCAATGGACGTTTCGCTTATGTAAATAGGGTAAAAGTAAATCTGGATTCAAAAGATGGAATTTATTTATATCAAAAAGTGACCCATACACGGGTAAGTTTGTACAAGGAGACATAAATCCTAGTAAGAGGATTTTGCCATAAAATTTTACAAAAGAGAATCTGCTATGTGGGAAAAAATCCTATTGATTTTCAATTCTACTATTGCCATTATCTTCAAGTATCTCATCTTCTGCTGTTGAGACGGAAATGATTGGATTGAGCTTTATCTGTTCGAGCTTGAGTAAGTAGTACAACTGGTTGCAGTTTCATGGGTGATCCAAACGAGACATAGTCATACGCTTTAATCCCTAACTTTTGCCTGGATTGCCCTTTCAGGTTTTCAATCCACCGGGATACCCTTTTTTGCCCAAGCCGCCTTTTCAGGTTTTCGACTTGCCGGGTGTACATCTTTTTTATATATATCCCTAATTTTTGCCCAAACCCTTTTGGTTTGCCGGGATGCCCTTATTTTTTCCTAGGCCTGTCAACCTAGCGGGTCTCTTTTCATGCGTAGTATTTTTTAACTATGTCTGCGTTTACAGGCTGTGGAAAGTCTTCACCATCCATTGTAGTGAGTATCATGGCACCTCCTGAGAACACTGTCTTGACTACAAATGGTCCTTCATATGTTGGAGTCCACTTTCCCCTAGGATCACCCTGTGGTAATATGATACGCTTGATTACCAAGTCACCAGCCTGATATACCTTTGGCTTAACCTTCTTATTAAAAGCTTTGATCATTCGTTTCTGATACATCTGGCCATGACAAACTGCTGCTAACCTCTTCTCATCAATCAAATTTATCTGGTCGAGTCGAGTCTGAATCCACTTATCTTCATCCAAGCCTGCATCCTTCATAATTCTTAAGGAGGGAATCTGAACTTCAATGGGCAGAACTGCTTCCATACCATAGACTAAGGAGAATGGGGTTGCCCCTGTTGAAGTACGTATTGTAGTACGATAACCATGAAGAGCAAATGGTAACATCTCATGCCAATCCTTGTAAATAACAGTCATCTTCTGTATAATCTTCTTAATGTTCTTATTAGCAGCTTCAACTGCCCCATTCATCTTTGGACGATACGGAGAAGAGTTGTGATGCTTAATCTTGAACTGCGTGCAGAGATCAGTAATCATGGTGTTGTTCAGATTAGAGCCATTGTCAGTGATAATCCTTTCAGGGATGCCATACCTACATATGAGATTATTCTTAATGAACCGAGCCACAACATTCTTAGTAACAGATGCAAATGAAGCTGCCTCTACCCACTTCGTAAAATAATCAATAGCAACCAGGATGAAACAATGCCCGTTAGAAGCAGTAGGCTTGATCTCACCAATCATATCAATGCCCCACATGGCAAAGGGCCAAGGAGCAGTCAACACATTCAATGGTGATGGAGGTACATGGACTTTATCAGCATAAATTTGACATTTGTGACAAGTTCTGGAGTGTTGATAGCAATCAGCTTCTATGGTAGACCAATAGTAACCTGCTCTCAATATCTTCTTTGCCATAGTATGACCACTAGAATGAGTGCCAAAGATTCCATCATGCATATCTTCCATAATCTCAATTGCTTCCTTCTTATCCACACAACGAAGCAAAGTTGAATCATGATTGCGCTTGTACAAAATGCCATTGCTCAAAAAGAACTTAGCAGAGCTTCCATGGTAGACCAATAGTAACCTGCTCTCAATATCTTCTTTGCCATAGTATGACCACTAGAATGAGTGCCAAAGATTCCATCATGCATATCTTCCATAATCTCAATTGCTTCCTTCTTATCCACACAACGAAGCAAAGTTGAATCATGATTGCGCTTGTACAAAATGCCATTGCTCAAAAAGAACTTAGCAGAGAACCTTCTCAGAAATTTCCTATCTTTGACAGATGCCCCTTCAGGGAACTCCTGAGCTTCAAGATATCTTTTTACTTCATAGAACCAAGGCTTCTCATCTGCCCCTTCTGTGTCAATCTTATTGCAATATGCAGGCTTTTCAAATCTATCAATGGTAATCTTAGGAGCTTCATCATCCCAGCTGATCTCAAACATGGATGCCATGGTGGCTAACGCATCTGCCAACTGATTCTCTCTTCGTGGAATATGTCCAAAGGTAATTTCTTTAAAATGTGGGATTAAAGACAACACATGCTCTCTGTAAGGAATGAGGTTATCATGTTTGGTATCCCAATCTCCTTTAATCTGACTTACTACCAGGGCTGAATCTCCATACACGTCAAGGAACTGAATCTTCATATCAATAGCAGCTTTGATACCCAGGATACATGCCTCATACTCAGCCATATTATTGGTACAATAGAAACAAAGTCTGGCAGTAATCGGGGTATGACAACCTTCAGGGGAGCTAATCACAACACCAACACCATTACCAAGTGCATTAGAGGCACCATCAAAAACCATAGTCCATCGGGATCCTTGTTCAGGTCCGTCATATTGTCCAGGTTCTTTGGTAATAATCATAATGTCTTCATCAGGGAACTCAAAACTCATTGACTGGTAATCATCCACTGCTTGATGAGCCAAATGATCAGCAACAACACTTCCCTTGATGGCCTTCTGAGTAGTATATTGTATGTCATATTCTGTCAAGATCATTTTCCATCTTGCAATTCTTCCGGAGAGAGCAGGTTTCTCAAATACGTACTTGATTGGATCCATCTTCGAAATCAACAAGGTAGTATGGGTCAACATATACTGTCTTAGTCGGCGAGCAGCCCATGCCAAAGCGCAGCAAGTTTTCTCGAGTAGTGAGTATCTTGTTTCACAGTCGGTAAACTTTTTGCTAAGGTAGTATATTGCCTGCTCTTTTCGACCAGACTCGTCATGTTGCCCCAACACACACCCCATTGAGTTTTCTAACACTGTTAAGTACATAATCAAGGGTCTTCCATCAACTGGTGGCATCAAAATTGGTGGTTCTAGCAGATATCTCTTGATTTCATCAAAGGCAGTCTGGCACTCATCATTCCATTCCATCACCTGATCTTTCTTCAACAACTTGAAAATTGGCTCACAGATGGCAGTTAATTGGGAAATAAATCTTGCAATGTAGTTCAATCATCCCAAGAAACCTCTAACCTCTTTCTCAGTACGGGGAACTGACATCTCTCGTATGGCTTTCACTTTTGTCGGATCCACTTCAATACCTTTTCCACTGACAACAAAACCCAGGAGCTTTCCAGATCTAACTCCAAAAGTACACTTGTTTGGATTTAATCTCAACTTGTATTTCTTCAACCTCTCAAACAATTTATGCAAATGATCAAGATGTTGTTCTTCATTCTGGGACCTGGCTATCATATCATCCACATATACCTCTATCTCATGATGGATCATATCATGAAACAAAGCCACCATAGCACGCTGATATGTTGCCCCTGCATTCTTCAAACCAAATGGCATCACCTTATAGCAAAAGGTGCCCCACTGTGTAACAAATGTTGTTTTCTCCATATCTTCAGGAGCCATCTTGATTTGATTGTAACCAGAGAAACCATCCATAAAAGAGAATACTTTATGCTGAGCAGTGTTGTCTACCAGAACATCAATATGGGGAAGTGGAAAGTCATCTTTGGGGCTAGCCTTGTTCAAATCTCTGTAGTCTACACACATACGTACCTTACCATCTTTCTTAGGAACTGGTACCACATTTGCAACCCACTGAGGATAAGAAGTCACAACTAAGAACCCTGCATCAAACTGTTTCATTACCTTTGCTTTGATCTTTTCTGACATCTCAGGACGCATACGACGAACCTTGTGCTTCTTTGGACGACAATCTTCTTTTACTGGTAAACGATGAACCACAATGTTTGTATCTAACCCTGGCATATCTTCATAAGACCAAGCAAAGATTTCCACATAGTCACGTAACATCTGAATCAACCTGCTCTTGACACTATCCTCTAAATCAGCCCCTATCTTGACCTCTTTCCTGTTTTCTTCAGTTCCCAGATTCACAACTTCGACTGGCTCTTCATGTGGCTGTATAGCTTTCTCTTCTTGTTGTAACAACCTAGCAAGCTCTACAGGTACTTCACAATCGTCCTCATTTCCGTCTTCAGTTTGATAGATCGGATTCTCGAAATTATAATTGGCAATAGTAGAACTGTTATCAACAGGATCCAGAGTGGATGAGGATCTGCATTTTAGTGATGTGGGTGTGTGTAAGAACACATAGCTGATAAAACAAAAATAAAAGAAAAGAAAGACAGGGAACACAATATTTACGAAAACGAAACGTCCACTGATTTTATTGAATGAAGTATGCAAAATGAAATGACAGCCCGTAACAAGCACATCATTGTGCCCCGGGTAAGGCACAAGGCTTGAGAGTTTTAGAAATTACAAACTTAAAAAAACAACACAGTAATAGTATTTACTCCGGACTAAAGGAGATAGGGATAACATCTTCAGCTTTCCAATTATTGAGTCCAGCACCCACAATAGGAAAAATCCACGCATCCAAGTTGTAGTCTTCATCTTGATCTCCCACAGCATTGATCTGGTTCTTCACAACCCCTTGATTAGTGATACGAACAGCACGAGCACGACGAACAGCCTTCTGGGACTCTGCAGTGAAACCCAAACCAAACTTGTCAGACTTGTATGGGATGTCAGGAAGCTGACCCCAAATAGTACAACCACCTTCATCCACCACAGCTCTAGCATCATTGAGGGAAGCCATTGCCATTGTTGGAGGTTTTCTGGTGACCACAGGAACTTTCTTTGCAACAGGAGGAGCTACATAATCATTGACAACCCAAGGAACCACTTCAAACGTCTGACACGGAGTCTCAATGTATTCACCTCCCATTTCCAGATACTTGAAAGTGTTCACATGGCTGACAAAGTATTCCTCTTCTCCATAGACAGTGACGACCCTTCCTTCTACCGGATATCTCAACTTCTGGTGTAATGTGGAGGTTACAGCACCTGCCCCATGGATCCAGGGACGACCAAGCAGACAAGAGTATGAAGGACGAATATCCATTACATAAAATGTAGCAGTAAAAACCTGGGAGCCAACTTTTATTGGAAGATCAATTTCCCCATGTACTACTCTTCTAGAACCATCAAAAGCCTTCACCACAATGTTACTGGGCTTCAGCACAGCATCTTCAGGGCTCAGCTTATTCAGGACTTCCTTGGGCAACACATTCAGAGAGGAACCATTGTCTATCAATACATGTGACAGGGTAGTGCCCCTGCATTCAATTGAGATATGCAAGGCCCTGTTATGATCCCTCTTGGCAGGGGTCAAATCAGCATCAGAAAATCCTAACCCATTGTCATAGGTCAGGTGGGCAACACAATTCTCAAACTGATCCACAGAAATTGCACTGGGTACATGAGCAGTCTTCAGAAACTTGATCAAGGACTTGGCATGAGCCTCAGAACATAACAACAAGGACAACATAGAAATCTTTGAGGGAGTATGTCCCAACTGATCAACAATGTCATAATCACTCTTGCGAATGATTTTCAATACTTCTTCCATTTGCTTCGAGAGATCATCAGCAGCTGGCACATCAGTAGATACAGGTTCAATAACAGGGCCTTTGCCCCTAGCATCAGTGGTGGAAGTAGCAGCAGGAGCAACTGCATTCTTGGAAGCAACTGGAGGAGAGAAGACTCTTCCACTTCGTGTGATCTTACTAGATCCAGCAATATTGTCAACATCAACGGGCACATCAGCTAAGGGCTCTTGCTTAACACCATGGATGTAGACATCAGATCCATAATGCCAAGGCACAGCTTTATCAGACGTATACGGGATAGGACCAGGAGTAGTAATAACCACAGGAGCCACTCTGGCTTCAGCAACAAATTTCACAGGACCTTCAGCAGTAATCCTGATTGGACCTTGATGGGTGATTTTAATAGGTCCCTTGGAAGTGATTCTCACCGACACTTTGTCAATCATGTCAACCTCTTCAATCTTCTTACCTTGCGTAATATGATCCACCATACTCTCCATAGAAGGTGGTCTTCTTTCAAACACTATGGTGTAATTATTCATGAGACGTTGAATTCCGTCCTTCAACCTCCAACACTTTTCTGGATTATACTCACAATAAACACAATCTTCACGACAACCCGGAAAGAACCCAGCTTGTACTAACTTCTCTCTGATGACAGATAATGGTGTGGTCAACTCCGCAACTGAATGGATATGCAGATCTTCCTCAATGGCATTGACAATCTTCTCGTGATTTGGCATTGGAGCAGTAATCACATTTGGAGTACCCGGAGGATCAAACTCAATTTCTCCAGCATCAATCATATCTTGAATTTTGTTCTTCAAGACCCAGCAATTATTAGTATCATGTCCCTGACAATTTGAATGGTATGCACACTGTGCATTGGGATTGTACCTGGGAGAGGTAACATTAGGATTCTGAGGAGCCTCTTTCAAAGTAATAAGTTCAGCCTTCAACAAGTGTTGCAATGCCTGTGCCATTGACATGTTGATCTTCGTGAACTGTCTTCTAGCCCACTGTTGGTTGCCCTGTGGCTGCTCTGTTGTTGCAGGAGTTGGATTTGAAATATGAACTGCACTAACAGATTGATGCCTTCTATTACGATCAGGTTGACCATAAACAGCATTGGATTCTTTCTTCCCAGTGGGAGGCTTCTTTGCAGCACCTGATGAAGAAGTACCCACTTGGATCTTGCCATTCTTTATACCATTTTCTACTCGCTCTCCTGTCATGATCAACTCAGTGAAGCCAGATGATGAGCTTCCAATGAGATTACTATAAAACGGACCATTCAGCGTACACATGAACATATCAACCAATTCCCTGTCAGTCAAAGGGGGTTGAACTCTTCCAGCCAAATCTCTCCACTTCTGAGCATACTCCTTAAAACTTTCTTTGGCACCCATAGACATGCTTTTTAGTTGCATGCGAGTGGGGGCTAAGTCAGCATTGTATTGATACTGCTTATAGAAAGCTTCAGCAAGATCATTCTAGTCTCTGATGTTGACACTCTCCAACTGATAATACCACTCCAGCTGAGCTCCAGATAAGCTTTCTTGAAAGAAATGGATCCACAACTTTTTATCAGCAGTGTGGGGTTGAATTCTTCTGACATAAGACCTCAGATGCAGCTTGGGACAAGAGACCCCATCATAAACAACAAATGTAGGAACCTTGAAACCAATGGGTATGAATACCCCAGATATCAGACTCAAATCTTCAAAATCCAGCCCAGATGATTTCTTCAACTCCATGGCATCCATCCTATCCACCAGCATCTTGAATTTGTCTTCGTTAGGCTCATGGTAGTAATTAGCCTCAGAATCAGAGTCCCCCATAGTGTTGTGGAGACTGCCTCCCTCTTTTTCAGATTCCTCAGATTCATAGTCTTCAACTGGTTATTTGGTCTTGGCAAGACCTTTGAACCTTCTTCCCATGTTGATCAAACCAGCTGACCTTCTAGTCTTCTTAGTCTTCTTGGCCAGCAGTGCCTTCAATTCATCCTGCCCCTTAGACAGGTTCAAGATCAGCTCTTGGAACTGTGCATTTTGTGCCTGGAGATCCTTAACTGATTGCTCAAGAGCCATTGCTGAAATAAATAGCGAGAAGATGAGAAACCTGTGCACAAATATAAACCTGTGATGCAATGAAATGATATGTGAATGCATATGCAATGTTTTCAAGGACCGCAGGATTTAAATTTGCTTAAACAAACAAGAAGGTAAACTTTTATTAGTAATAAATTTGTTTTTCCTTTTAGGCTTACAAAAAATGAAATGAAATAAGTACAAAAGATGGGGTTTTAAGTCTCCCATGGACGTTTCCTCTTTGTGTTGAGGTATGAGTTGAGGTTCCGTTCCTCGTGAAGTTGCTTTGTTAGTTCCAGGATTCTTTCTTGGCTTGCTTTGTAATGAGCCTCGAAAGTATCCCTTTGCTCCTTCAGTTGAATCCATGATCTCTGCAAGTCTTCCATATCAGTAGGCATGTCTGGGTGAAGGATGGTATAAGCTGTGTCTCCTTCAGCAACAGGTTCCATGGTAACTGGTAGGACGGCAGGATATGGCATCATGAGAGTCTGAGCACGAGATCGTACCCATCTGAGATAAGCTTCCATAGGAATAGTGTACTTAGGCTCCAGTGTCTTGCTGTCAACCCTGTTTACTTTTCCCCAGGCTCGTATGAATCTCTGACGGTAACCCTGAAGATCGTTGTCGTAATCAAACACAATGCCCTGAATCAACATGTCATGTGGACCATCACTCCGAGCATAACCAAACTGTCGTAAAGCTAGAGAGGGGTTGTAGGTGATGCCTCCTCTTATGCCTAGAAGTGGCACATTAGGAAACTCCCCACAACGGTCAATGATGGTGACATTCTCCATAGATCTGGAGCACCAATGGATATCTGAGTGAGAAAGTGACATGATCCTCTTGGACCATCTGAACCCTTGCTCATTCTTCATTACTGAGCGAGGGAGGTGAGAAATAAACCACCTAGAAAGCAAAGGTATGCAGCACATCAAAGTTCCTCTTGCCCTTGTAGTACGGGTGTGAAGAGAATGCAGGATGTCTCCAAGCAATGTAGGCACTGGATTGTGACTCAGGAATATATTGATGGCATGAATGTCTATGAACTAATCTGGATTGGGGAACAATACTAAGCCATAAATCAGCAAGGCTAAGATCTCCTCAAAAGCATCATAGCTCATGGCCTTCAAGAACATTTGAGCTTTATCCATTAGTACTTTAGCAAGAATACCCTTGACTCCGCTTCTCGTTTCTAGAACAATGTCAGACTTCTTCAAATGTAGAGCTGCAGCAATAACCTCTGGTTTGAGTTCCTTCTCCAAGCCTGTGAAGGGTCTTTGATCAAGAACAGGTATACCCAGAAGCTTAGAGAACTCTTCCATGGTTGGAACCAGCTGGTAGTCGGGGAATGTAAAGCAATGGTGCTTAGGGTCAAAGAACTGAAATAGGACACTCATCATGTCTTCATTGAACCCTGAAGTGACTAGATCCAGTAGGTGACCATGTCTCTTGATGAACTGGGAATGATCAGACACTTGAGAAACCAACTCTTTAAGCTTGGCAGGTATGCCCACAAAGTTGATCCTGATGGTGTTTCTACGAGCAGAAGCCATGACCTGCAACCAAAGAACAAAGATAAATCCTTTGGTCCTTGAAATGGTTAGTGAAAATGCTATGCTTATGATGCATGATGATGTCATGATGTTATGCTCAATCACAAACATGTGGCACACACAAACAAGTCACACCATAGCCCTAGGTTTAAAGGCTTGCATGAGGTTTAAAGGTAAGTACCCTCCCTTGAAGTTAGTTGGTTCATCCTGTCCTACAAAAGTAACCAGGTTCTAAGGGATCTCAATATCATTGATCCTTCACAAGGGTGGTTGATCAGAAGGCAACTTACTTGCCAACCAAAACCCTCCAAGTTTAGAATCTCAATGAGCGTAGCATCGAGTATCAACCAACTTCAGTCTGCACCAAAGCCGGTTATCTCACTACTTTTCTAAAGGCCAAGATGAGATAACTAGGGTTCTAAAAGTTAGTTAGTGCATTGACAACATATGGCAGCCTCATATTATCCTCAACTTGACTTAAGGAACATAAGCACCAACCAAGAAGTCACACTAACTATGGCCACCAGATCAACCATATCGGTATACGCCGTACAGTTTCCTTGGTCTATTGCCATTTACCTAAGGTACACTAGATCCGGGTTAGGACCTTTCACACATAAGAGCCCAACAAGTAAGTATAAAGCAAACAAGGCAAACAAAGTTAAAGTGATCTAATTCCTAAGGGTACCCCTCTTAAATTTAAATCCCCAGCAGAGTCGCCAGTTCTGTAACACGGTGGGAGAACTGACTTTAGTTATGTTGCGGATAGCAAGAGTCGCCACCGACTTTTATTTTATCCAAAGGAAAGGCATAAAAGAACAGGAAAGACCTTTTAAAAGATTTTTGGGTCCGGGGGGTAGGTTATGTAAAGGGAAGGTGTTAGCACCCTTTACATCCATGGTTATCCATTGGCTCTTAGTTACTTAGCTCACTTTGAATTGTTTTTGAAAATGTGAAGTGTGTGAATAGAAATTTTCATAAGAGTTTGATAATGATCCATGTACGGATGCGTAAAAAACTTGTGTTTGAAAATTGTTTGAAATTGTGAAATGTTTGAAAAGTTTTGAATGAAGTGAGCAAGCAACTATGAGGAACCTACCCTAAAGTTTAAGTCTTTTCTGTTCTTTATCCTTTAAATGGTAAGACTATCCCTATTATTAAGGAATAGGTAGTCATTACCTTGGATGTAAGGGACATATGAGGGACATCTGTTTAATGAAGGCAACTGTGGGGTGTATTAAGCAATTAGGAGGGACTGTCATCATTATTCGAAAGGGACAATATCTTTTATAAAGGCAACCATTTAAGGGACTTGATGACTTTTCTTTTTAAGGGACTTGCTTTATACACCCCACTTGACCTTATGATTAGGCAACATTGAGAGGTAACCCTAGAAAGTGAGATGGCGATTAAAAATCGACTTACGTGTGTGAGTGTTTAATTTAATTTATCTTTTAAT